>OW386561.1:10153171-10640671 GCA_936435175.1 Glyphotaelius pellucidus | reverse complement strand
CTCCGTTGTAATACCTCCTCGTAAATTGAAATGATGGGCTAGAACATCATTGAAGGGTGAAAGCTAGGGACAATTGAAATAAAACCTCCTTCTGTTTATTCGTTTATGGGGAAATGGTGAGAGATTACAAGGGAGCTGTCAAGGCTGCCAGCATGGATGCCAACATCGACACAATAAAAGTATTAATCAACAATAATGATGATTATATGGTCGACGTTAGCCAGACGACAATTACATTTGTCAGTTGACATCGAAACAACATCGTTAGTTTACCTACCTGCTCATTCCCTAGACATGTTTGCATGGCATAGACGCTTTATAATTTAGAGACCTGAAAGTTTCGTGTTTGTGATAACACAAATTTAGCCATTTTTACGAGAATAAAGAAATTCGCAATTTTCTGGCAAAAAAACAAAAATGTTTATTTGCCGCGGGTTGATGACATAATTCGTGGTGATCCCAGATAGCTGCAGATGTTGCATTCTCACCCTCAGTAAAGTCAGTGTGGTGACGATTATTCGATAACTGATTATTTTACAAAAGTTTGTGCAAGTTGGGTACCAAGAAAGTTAACCGGCCAGAACAAAGAATCAAGAAAAACAATAGCCTCACAACACTAGCAGCGCTTGATTTCCGTAAAAAATTGTTCCCGGAGATGAAATATGGGTTCATTTTCTAAACCTGAATCAAAGAGACAGTCAAAGGAATCACATAAACTCACCAAGGACAAAAAAATTCAAAACTGTGTGATCGGCGGAAAAAGTTATGGCGATGGTGTTCTGGATGTGATCGTGCTTTTACAACACTGTGATACACGCCCTTGTTAAAAGATGGACCTTAACTGTGGAAATGGAAGGATATTATATTGAAAAGTATGTTTTTCAACCCATGTATTTGAATTTTTTATTTTTTTACTATTTAAGGAGAAAAAAAATATGAGGCGTTACTTTTTGACTGACCTTGTATTTCTTTGTCTATGGTTTCGACGAGCTTAAACAGCCATAAAATCTAATTTAGCTAACTCTACACCAAAAAGCCACTTGTTTTTCAGCAAAATTCTAAAAAGTTAACGAGATGGATAGATATCGTTAACTCTTTGGTAACGGTTTTTTTTAAACGTAAGTAGTTCCAATTTTTAAAATTAGTAGTTCATTCGGTGGCGTAGCGTAGGGGGGGAGCGAAGGTGGCGGCCCGCCCCGGGCGGCACTTTTAGGGGCGGCACTTTTAAGGGGCGGCAAAATTTCACAATAAATAATAATAATATCTTTAAATATTTTAACCTTCTCATTTGATATTTTTATTACAGCTATGATTCGGACCGATTGAAACGAGTACGGAATTTTTCATTACTTATTCTATGACGAAACCGGGGAACCCTTTTCTTTAATTGAATGTACAATAATGACATCTTGCTCATTGTAGCGACTGGCAACACCGTCTGTACTTAATTCCAGGAATTCCCCTATTTTATTACGCGCTTGGATTTTTCAAGACTTATGACTAATATTAAGCGAGAATGACTTAAAGGAAGTAAGTCAGTGAGTGATGTTTTGACCGGTAAGAACTTTTGTAACAAATGTGATTATTACATTGTAAAACATAAATATACATGACTTTTTTATTTGTAACCTTTACAAAACACAAAAACGATGATTTTTCTTTGCAAAAAATTCCTTAGAATTTCTATATATTTTAGTTTTTAAATTGAAGTACCTAAATGAGGGGGCGGCAAAATTTTCTTTCGCCCCGGGCGGCTGACACCCACACTACGCTACTGAGTTCATTGAACTTGAGAAACGGTACGCATTCCGCAAGAATATTTCACATTACCTGGACTACTGCACCAACAACTGAAATTATTTAATGCAGAACTTAAACACAATTTATTTTATGTGAAATTACTGAACAATAAAATTAGATTCAATTAATTGGAACAGCGCAAATATTCGTAGCTTAAATACCATCACACCAAGTGCGGTAAATTATAGGTATCTTGTAGCAATTTTCAACGTGGAATTCAATGTATAGAGGAGGCGCTAGGCGCAATAGGGACTTGAGCTCCGTTTGACACAAATTAAATAGACAGAGCATTAAGTTGGATGAACGAATCAATTGTCTTTTATGTGACGCTTAACGGAACAATAATTAAATTAGAACGACCTTCTTATACGACATTTCTAACGACATTTTGACGACTTCATTGGTGGAGCGAATAACTTTTTGGCTCTGGATTCAGAGGTCACTGTTTTTCTTTACATTGTGTTGTGCCGCCAAAACTGTATGTTTGTTTACGATCGTACGGAGGGCGTTTGTGACGTCACACCGGCCAACGCAAGCTCGACTGGGCGCATGACTTTCCCAAACTGGCGACAATACCCGGAGAGTGAACAAAATGACAATCATAATTTATGTCAGTCTAAAATCTATTGTTATGTACTGTGCAATGATCCAAAGTGGTCTCTCGGTGAATTCAACATCAGCTGATAAAGAAGTTTGTTTTGTGCTGTGCAATGGTCCGCAGTGATCTCTCGGTGCATTCAGCATCAAGTTAAAGGAGTCCATTATTAATTGCTATGCTGTGTTAATTAAGAGATATTTTACCAAACTGTTGCTATAACTGTTGCTCTTGAAAGGGACAACTGCACCTCAGGCTGATTATACCTAAATAAAATAATCAAAATCGAGGTTTTCTATTACCCATTTTCAACTCGAAAACTAGCCTATTTTTTTAGATGGATGCATTCAACATCAACGCATCAAAAACATACGTTTGTAGGCAGTACAGGTTCCCGCTAAACTCTTTTAGGAGCCAATAGTCCAGTAGTTTACGTGAGTCACGGCCAAATTCAATTTGTAAATTTTAAAAATGCATTTATTTATTTATTTGAAATCATAAACAAACTATAGATAATTGAAAAAAAATCGTTAATAACCTCCTAAGACCCCGCGTACAAAATTATGTACAAAATAAACAACCTTTGTCAGACCCAGCTACATAAAAAGTTTATAGTAATAACTACCCACTGTACAAATTTTTGTACAAATTCTTTGAGCTCCTCTAAGTTTTTTTAAATTTTCCCGCGATTAATTTCACATGTCAAAATTACGTGATTAGTCTGTATTCTCTATGTCATCAATGCTGCCAACCAAAAAATAAGTGATTGTCAAAACCAGCTGCGATGATCAACGAAACATGTCGCGACTTCGTGTTAACGGTATGTTTAATCTGAAAATATTTACATAAATTATTACTTTTCTCTCATTACTGTTGAAGTTATTATATACTTAAAGGTGTAAATATTACATACTAATTTTACTTTTTGTGATTATAACAAAATGTAGCTGATTTACAAAGTGATCAATTATTTTGTTCAAATTTTTGTACATTGGTTCCCAATATCAAACTTTAAACATATTAAAACTATGAAAGAACTACCGCAAAATGCCTGTCTGATAGCTCTTTGTCTAACTTCGACTCGTAACTGTTACAATGCATTCCGTGAGTGACTCAACTAATTAATGTTCCCAAAAGGGCCGGCGTAGCCCAGCGGTAAGGCTCTTGGCTCGCATTCCGAAGGTCGCGGGATCGAATCCCGGCGTGGCAAATAAATTTTATATGATTAATTTGTGTTATTTCACAATTTATTCATTAAAAATAATATATAGTATATTTGCGGCACGTTCCGGAGTGGAAGATACTCTCAGTATCGCCCTGGTGTTAAGACCACCGTTCAGAATTGAAACGTTGCTTGAAATGGCTTTAGCCGTGTTTGGTGACCAGATCTGAATAGCCAGGTACTTTCCACCTTCCTCTTCCCCATCTCCTTCCCCTCCCCACTACCTTCAGCCTCACAACATACCCCAATTGGGGATGCCATAGTCTCACTGGATCCAGACGGGAGCAGTTGGGACTCTTGTGCGGTATTCATATAAAAAAAAAAAGGTCTCAATAATGTTAAGTTATTTTTTTTTCTTCTTATAAGTATAATATTTTTGTTATTAACGACCTAAATAGTCTGAATCTTTCCAAAGATGATTAAATATTGTGCGGGCCTCAGCACAGGTAAGCCACCCAGTGAGGCCAACATTACTGGATTTTATTTTGAACTATAAAAATAATGCATCACAATAAAAAATATATTTATAAAAAACTGGTTAAATTTCCTTATTAGAATGTAGCTAAGTTAAAAAAGTTTTCGACTGAGGGATTTCGTCTTATTTTTAATACGCTTTTTTAATAATTTCATTAAAATAACATGAAATATATTATTAGTTTTTTTTATTTTCCCTGTTCATTAAAACCCAAAGTACAATATTTTGCACAAAAGATAGGTCGACGTACGTTTTATATTTAAATATCAATCACTTTTTAAATACATTCTATTTGGTTTTTGTTTTCTTGGTTGAATGATGGATGAATGAAGTGGATTCTTGAAAATGGAAAATAAACCACTTTCTTTCACCCGATCAGGCTCAAACTCGGTAGATAAACTTGTTATTGATGACTATGTATTTTATTAACTTTTGGTGGCAATCACGCACACATAACCGGAAATATAAGTATTTCTGTGAAATGAAATATAAATGAATAAAGCAGTTAATAAACGAAATAAATATCGACTTATCCAACCGGGACTTGTATCAGTTGGAAGCGTTATTGACTCCGGTTCCCCTGTAGAATACTCAATGAAGGAAATTCAAATTCAGGAAACGTTAAACAAAGTTTTTTTAAGTTTTAATGCATTTGAAAATATTAAAATATTGAATGAAAAGATTTTTTAAATACCCCATTGGTGCTCTAGGTCCTATGGTTCTTACCGCCCGAATGCCCCAGGCTTCCGATAGCAAAACATAATAATTTGATCCCTAATAATGACGTGACAACGTGTTCGTGGTTAATTATTGTTTTGGTTATATTAATACGGCAACTGGGGCGGAATTTGATTGGTTCCCAGGGCGGGGGAGGCTGGGTGGAAATATGCAAAATTATGCCACACAGAAATGATACCCTTCTGGCCACAGATAAAATCACCTTACTTATGTATTGTATTTAAAGAAAGACAAATATTCCTGAGCTACTAATAACCTGACAATATTTAAAAATATTCTAATACAATTATGGGAGCGAGAAAATGTTGCTTGTGTCGTGATGGAGGACTTAGCCAAACGAGGAATTTAACACATGACGCCTGGATGGGACCGAAACGCGATGCAAGCTCAGCTGGGATGGGTCAGGATCAGATGGGTCAGGAATGTGGGTGAAGACGCAAATAAACATACCTTTCCTTATATATATGTACTTTTACATTACTGTTCTACCTACCCACATAAACCTTTCCCGACCTGATGACAATACCCTGACTGTTGAAAAATGACAATAATAATGTATGCCAGCCACTATCTGTTACGTGCTTGCATTGGTCGAATGTGATTTCTTGGTGTATTCAACGCTATCTTAAATTAACAAATGTTAAAGAAGTCTGTTACGTGCTGTGCAATGATTCACAGGGGTCTCTAGGTACATTCAACATCCACTATTAAAGAAGTCTAAGTGCGTTGTGTGCTGTACAATAGTCCGTAGTTACCTCTCGTTGCATTCAAAATCCACAATTAAAGAAGTCTATTGTTAAAGGAAACTTGTGCAAGAATTTTCTTGCTTTCTCGAGTGCTTGTGCAGTGGTAACCGCTAGAGATGTTCCTCAGGACCGCGATATCTACCAAGACCAAGGATTTATCATCCCAGAGAGCAACGTTTGAGTGAGTCAGATCCTGCTCAAATCCATATTACTATTCCGTGTATGTGTCAACATCGAAGTCCACAAAACAAATTTAAATACAGTCCACTCTTTGAATCGCATTAAATCTAGACTGTATTATTTATTTGCCATTATAGTGGAGATTTACTCTTTAAGCTATTCCCACTAGAAAAATGTTAATAATTACTGCTAATTTTGCGTTGACTAACTTCGTTCTGCAGAACGACGTTCTGTGAATATACTGGAATAGTATTATATCATGTTATTATCAGGACAAAGTTTTCGGGCGGAAATTTAACCCAATTATTTAACCGTATAATGAGGGGTACGTTTAGGGAGGCTGGTTTCATAAATAATATTAACTGAGAGACGAAAATTTCAATGGCAAACAAACATTCTGTTGACAGAAAATACAGCGTAAGTAGATTGGAATTATTAAAAAAAATAGATGAATAGGGTTTTAAGGGAAGTACTTGACTTTATAAGCAGTGATACCTGACATTATTTGGAGTAAAAAATGTTAAGGGGGTAGGTATTCTAGTCTAGAAGCATGAATTGTAGGTGTTTTTCAGGTGCAATAAAAAAACAATAATATTTTTACCAGCCATAACTTAACCAAATATTTACTAAACATTAAAGAATACTTAAAAAAAATCAAACGAAACTATTGAAAATTGAAAAAGTTACAGGGTGAACAAGTTGAAGTGGGGGGTTTCAAAAAAATGGCTCGCCCTGGTTGGCACGATTGCAACCCTCCTAGTAATCTTAAAAAAATTCTTAATCCAGATAAATGCCGCAATAAATATATGTTTTTTTACCAGTTTTTTTGACTTTTCAGAATTTAAAAAAAACTGTGAAAATTGATATTTTGTTATAATTCTAGTAGGGACGATAAAAAAAGGGGTAAAAAAAGCTCACACCAAATTTCAAGCAAATTGGTTTCGTAGAACTTGAGATATCATGTCAACCGTCTCTAAAAGAGTAGTTTTGAGAAAAATGCGTTTAAAATTTTGTTCTCTTTAGAATCTAAATATAATATTATATCAAAATAATAACAAAAAAGGTATTAAAATGCTTATAACTCTTAAAATAAAAAGAATTTCGAAAAAACCTTTTAAGGAGATTTTTGGTTCCATGCCAACTGAGAATAAAGTCAACTCAACACCTCCTTGAAAAATCATTAAAAGCTATGAAAAAAATATTTTAACTCTTACGTAACTTATCCTATTTAACCATATTTTTTTTTTTATCACGACTAATCTGAGATGGTTCTGAGTTGGTTTCATTCTGAGGTGTCCGGTCACCGATATTTTTGAATATTTAAACTTTGGAAATATGAAGAAAGAAAAAAGGAAAATTCTTGACTAGAAAACTGCTTTAAAGAAATTTTGGTCTTCGGTGACATTTTTGATGATTTGTTTTCTACAAAAACATAAAAAATATATTTTTGTTATTGTTTTTGGGGTGTTATGCCGTGTTTCGCTACCTCCTTCTTTAGCCAACGTTTCGGACAGCGTTACAGTGTCCATCATCAGGGCAGATGAGTATGGCTGATGATGGACACTGTAACGCTGTCCGAAACGTTGGCTAAAGAAGGAGGTAGCAAAACACGGCATAACACCCCAAAAACAATAACAATTTAAATTTAATAACAAGCCAAAAATATTTTTCTTTTTTTTATATATAGGCTCCACACAAGAAAATAATTCTCTGAAGGACCCGTGTCATCTTTAGGGATGCTGTGTGGGGTGTATTTTTAGGAAAGGTAGGAGAGAAAGTTCTGGGAAGGAAAAAGGTATTAGGGGTTGGTAGGGATCTTGGGTCAGTGTGTCCAGGAGTGCCGGATTTATGAATTTATCCCTCCCACTGCGGGACAAGGCGATGTTCCGAGAGAGTCCTACTGGGCAGGTCAAAATGTTTCCCAAATCCGACCTGCCACGCAGATGGTTTCTTACATTTTTGCGATAGTACATAAACTATATGAGGTATATTAATTTAAACTAATCTTCATATATGTTTGTCCCGTATGCGTCCCAATACCATGAATCCAATTGCGATGAAACTTGTGAATTATTGTGCGCACGCCTCGAAGGTTTTCATGTAAAATGGTGAGCTCTGGCGTTATGAAATTTGTTTCAAAATTTTACATTAGGTGGTGCGCGAGTTGTTTGAAAATATGCATATATCATTTAGTTTACCGGCCGCGGCGGGAAGGAAGGCGGAAGGGGCGAGGGGAATTCGGGAGGGGTAGAACGAGGGAGGGAAAGGCGGTAAAGGCAGAAGGGGAGCGCGAAGAGTGGAAGGGAACGCGGGAGAGGAGTGGGGGAGGGTCGCGGACCTCCTATTATTACCCTCTTCATAACAGAATGTTTGATTTCATTTTTCATTTCAAGGACGCTCGTGAAAATTTTATTTTGTTTCTGATTCCTCATAAAGATTTAATTAACATCGTGTCTAGAAAGTGCCTATTGTCCGTGGATGGCTTTATTAGGGATTCATTTTATAGGCACCAGTCGAAGTCCAATCGATATTGGAAAACAGTAATCATTTAAAAGGTTTTACGGATTTATTGTGTAGAGCTTACATATTATATTACGTTGTCTGAAGAATTTTTATTTTTTGTTATTTTTCTGCAAATTGAACTTTTTAATTTATTAATAAGCGTAAGCGTGTTACACGGCAATATAACAATAGCAGTCAGTACAATAAGCGTGTGTTCCCACAGAAATCATTATAACTCTGTTATTGTTTTAGTGACAACCCTAAAACAAAAAGTAGTAGATCCATATTGAATCAAGCTTAACTTCTCAGTTGAGAAGTACATAAAAATACTTATTTTGTAGAAACAGTTTTCACCCGCCAAATCTCCTATGCGCCGTTAGACATTGTTAATTTTTTATTAAATATTCTAATATGAAATGGTAAAAAGCGAGGTGATAAAATTGTTAACTATAATTTTATACTCGTACAATAGAATAAGTGTTTTTTTTACATAATCCTTGATTTTAGTACAATTTTCACATAAAAAACATCATGTGAGTCATTTTTACAATTTTTTTATGTTTGCATTCTAAATTTTAATATTTACAAATGTTAATATTTATTTGTAATATAACAATAATAGCAGTCAGTACAATAAGCTTGTTTTCAAGCTAACGCTTGTGTTCCCACATAAATCGTTTTTATGTTCATATGAAGCAGATACTTTGTGATGTGACATTATAATTTACAATAAAACAATAACTTTGTAAACACCACTTTTTATTTTTTATGTACTTAATGTGTGACATTATAATTTACAATAAAACAATAACTTTGTAAACACCACTTTTTATTTTTTATGTACCCAATGCTCCATCTACACTTATCCCTACTTCCTCCTCCACTTGAGTAGTCCGGCCGATTTTGTTTTTAACCCATATGTATATTATCTATAACACATGTAACTTAATTTTAGTAGAGTTCTGTACTGCCCTGAAGAAGCTACGGTGGTAGCGAAACCCGGTCGGCATTAAGTACATAAAAAATAAAAAGTGGTGTTTACAAAGTTATTGTTTTATTGTAAATTAAATCGTTTTTGTTCTAGTTGCAACCCTAAAACAAAAAGTAGTATATTTGTAATAAAACACGCTACATATTTCTATTCAACGTTGTCCATAGATATAGATAAAAATACTTATTTTGTAGAAACAGTTTTCACCCTCCGAATCGCGTACGCGCCGTTGGACATTGTTAATTTTTTATTAAATATTTTTGTGTGAAATGATAAAAAAGTGATGTGAAAAATTGTTCATTGTACATTTGTACGATGAAATATGTGATTTTAGGTTTTCACGGCCAAAAGTATTTTAGTTATTTATTTTTGGGGTATTATGCCGTGTTGCGCTACCTCCTTCTTTAGCTAACGTTTCGGACAGCGTTACAGTGTCCATCATCAGGGCAGATGAGCGATTATGGACACTGTAACGCTGTCCGAAACGTTGGATAAAGAAGGAGGTAGCGCAACGCGGCATAATACAACAAAAATAAATAACAAAAAAAGATTAAATATGTGTTTAATTTTACATAATCCGTGATTTTAATACCGTTTTCACACAAAAACATCACGTGAGTCATTTTTACAATTTTTTTATTAACAAATGTTAATATTTATTTGTAATAATACAATTTGAAAGTTTATTTTATTACCTTTCAAAAACAGTTTTTTTAGCGTTTGGCTACGTTCAGAAATATTTATTTTATAGAGCTTCAATTGCGAAGCGGAAATAACACAAAGTTTTTATAAATCTGACAGTTCGTTTAAGACAAAAAACTTGCACACAGACGATAGACCGGAGCGGTTAAAACATTTGAAACAACACGTCGTGAATAACATTTTACAGAAAAAGATCATGAATCAAGTGCGGTTTTTCCAATAACTGTATTGCTCAGCGAACTTTTATCGTATTTGAACACATTTTCCCCTTTAAAAAGTTCATGAATTGCAAAATAAACAATGGCAACCCTTTTATAAATGCGCAGTAAGTAAAAAAACATGGAAATAGATTTGACTAAATGGGCCCTCACATAAAAAAAATACTTGTTATTTCCACCATCAAGAGACTTGCCGATTCTATCACTTTCTGGTAAGAACACAGAGAGGCGGAATCCTTGGCTCCAGTCCAGTGGTTAAAAACCATGAGATGCTGGAAAAGAAATTGGTGGAGATATGGAGGGTAGGGTAGTTTCTGGCTATGCAGATGTAGTCACCAACCAAGGCTAAAGCTTTTCAATAAATTACAAATCAAGGTCTAATAACCAAAAGCTCTAATATCACAAATGATAAATTTACGAGAACGATTTTTTTTTCTTTTTTTTTATGAATACCAAAATCCAAACCGTGAAACCATGCAGGATATAACTTTGAGTAAAAAAAATCATAAACGGGAATGTGGTTTGCGAGAGTAACGATAGGGTTGAATGTGCCTTGTTTTGCCTAGGAATCCGCAATATTGTTACTCACGATGCAAACATGTCCAGAAATCTAAACTTCCTTTGAAATTTGAAGTTTTGTTTTGTTTGCTTGTGGTATTAATAAGTTTTCTTTAAATCTTCTCGTGTGTTCATGTGTTGAGTGTTATACATATTGTTTTGTTTTTTATGGTACAGGCTTCACAAACAGTCAAAACAACACAAATGACAGCGACACAATTTATTTGCACTAAATTAACTTATTACAGCTTTTCTTAATTAACACTGATTGATTTATTTACACAGATTTAGTTGTACAGGTTTTATTTATTAACACTGATGTTTTTATTTACATTATTTTTACTTCACTCGGTAGGCGATGTTAATTCGATATCTGCATTGTAACTGAACACGATAGCTGCGTCGAACTCAACTCCTCCGTTGGAACGTTGCCGCTTTTATATAGCCTTCTATGATCCAACGAAATTGTTGATCTAACAGTCAAAACATTTCCAGTACCTTCCAAAACAACATCGACGCATCTCGATGATTCTATCCCGTATATTTTTACAAGGTCATGTGTTCTAGAATATAGAGCTAGATTCTGGTGATTTCTGGTATTTACTAGTTGATTTGCGATGTCCTTCCCGTTACAATATATATATCTGTAATGGTAAGAAGTTTCAGTTATTTTAACCCCTCAGGCTTTGAACCCAGTTTGTCGGAAATATTATTAATATATTTAATAAATTAAAAGAAAATATTTACCCTCTGTTATAAAATCCAAACAAATGGAATATTTCTTAACGCATCCAAAAACTTAAAACTTTTTTTGAAAGGTGATGAAATGCGCTTTCAAATTGTACAATTGTACAATTGTACAAATTGTACAATTTGAAATTCATATTTAATTTTTCAAATACAATAATTTTGTAAGTAATGCAAACATTAAAGAAGTTTTAAAAATGGCTCACTTTTTTTTTTTTTTTAACTAAAATTACTGAGAACAAAAAAAATCACTTCATTTTTAATTAGGTTTATGTTATCATAAACTCACTTTTTTGTCGTTGAATGTAAAAATAATTAATTAAAAATACCAAATTTTTTTTTAAATAATTTCGAATTCGGTCAGAAATTTTGGTTTCATAAAAAATTACATTATTGTAAGTTGTGGTTAATTTTTAGAATTAAATATATAGCGTGGTGTTTTCTCTTTCTAACACTGTTTAAAATAAATTACTAACTATGATAGTAAGGGAAACACAACGATTTCTATGAGACCTACGAGACCATCGTATAGAGACCATCATCGGATTCACTTGCTAAATTAGTTAACATAATTGTTAAGTGAGGACTTGTTGGAGTATTTTCATTTGCTAAAAGCGTCCCATTCATAAGTTCTTCTCTCAATTTAAATATTAATTATTTATTTAAATAATCTATTAGTCCAATCTTTAATTTCCTTTATCGCTGGCCTAAAATAATTCGTGCAACATTTCAAAATCGAACCTCTCTTAAAAAAGCTTTTAAGTTAACTCATTACGCTTTCCGAGGGTGGGACCGCAGTAATCTGGGTACATCAAATCGAAAACCGATATTTCGGGAGCCCAAATGCGTCTCAAACGGGGCTCTCGATGGCAGGGTGTGCTTTATTTTGACGTCAGATTTAAATTGGATATCGGAGTGTTTAATAATGCTGTAGGTGAATGGAGAGATATTGTATGAAGAAGACGTAGATCAAGGTTGTAGATTGCGGCTTTGGCATTAAGTTGATGGGAATTGAAATTGGCCGGGTTAATGAAAGGTGTTTATGTGTATATGTGCGTTAATAGTATTTAACGCATGCTATGATTGTATGTGTTTAAGTATATACGAGATTTGTTCAAAAAAATGGTGAATTTTGAATTTTCGCAGGCTGTGTACATTCGATTATCGATTTTTTTTTGTTATGTTGGAACACATATGTTAGCATTATTATCATTAGCAGTAAGCACTTCTGGAATGCGCTTTTCGGTATGGCCATCAGCTCGTTCTTCGATTCTGACCTTATCTCATCAATCGTGGCAAAACGCTTTCCTTTCATTGGTCTCTTCAGTTTTGGGAATAGGAAAAAGTCGCAAGGAGCCAAATCTGGTGAATATGGTGGTTAAGGCATGATAACGGTGTTGTTTTTGGCCAAATAATCACGAACAAGCATTGATGTGTGAGCTGGTGCATTATCGTGATGCAAAATCCATGATTTGTTTTTCCACAATTCCATCGTTTGAGCCGTATTGCTTCACGCAAACGTTGCATTGCTTCCTTGTAGTATTCCTTATTAATCATACGGCCTATTGGCAAGAACTCATGATGCACCACGCCATTGTAATCGAAGAAAACAGTGAGAAAAACCTTCACATTTGATCGAACTTGGCGTGCTTTTTTCGGTCTTGGCTCTTCTAGCCGCTTCAATTGGGGTGATTAGGCCTTGGTTTCGACGTCATAACCATATACCCACGTTTCATCATCAGTTAAGACCCTTTTGAGCAAATCTGGATCGTAGTTGACGCCATTCAACAACTCTTGAGCGATACTAATGCGACGTTGCTTTTGCTCAAAATTTAGCAATTTCGGAACAAACTTCGCAAAAATCGAAGAACACACAAAAACGTCACTAAGCTTTCCAGTTGTCAAAAACGAACCACTAATCCAAAATGGCTGATAATGCTAACATATGATAAACATATGTGTACCAACATAACAAAAAAAATCGATAATCGAATGTACACATCCTGCGAAAATTTAAAATTCACCTTTTCTTTTGAACAAATCTCGTATATACACAACTCGTAGAACAAACGGTAAATTGGTGAATCTACAGCACACTCAATTTGGGAATTTATTGGATAACCAACACCTCTGCCATAGGTAACCCCAAGTGGTTCGCTACGTTTGGTGATTTAGCAGGGGTGCCCGGGTTCACGGGGTGAGGTTAGTATAGGTCCTGGAGGCGGATGACCAGGACGCGCTGAACCTCAGATTTCTACCCGCCCCTTAAACCCTTTTCTTTCCCAGATCACACGCGGTAGAAGTGAAACCTTCAGAAAACTAAAGTAGACAAGAGTAGGGAAGCTAAGAAGCACCGCACAAATAGGAGACCGATAGGCTACGAAGCATCACTCAAAAAGGAGACCGATTATACTATATCATTCTGTAGCATTCTAAATCCTATTATGTGTTTGTATCTTTTTAGTATGGCTATTTTTTGTTTCATCGAGTTTCAAATCACAATGGTGCTAAGAGAAGTGTTCACTTAAAAAAACAATTAAATGATACTATTTAATTGGGTTCGGTAAAGTAAATATTTCAGTGTTTTTCGCAGTATAAGAACGAATATTGTTTCACATCCTTAGTGGAGGCAGTATCATGATTTACCTCTTGGCGTAAGAAAAACTACGTGTTTTATATTATTTTCGCTTTGCGCATAGCGAAACTCGTAATGAAGAGTCTACACTGTACATTTTTCACTCAGAATCCAATAAGCCTGTGAAGATACAAATGGGGGCAAAGCAAGAAGATAAAGAGAAGCAGAGAGAAGCAAATGGAAGCCAGAAGAACCGAGAAGCAGCTAGCAGAAGTTTAGTTTAGAATAGAAAGAAGAGGTAAATATAAGAAAGTGGCAAATAACGAGGACGTGACAGAGGCTCGAGTGTTTACGATTCGTAGCGTGGTAATAATATTTTACGACCGTGATTGACCCAGATGAAAAGCGTCAGGTAATTTAACAGCACACGGTTACCTGCTCTGCAAATTGAACCACGGAATATAATAGGTGCTCGTATATAATTCAACAAAATATATCTTTTTTCTACCTATTGTAACGAGTTATATTTCAAATGTTTATTACTTTGTTCCAGATAGTTGTTTGAGAACACTATGGTTTTACGGATATCTTTTTACAATTTTTTGTTTTTATTATTCCTTCTAATAAATTATACCGTATTGGTGATGTGCTACGCCTATCTCACTAGGAACTCCTGTGTTGAGAGCAGGCGCAGTTTATAACATATAAGCAATTTATAACCATTTTTTCACATATAGTAACACTTTGTGGGAATACATAATTATAATAAACACAATAATATAACTTTGTTTTAATTCCACTTTATTATTTCATTATCCAACCGGTTTCGGTTCGACCTGAACCTTTATCAGGAATGAATAAAAATGTATTGAAAATAATACAGGTATTACATAGTATTTAAAAGAGAATTAGAAGAGGGAGAGAGAACATCAGCTTAGGTGGGGGTGAGGGGGTGAGGTGCCTAAGAGGTAGGGGTGAAAGAGGGGGTAATGGAAATATTTTTAAAATGGGGCTGTTAGACAGATCCAATTGTTTATTGAGTAAATTGGTTTTATTTATTTTTTATGACTTTTTTATTTCAAGGGCTTCAAGATTATTAAGACGTAGACTTATCCCATTTCTACGTAATACACCTATCCCGGAAGATTTATTAAATGAGTGATCTTTATCTATTGAGTGGGTGGCGAATTCTGAAAATGTTCACACAAGGGTGGTCAAACACTTGAGATGTCTAAACAGTGTAGGGTATCATCAACAAACATAAATTAAGGCATATTGCGAAACGTTGCTGTGATACTTTCAGTATCGCAGTGATGTAAGACCACCATTCAGAATAAAAACGTTGTTTGAAATGGTTTTAACCATGTTTGGTGACCAGATCTGAATAACCAGAAACTTCTCCGCCTTCCTCTTCTCCATCTCCTCCCCCTCCCCACTACCTTCAGCCCCTCAACATACCCCAATAGGGTACGCAATAGTCTCACGGATCCAGGTGGCTGCGAGCAATTGGGACTCTTGTACACTATTCAGAGAAAAAAATCTGATAAAATAAAAATATACACCTGCTTTAAAAGGCTGTATATCATTTTGTGATACGTTAAAAAACAGCGAATCTATTCGAAAATTAATGTCGACCGGAAATATTTTTAAATAAATAATGAATCTGTCAGATCACTTAAAGTGACTAAACAATCTTGAAATACCTTAGAGAAATAATGTTCTTAGTTCGAATATCGCGCTTTCAAAAAATCATGTTGTAATTGTTGGAATAATCTCCCAACTAAATTGGGACGAATACTTAACTCTACAGACTTCCAAACGAAACTCAAAACTCATCTATTCAGAAGATCTCATCCCTTAATAAATAATAGAGCAGGTCGCCTTACTTCAAAGCTGGTCTGTTGTACGTTCCTTTAAATAATATATTGCTAAAACAATATGCTTTTAGTATCTGCCATAGTTTGATTTGTTTGTTATTCCATTGCTATAATGACCATATGGTCTAACATAGATAAATCGATAACTTTACAATATCGGATCGATAGGCGTAACTTCCCACGATTTTATATCGATATCTCGAGCACGGTTTCACTGTTGAAAGCCGAACCGATATTGATATAGAATAAATAAAAATCTTTTTCAGTTAAATACCGCACAAGAGTCCCAACTGCTCCCGTCTGGAGTCAGTAAGACTATGGCATCCCCAATCGGGGTATGTTGTGAGGCTGAAGGTAGTGGGGAGGGGAAGGAGATAGGGAAGAGGAAGGTGGGGAAGTACCTGGCTATTCAGATCTGGTCACTAAACACGGCTAAAGCCATTTCAAGCAACGTTTCAATTCTGAATGGTGGTCTTACACCAGGGCGATACTGATAGTATCTTCCACTCTGGAACGTGCCGCAAATATACTATATATTATTTTAAATGAATAAATTGTGAAATAACACAAATTAATCAAATAAAATTTATTTGCGCACGCCGGGTTCGAACCCGCGACCTTCGGATTGTGAGTCGAGAGTCTTGCCTCGGGACCACGGAGGCCGTCATACGCCGATATACGCTGGCTGATGCTGTTTTCTATGAATTGACGTTCCGAAATGTCGAATGCCAAACAATTAAGTAAAAAAAATATATATATATCAATACGTGAGGCAAAGACTTTGTACCCCTTTTTTTACGAAAATTGCGCGGACGGAGGAGTATGAAATTTCGCACACTTATAGTTTATATAGAGGAGTGAAGAATGCTAATATTTTTTTTTAAATTATGCATTAAAACATACATTAAATCAATAAAAAAAAACATTACAATTAAATTAATTATGGTCGAATTTCGACCATTGGACGACCACTAGTATTAATTAATTGACAATGTGGAATTGAAATACTTACATAATATGTAACGGTCGCATTCACTTTTTATCACTAAGAGAGTTAGTTAATGAGGTATTTTGTCCTATTTGAACCACTTTCATTTCTCTAAAATCGAACGGCGTAAATTGATGGCGTCTTAAGTCTACGGATCGCGTATACGATTTTTTTTCAATTCTAAGAGCTTCGTTAGTTCACCTCGATTCATTAATAAGCCTGTTAACCGAAGCTTATCTGATAGTGTTGAGGCCGCCCTACGATTTGTCGATCGTCGGTCGAAAAACGTCTTATCAATTGTTGACCGTGCTCGCAACAAACGCCGATATGATAGATGTCGAATTAAGTCAATATCAGATTGATTTAGGGTTTTATCGATCGTCCGTAATAGTAAAAAAATTAGTCAACGCCTATTTCATTAAAATAACTTAAAAAACCATAAATTACAGCAAGAAAAAACTAAGAATTTATTAAAATATTAAAATCCAAATTGGACAGTTCCGGAAAGTCACCGGAGACCAAAATTCCATCTTTTAACACTTTTTACTCCAAATCAGGTCAGGAATCACTGGTTGTAAGTCAAGTACGTCCCTTAACAATTTGTATATGTTAAATATATAATTTGTATATGTCACATATAGAATTTGTATATGTCACATATATAATTTGTATATGTCACATATATAATTTGTATATGTCACATATATAATTTGATGTCATAAATATTATTTGATAGTTGACATCGACTAAAATATTATCTCCACATATTATACATTAAAGTCCTCCGCCGCGTCTCTCTGTTCGCGATAAACTCAAAAACTACTGAACGGCTTTTCATGCGTTTTTCATCAAAGATAGAGTAATTCATGAGAAAGGTCTAAGTATATAATTTGTCAAAATTTTGTGTAAATTGGTTGAAATATATAATTAAAGGAGAATATCTGTATGTGGTGAACGAGCGGGCGGTGTGGATTTGCTTTGTTTGCTAATTAACAGATGGCGGTGTGAGTTAAAAGGAAACCATCCAGTGGAGATAGTTTATATTGCCCACTTTTCAAGTATATTTTTCTACACCAAATCTTATTTGTTGTCGTTATTCAAAAAATTCTAACTTTACATAAGGGCTGAATGCAAAACAAATTAACCTCAATGGAAAGGTTGCATTTATGTTTTCCCTGTTATTGGGCAAAAAGGCTTACCTTCAAACAACCTTTCAGCACCTACGTATATTACTTGTATATTTACAGTGTGGGGTGCAGCAGAAGGGTGGGCTGGCGGGAGATAGGGGCGTAATATCAGCGGAAAGGATCAGCTGATATCAGGAAACAAATGGGGTTGCTAAGACAACGGAAATGACTGTGTAGTACCACCTGGCGGCCTCATTCCGAAACTACACTCAGGGCTTTTACAAGGAAAACTTTGTATTATAATAAATGATTATTTTTTCACAGATCTTTTGGGCTGGAATTCTCGGCAAAGACTTTTATAAGTGGTGCTTTCTTGGCCGCTATCTTTTCTTAGCATTGGGCGTAAGTTTAGCTTGATTTGTAGAGGAGCTTAAGCTGGGACCTTTTATTTTATTTTATGTCCCTCAGACTGATTTGTTCGCTTTTCGGAACAACTCGTATAGGTCTTATAGAAATCGTCATGTCTCCCTTACTATCATGGTTAGAAATATGGTCTAAACGGCGTTAGAAAGAGAAAATAGCAAACTGTATTTTGAAATCTAAAACAATCCCCAAAATAAATAAAATGAATACCGTTACGAAACCAATGTTTCCGACCGCAATTTGAAAAAAAAATGATGCTTTGAGAAGTTTCATTTATTATTTCTACATGAAACGTCCAATTTGGCTTAGTTACGCAGACACTAGAGCGACAACTCAATTTAAAAAATACTTTTTTCTCCCATTGCTCGACATATTTTGGTAATCATTTTGAATATTTTCCTCCAAAATTATCAAAATAATTTATCATACCTCCGAATTTTAATATGGAGACAAACTCATTATAGTTTTATACAGCCAATGAATTTACCTATATTTTGTCGATTATCACACATTCGTTGGATTTATAAAAAAAATATTATAAAATCGTAAACTTCTTTTTAATTACTTAAATAAATAAGGAAATATTTGCCAAAATTGGCAGCAAAGCAATTAGAGGTATTTTAAATAGTGCCATATTGTATCAAAAAGCGCTCCAGGGGATAAAATAATGCTGGTACTTTCTTTGTCGTCAGTCTGATACATAATAAATAGTTCCAATTTTGAAAAATAAAATCTCATAGAACTTGAATACTTTTACGCATTACACTGGAATATTTCACCTTTCTAACCCATGCACCAACAAACTAAATTAGAATGTTTAATTAACACAACACAGGAGGCCCTGAGAGGATTTTCTGGTCTCATATCATCTTAAAAGATGCTGTATGGATGGTTTATTGGGTAGATTAAGAAGTGAATTGTTTCGTCCACATGACGTCCGCACAATGAGCTGAGCCGCGAACTATTTTTCTGTTTGTATATCGATTGTCCAGTTCATTAGGTTGACATTTCCAAATACCAAGTTTTGAGGAAAGCCATATTCAAATACTTACCATAAATCAAATATTATTTTTGTCTGTGCTTTACACTATGGGCATCACTTACATTCATTTTTACGTGTGGCATCACCGTCACCTCTCCGAAAAATATCTCGGCACCGCTCCGAGAATGACCGTGCAAATTATTCCGTTCCTAGCTCTCGATCCAACCGCCCGTTCGCGTTTTGTACCTCTCTACCCGTTTCATACGTGAACACTAATTGTGTAAATTATTAAAATCTTAAATAAATGTTAAATCACTCAAATAAGAGTACAGCGTTATCAATCATCATCCAGTATAATCATTGAACACAGGGTCGCGGCCTGAAAGTAACGCGACCCCCAGGAGCCTGACTATTCGTCATGGTTGAGTATTAATATACGCTCGTCTGATGAGAAAAAGGAGCACAGGTCAAACATCCTCCACCAGCTCCTCAGCCTCTGGAACCAATTCTTTCAACCTTGGTAATCCCGACGCTCAAAAACTACTTTCAACAACATATTAAATATGCTATAAAATAACACCGGGAGGCAAAACGGTCCGGTACATTAGTATGACATTTTTAAAATCCTACTAGTGATATATCACTACAAGTTTTTCTGCATTTGATTTGGCGTTGTTTGTGAGTAATCCGAGTATGGCACCAGATAGAGGGTGGATCGTTCTTCTATTTAACTTACATAACTTTTACCAACTTAACCAACTTAACCAACTTTTACCAACTTAAGCAACTTTTACCAAATAACTTTTTCTTACATACCTTTAGAAAGGAAAAATAGAAGTTCGCCGAGGGCCTGGTAGGAGAAAAATGTCTCGGCTACGAAATATACGAGAGTGGACCGGCATTAGAAGTGCGGAGGAGCTATTCCGGGCAGCACAATGTAGAGAGACATTTTCCAGGAGTGATCGCAAACGTCGGGGGACCCGATAGGGCACACGAAGAAGAAGAAGAACTTTTACCACTCTGTCACATTTTCACCACTCTGTCACATTTTGTTTTACTATAAATGAATATCTCTGGATCTCAGAGGGGAAATTGTAGCAAGGGGGAAGGAGGACTAAAATGCCTATTGGGGTGACAAACACGAGCTGCGTGTATACCTATTTCGAATGACAACCCATGTGACGGAATTAACATATTAAATATCAGTTGTAGGAGACAAGTTTTGAGATTTTTTTAAATATTTTATTAAACATCATTTAAAATAATAATCGCTGTTACTTGATAAGTAATACCTTTTTGAGTTTAAAAATAGTTTTATATTTTATGTCATCATATCATTTTTTGTAACATTATAGAATACACGCAAGTCGAGGTGGCAGAAGACAACTGTGATTTGTATGAAATACACTTCTATCACGAGGAGTTACAACTCTGTAACGTAAATTCTTACTACAAAAATATAAACTCATATTTTTTCAAAGCGCACACAGTCGTTACATCTTTAGTACAGTAGATTTTAAAGTAATGATAAAACAATAATATTGGTGATTCTGTTATATTTCTCCACTAACTGGCGGAGACAACTTTATGTAGGTTAAAAAGAAGAACGATCCGGGTACAGATAAGTTTTTAGATTTTCACGGCCAAAAGCATTTTCGTTATTTGTTTTTGGGGTGTTGCAGTGTTGCGCTACCTCCTTCTTACACAATTACACATCTGCCCTGATGATGGACACTGTAACGCTGTCCGAAACGTTGGCTAAAGAAGGAGGTAGCGCAACACGGCATAACACCCCAAAAACAAATAACGAAAATCCGAATACACTTTTTTTACATATAACTGGACTAATCAGCCGAACGATCGATGTTGGCTATTTATTTTTATTATTAAAATGAAACGATTTTGTTGCAAAAAACAGACCCTATTCTCGATTTCTAATCCATTAAAATAAAACTTATCTAAAGATTTTCATTTTGTGAAATCGGGTGGAGATTGTGACCCACCCCTAGCCCGCATTATAAGGGAAGAAATCTGCCCTAAAAACCTACTTTTCGGGTTATTTATAATGGGACCTCATTGTCTGTATATACAAATAGTCTATGTAAGAGGCGATGGACTAGCCATTTCGTATATCTAGTGGCTAATATTGTATTCAGTTGATTTTTTTAAGATGTGCAGTAGTATTGGTTTTATATATTTATTGTTCGAAACATTTACATAGTTTTAACAATTATTACAATAATAGAATAGCCTTTGGTATATTACAAAGATATTAATACTCCAATTGGGAATGTTCACAGCATGAGTAATCAATGTTTAGTTGTTACTAGACGGAAATACTTGCAGTGATAACAGAAATAACGATTTTTTTTACATGAGCTCCACACAGGAGGCCCTGAGGAAAATAATTTCCCCATGTCATCTTTAGGGATGCTGTGTGGAGGGTTTTTTTTTTAAAGGAAGGGGAGGAGAGTTCTGGGAAATAAAAGGGTTTAAGGGGTGGAAAAAAAGAAATCTGGGGTTCAGTATGTCCTAGTCATCCGCGTAGACAAACCTCATGAACAAACCCCATGAACCCGGGCACCCCTGTTAAATCACCAAACGTAGCGAACCACTTGGGGTGACCTATGGCAGAGGTGTTAGTTATCCAATAAAGGTTCCCGGTGTGGGGGCACCCATTCCCGCCTCCCAAATGATAATCAAAATTAAATATAAAACATAGTAGTGTCAAATATAATACATAACCTGCAGAAAAAGAGAAAAAGAAAGAAAGAAAGAAAGAGTATGATAATAAAGCAGCTACATAACTGTTCTCCACGAAGTGTCATGGTAGGAGTTTGATAATTTGTTTTTTGAAATATGTGAGATTGTTTGCGTAGATATCTATATGGTCACATTCAATAGTATTATATAGACGACACATTCGATACAGAGGATTGAAGTATGCAATATTGTTATTAAATAATTCAAGATGGAATATTTTATGACTACTTAAATTACGTCTATTAAGAAATTTAATATGAATATTGCTCAGACAATGAGTGGTTTTAAGCTTATCATGAATAATTTTGTATAAACATATTAAGTCAGCATATTGTCTTCTTTTTTCCAGGGTTGCAAAATGAAATTGTTGGAGTTGTTTCTCGTAAGATAGGAGTGAGGCATTTAATCCAAGTTTAAATGATAACAGTTTTAGGATTTTTTTGTATAGATTAAGTGATTTTTGAATATTTTAAATAGTCTGGGTTCCAGATAACACTCCCTGTTTGGAATTATAATTGTCCTTTCCTGAAATTCCTACCCACCTCCCTACCTACAGTGCAAGTCAGTGCAGTTTCAACCTTCGAACAATACGCAGTGTATTATTATGAAGTTCACATTTTCGAAGTGCTAATTAACTGTGTATGCAAAGACTTCAAATAACTTATGTTGATCATACCATCTGTACAGTTTGGAACATTTTATGTGAATTCTTATGTGCATATCAATCCAGCCCGCTACATCAACTACAGTGAGTTTTTACCATTCCTATCTTCCCACCTAAAGAAAGTTCCTAACACTCCCATATTCTAATTTGCTTCTGACCAACGAGACAGCAATATGTCTCAAAAGGTTATATTGTAAACCAAATATTTGTGAACAATATTATGGTTTGAATACGTAAAAAATTCGTTCATTTAATTGATTTTCTGAATATGTTCAGTAGTATTGGTTAACAGTGTAGTTTGAATACGGAAAGAATTCGTTCATTTAGTTATTTTTTGGAGATGTGCAGTAGTATTGGTTTGTAGTAGCTTGAATACAGAAAGAATTCGTTCATTTAGTTGATCGTTAAAGGTGTGCACTAGTATTGGTTAATAATGTAGTTTGATTACTAATATGCTAAGAATTCGTTCATTTAGTTGATTTTTTAAGATTTGCGGTAGTATCAATATAGTTTGAACACGGAAAGAATTCGTTCATTTGGTTGATTTTTTGAAGATTTAATTTATTAATGTCTATCCTTGAATACACATTTTATAAATTAACAGTGGTTTGTGATGTTTGCTATCTGAATGTTCAGTGTTTTATTTGTTGATGACCTGGTTTTTAATTATGGTTTTTGGTTGAATTGGAATATTAAGTTTGTTATGAAGGAGGTGTGGGAGAGTAGATTTGGCATAAAGTTGTTTTATTGACATGACGTCCAATGTTTTGTAGATTTTGCTTGAATCTATGTAAAATGGTACTTGCAAGATGAGTTTTATTATTGTCTTTTGAATTTTCTGAATTGGGTCAATTGTTATGTTTGTAGCACTTCCCCAAGCTAGTATTCCATACGTGGCAATGGATTGACAAAGTGCAAAATATATGCATCGGAGAATTGTTAGTGAGAAAATATTTTTAATGGACTTAATTAGGTGCAAGACTCGTTTAAGTTAATTAAAAGATGTGCGTTGGTATTAGTTAACAATTTTGTTTGAATACGGAGAGAATTCGTTCGTTTAGTTGATTTTTTGAAGGTGTGCAATAGTATCGGCAACAATATCGGCGACGCCAGGAAACACAGTCCCACCAGTAAAAACTGCGGATAGATGGTTGATACGTAGGTCTATCAATTTGGATGTCTATGGTTGCAACAGAGTTCTCAGTAGCAGGTCTTCTGTATTCATTGGTCCATTAAAGTTCAGAGAGTTGGAAATTGAATTATGAATGAAGTCACCGGAACCACAATACGGAAAGTGCCCTCTATAGAAATCACAAGCGTGAGATCAAACCATGACGTATATTTGAACATGATACAATTCAAAGTCAATATTATTGCATATCAAGCAGAGAAATTTATGGGTTCTTATAATGAATATCTCAGTCAACCTTCCGAGACATTGCTGTTTTGAATAAAATAAACTCTGACTTGTGACAGTTGTTGCGTGGAAATGGCAGAGGAAAGAGGAACGAAGGTTGAATGCTGTAGAAATGAGGTCCCTGAGGCGTATGTGTGTGTGTGCTACAACCGTTTTAAAATGTGAAGATTCGGGAAGAATACAAGGCTAAAGTTAAGTTAAGGAATCCGGAGGTCGCGGGATCAAATTCCGTCGTGGCAAATAAATGGTATTTGATTAATTTGTGTTATTTCACAATTAAATCTTTTAAAGTAATATACAGTAGGTATATTTGCGGCACGTTCCAGAGTGGAAGAAACATTCAGTATCGCTTTGGTGTAAGACCACCATTCAGAATTGAAACGTTGCTTGAAATGGCTTTAGCAGTGTTTGGTGCCAGATCTGTTTAGCCAGGTACTTCCCCACCTTTCTCTTCCCCACCTCCTTACCCTCCCTGCTACCTTCAGCTTCACAACATACCCCAATTGGGGACGCCGTGGTCTCTCTGGCTCCAGACAGGAGCAGTTGGGACTCATGTGCGGTATTCGTATTAAAAAATAAATTTAAAAAGGGTGATTTTATTTGTTCATTTTAATTTATTTGTAAAAAACTAACACCTTTTTACATTTACTTCACACAGGAGATCAGGGCCCGTGTCTTCTTTGGGGGTTCTGAGTGGACGGTATTTTTGAGGAGAGAAATCGATGAACATCGCTCTTGAAGAGACCCAAGTTGTAGGAGGGAGGAAACACAGAGGCAAATCGTTGAAACATGAATAACATGAATAAACAATATTGAAACATGGAAGCGAGGCGTTTTCATGTGACAAATGTCAACCGTGAACGTATGTTGGGCGTGCGTTTGGTGTGTTTCACAACTACGCACCGGTGATGAAGGGATCAATGACGCTAGTTCCTTAGAGCATCTTCCATTGTAATATCAGTAGAACGATGACAAAATACCTTTCTGACGCCTGTGCTCTAAAGGCAATCCGCTTATTAAGATAGGTGAATCTTTCAAACAGACCATCCTGTGCCCCGGGAACCATTTATTGGATAACCAACACCCCTGCCGTAGGTCACACCAAGTAATTCTCTACGTTTGGTGACTTAGCAGAGGTGCTCGGGCTCATGGAGTGATATTTGTCTAGGTATTGGCAGCCAATGCGTTCGCGCATCGGGCCGGGTCGGGAGAGATAGACCTAGACCGGTCTCTCTCGACCCATCACCTTGCACCTCAGTGGGAGGGATTCATACGTCCGTTACTGTTAGACCCTTTGACCCCCAGATTCCTATCCACCTTCCATACCTTTTTCCTTCCCGGAACTTTTTTTTTCTTTCCCTAAAAAAGATTCTCGACATAGCATCCTCAAAGACTACCTTTCTCGATTTTTTTAATCGAAAATAATAACTATTTAAAATTTTATAAATAAATTTCGACTTCCTTTTACGATTTCATAAAATGTTAAAAAACAGAAATTGTTTATTTACTTTTTACTCGACTTTATAAGTCTTTAAATCCTTTTAATAAAGCCTCCTTCATTCATAACAGAGTAATCAAAACCAACCGATATTTACGGCTTCCGTGAAAATTTGTTGGTACAGTGTGGCCAAAACTTTGCTTAATCCAAAATAATGAAATTAATTTTTTATCAAGGTGTATTTATTTTATTCAAATTTTGACAGATCAAAATCTGAAAACCTGAATTCCTAAAGCATGGGTCTTGAAAAGACTCATGTTGTAGGAGGAAGGAAATGAAGAGGCCGGCAAATCATTCCACATCCAAGCTGTTGAACTCAAGAACGAGTCGAAGAAACCAGTTAGAAACGTAAAAACGAAAAGAAGTCGTAGAAACGACTCGTTCTCATTTCACAAATGTTAACCGTGTACATATATTGGGCGTGTGTTTGGCGTGTTTGCCAACTGTGCACCGGTGCCAAGGGGATCAATGACGCTGGTTCCTCGGAGCATCTTCCATTGTAATACCGGTAGAACAAGGACACAATTCCCACCTGACGCCTGTGCTCTGAAGATTTTTTTTTTTTACGTGAACTCCACACAGGAGGCCCTGAGGAAAATAATTTCCCTCAGGGCCTATATCATCTTTGGGGATGCTGTGTGGAGGGTCTTTTTGGAAGGATGAGAGGAGAGTTCTGGGAAGGAAAAGGGTTTAAGGGGTGGGTAGGAATCTGGGGTTCAGTGAATCCTGGTCGTCCGCCTCCAACACCTAGACAAACCTCAACCCATGAACCCGGGCACCCCTGCTAAATCACCAAACGTAGCGAACCGCTTGGGGTGACTAATGGCAGAGGTGTTGGTTATCCAATAAAGGTTCCCAGGGCGGCGGTACCCATTCCCGCCTCCCAATTGCTACCGTTTGTCAAGTTAGAAGAATCTATCAAACGGACCGGCCGTTTCTGCACAGAGTCGAGGGTTTTTTAGGTATTTTGTGGTGAAAGGAGGTCTAAAATGCCTATTGGGGGAGACAAACACGAGCTGCGTGTATACCTTTTTCGAATGACAACCCACGTAACAGAATTGTCGTACGACATAAAAATTGTAGGAGATAGAAGATTTTGAGATTTTTAAAAATATTTTATTAAACATCATTTAAAAAATAATTGCTTTTAACTTACCTATCAAGTAAATCGCTTTTACTTACCTAAAAATAGTTTCATATTTTATGTCATCGTATCATTTGTTTTTAGCATTAGAGAATACATGCAAGTCGAGGTGGCAGAAGTCAACTGTGATTTGTGTGAAATACACGATCTTCTTCTATCACGAGGAGTACAACTCTTGTCACCTATTTTTTACTACAAAAATATAAACACACATTTTTTTTTTTAAATGTACACAGTCGTTACGTCTTTAATACAGTAGATTTTAAAGTAATTATAAATTAATAATATTGGTAATTCTGTTGAATTTTTCTTCACTCGTGACGTGTAACGGGAGGCAACTCGTAAATTTCGCCATGTTTTGACGTTTGACGTAATATTTTGCGGATTTATTTTATGCTATCGTATATAATATTCACCGAAACACGTTCCCTGAACAATAAATTACGCTTACAAACAATATTACTTGCGTTTATTTGACAAATTGATAGGTTTATCGATCTTTTCATGACGCGCCGGCGCTAACAATTTAACAGTTCAAATCGCGGGAGAAATGTCATTTCGAAAGTCATAGATATGTGCAAAGATGATTATTTAAGAGGCTAGGTGTGTTCCTTATATCTGTTACGTCAAGAACAAGAATGCCCTAAGCGATTCTGACCTTGTCCTTCATACATTTTCTTTATACATAAGGTTTAAAATCGCATATCAAAAAGTTTTTTTTTTTTATGGCGCGTCCCGGGCGCGCAATCAGCCGTCCACCGGTTCTGATGGAAACAACTCTATGTGGGTTAAAAAGAAGAACGACTCATATACATTGTGAAATTTATCTTTGGCCATCCTTTACAAGTCGTAAAGCGGTGCTGGATTGTTCTCAACTCAGTTGTAAAAGTCAGCGTTCTGCGCTATGCGGAATAATTTAAAACAAACTTTGTTTGGTTTCAGCTCAAGGCTGTCAGGAATACTGTTTGTTCGTGTACGGGTACTGGTAAAGATATTAGATTTCACTGAAGATGAAACAGATTGAATCTTTAATAATGGTAACTTTACATTATTATAATCACGTAAATTTGTAATATTTCAACCTGTATTTGTATGCTGTACTATAATAAATACTTTAACTTTTAACACTTCCGTACCGGACCAGGGGAACGCACTTACACTAACGAGAGTTTTACGCTGTATCTAAGTTGTTTTTTAAACCACATACTCAATAATTTAAGTAATCCTAGAAAAAATATTTGGTTATCGATCTGCATTAAAAAAATTAATATCGCATTACTACTTTTCTTAATATTAATTCATTTATATCAAATTCCGGTCGAGAATCTGTCCAGCCCGCCCCCCCTACCCCTCCGTTCGGGCGTTACCCCGTATCCATCTGCTGGAAGTATCGGGACGATTCTAAGCGATAGCAAGTAATTTCTAAGTTGTTAGTGGAAAGGACTAGATCCCGTTTGTTTACACTGCGCATCTAGTTTGCTCTTTTTACAATGCTATAATGTTCGCTTGCCGGTCAAAGATCATTCGGTCTGGATCGTTTCCGCTACGCGCCAATCGCCAGTCAACATTCGGAAACAAAGCGTTATGGTGGCTATCGGCCCGCCTTCTCTGTTTTCTATGGAGAAATACGCGTTATGGTCTAAATTCGTTAGAATATTAATTATGACCTTATTTATGAAACGATTTAGATAATGACTATTGAAATAAGATGAATATGCTTCTTTCTAATTATTACCAAAACAAATTTCCAAAAATTGTGTCATTAACACCCTTTAATAAGCAAAACAAATTGGGGTCCCCGAGTGACCCCCCTTCGGATGAAGTGTGATTTTTTTCTTTCCGGGACGAAAAGGTTAACAGGAATATAAATGCAAGAAATATTTCGATTTTCTTGCCTTCAAAATTTATAATCGAGCGTATAATTTGCACGTGGCAAGTAAGCAAAAAAGTGAATTTTATTTATTATGTGCATAATTTTATAAGAATGAAAAAAGTTACAAAACCTCAAAAATAGTCTTAGCCATAAAGGGGTATTTTTAAAAAATTGTTTCTTATATTTCTTCGTAGTTAACTCATGCAAAAACATTTTTTAGTGAAGTTAAATATATGAAATACACATATTTTCATTTACACAAATTTCATAACGCCAGAGCTTACCATTAGATATACATAACCGATATGTTATTCAGATCTACGAGCTATATTATTGTAAAGTTTCATTCTTCTTCTTCTTCTTTCGTATGGTGGGGGGGAAGTCAAAGGGGGAC
This sequence comes from Glyphotaelius pellucidus, assembly GCA_936435175.1. Taxonomy (NCBI): domain Eukaryota; kingdom Metazoa; phylum Arthropoda; class Insecta; order Trichoptera; family Limnephilidae; genus Glyphotaelius; species Glyphotaelius pellucidus. The sequence goes on along the minus strand of OW386561.1, from coordinate 10,611,472 downwards.
ATCTAGGTCTGCGAGTCGGTATAGGGCCTTAGGCGTTGCCCTGTGGACCTCATCAATCCCGCCGGGGAATGAATGGAGCGGGCATTCGTAGACCACATGTTCGGTGGTCTGCACCTCACCACATTCACACATCTACGACTCTTTAAGGCCCCATTTTCACGTAAAGTTTCATCAAAATCCATTAAGTCGTTTTTGCGTGAAAGAGTAACAGACACGCGTAGGTACATCCCTACCAACTTTCGTGTTTAAAATATTAGTAAGACTTGCGAGTTTCCGGCATGCATTGCATTCCCACTTAATTTTTTCTAATTTTTTTTGTTTAATTTATAACATTGTTACAGCATTGAACACAATAGTAGGCAAAACAAAATAGTGAAATACATAATTCAATGATTTTCTACGCCAATTAAGAATGCTAGCTCTTGCGCTTGGCGTAGGAATTATTTCATAATTACTTAATTATTATATTTTCTTAACTAAAACCCGTAAAATAATAATTTATTTCAACTAACTTCAATTAACAACTGACCTGAAAGTAACATATTTTTTTACTCAGCGTTTAGTTCTGTTGATTGAGCGACAGAGCGTCACTTTTTGAATAGAGATTGATGGGGACCGATGCATGAGTATTTACACGCACTGTTTAAAATGTCTTGAAAACACTAACGAGACTAAATAATTGTTAAAATGGTAATAAATTACAATATTTAGTAAACATACATGTTATCGAAGAAAGCAAACACTTTGTGGCTTGACATTTTACAGACTGAAACAAGTTCTTTGTTTAAAACCACTGTATTTTAATGTATACTCGTCGACCGGTTTCGGTTTTATTCAACCTTCTTCAGGACAATAAACATATAAACTAAATTACTTTTATGTCTAAATTAGTTTATATGTTTATTGTCCTGAAAAAAGTTGAGTATAACCGAAACCGGTCCACGAATATAAATTAAAATAAAGTGGTTTTAAGCAAAGAACTTGTTTCATTCTGTAAAACATATTTGTATTTTTTTGCAGTCCACACAAGAGGCCCTGAGGAAAATAAATCGCCTCAGGGCTTATTTCATCTTCGTTTTTGCTGTGTGGAGGGTTTTTTCATAGAAAGGAAGTTTTGGGAAGGAAAAATATGAGGGGTGGGTAAAGATGAGGAATATGGGGGGCAATGTGTCCAGGAGTGACGGTCTATGAATCAAACTCTCCCACCGAGGTGCAATGAAATGTTCCGAGATAGTCCTACTAGAGAAATTGTGTGGAGGGTTTTTTTTTTATAAAAAGGAAGGAGATGAGACTCTGGGAAGTAAAAAGTGATGTGGGGTGGGTAATATCTGGGGGTCAGTGTATCCAAGAGTAACTGACGAATGAATCCAAGCCTCCCACTGCACGGCAATGTTCCGAGATAGTAATTTAGAGAAATCAAACGGTCTCCCTCAACCAGATACTCTCAATCCAACCTGCCACTCATTTGGTGTTTAGGCGCATCCGCCGCCAAGACCCGGACAAACCGATTACATGATCCTGGGCATACCTGTTAAATCACCAAACGTACGTATTTGGAATATATTTGTCCTTTCTCAAAATTCCTACCGACCTCCCTCTACCTACACATGCAAATCAGTGCAGTGGCAACCTTCAAAAAGCAAGCAGTGTATTATATTAAGTTCTATTACGCTTGTATTTTCGAACGCAAGTGCAAATTACCTGTGTACCTAAATACTTCAAATTATAACTTAAGGTGATCATACAATCTCTGCACAGTTTGGAACATTTTATGTGGAATGTGAATTCTTATGTGGACACCATCAATCTAGCCTGCTACATTAACTGTACAGTTTTACGCTTCTTAATTCACTCCTTCTAAGAAAGTTCCTAACCACTTGTAAACCAGTGCCAGAGGTTTTTGTTATGCAAAAAATGGTTTCCAGAGCGGCGGTACCCATACCCGTTTTTTATATTAATATTGATCGTCCTGTCTGAATTTCATAGTCTTAATAAATTAAAAGTTGTAAAAAAAACGTTTAAAGTATTCCGCGATACGCATTTTCCACGTCTAAAATGAGTTGCAAAAAAAGCTACCAAGAGAGGTGGAATTTGTCTGAATTATAATTTCTTTTAATCTTGCTTGTCTTGATTGTATTTTTAATTAACTACCGCGCCATTTGCTTAAAGTTGAATTAAAGAAATAAATGAAACAGGTGAGATCTTTGTTAATTTAGTTTTGAATGTTCAGCCATCTTACTTCTCCACCTTCTTAACCCCCGTCTGCTTCTCATCCCTTTACCTTCATACACCTACAACATACCCTGACTGGGGATACTATAGTTCAACCAGCTTCAGACGTTTGGGTGTAGTTGGGATTCTGGTGCGGTGTTAGGTAACAACAAAATAATAAAAATATTTAAATAATAGCTTTTACCCGCGGCTTTGCTCGCGTGGTATTAGGTGGAAATACCACTCACTCACTCACTCACTCACTCACTCACTCATTCATTCATCCCCGAAGTTTCATCGCAATCGGATGAACGGCTAGCAACGCATAATTTCATGATGCCAGAACTCACTATTATATATAGAAACCATCGCGGGTATGTACACATCAAATACCCAAAGTTTCATCGCAATCGGATGAACGGTTAGCAATGCATAATTTCATGATGCCAGAGCTCACTATTGTATAAAGAAACCATCGCGTTTTAAATACCCAAAGTTTCATCGCATTAGCAATGCATAATTTCATGATGCCGGAACTCACTATTGTATGTAGAAACCATCGCGGGCATGCGCATTAGTTGTGTGTTTGTTTCTTTTTCGTTTCATCGAATTTTAAATCACAACGGTGTTAGAGAAGTTTTTACTTTAAAAAAAATTATAACAAATATATTAAAACATAAAAATGGTTAATTACACCCCACACGGGTGGGTTAGGTTAGGTTAGGTAAGGTTAAGTTAGGTTAGGTTAGGTTGGTTAAATTGGGTCATTCTCTTGCAAGCTAAATCTAGATATAATTGACTATTATTACGGTTGATAACGTATTTTTAATGAATAATAAAAAAAAGTGTAAGCAGTTTTAAAATAATTTATATCACTAAGACATTTAATGAATTAGTTTTGTGTGATCAACTGTTGAGCCGAAATTTTGACTCAACACGCCTCAAATGCACAAATACGCTCTTACCAACGCAACTCTCCGATCAACAGGCGAACCGAGCGTTACTAAAAAAATCATTAGCCGATCGGAGACTCAGATTGATCGGAGACTCAGGTTAATCGATCGAAAGTTGGAAACAACGGCCTTGGTGCAGTTATCTTTCGTAGTGAATATGAAGTTGTGATTGCGCGAATAATTGACTTACACTTACATTGTTTATTTTTATTTTTTATTTATTTTTTTTATTAAAAGAAGTTTATACAATGAACAAAAAATTGTGTTAATTCATCCGCCATGCTAGGGATGTCCCTGTGTTATGGCGGATGAAGTTTACAGATTGTGTAGGTACAGTGTACAGCTATTAACTTATGCAATTCATTTAAGTAGTTTAAGTAACATATTTAGTAACAAATTAAGTTAGTAATTTAATTAACACATTAAATTAATTAATGTTGCAAGTTGTATCAATTATATTACAATTCAATTAAAATAGCAAATTTTTACTCATCATCGTTACTGAATGTAAGGATCCATTTTGATAATTTTTTTTTAAAGATATGGGGTTGGGTTTCGGATTTTAGGTTCTCGGGGAGAAGGTTAAACATTTTAGGAGCTAGGTACATGAAATGTCTTTGAGCTGATGTGGTGCGTAGTGTAGGAACATTGTAGTGTCGTTTGGTTATTGTTCTGGTTGTGTAACTGTGATGTAAAAGAGTTTTTTTTCTTGTATTTGAACATGAAATGTGTTAGTGTAAATTTTAGATGAAGTTGCCGTATGTTTAAGACATTATATTCTGTGAAGAGTCTATTGGAGGAATATCTTGTTGATATTATATTATAGTTTATAAAACTTACATGTTTCATATGCACACTTCTTTAAGGTTTACTAAAAACTAATTATAAATAATAGATAAAGACAATGGTCATAGACATAGACAACATAATTATAAATACTAGATATAGTTAATGGAAAGGTGAGAAAGGGTAGAGGGAAGAGTGGCAATAGGGAACAATTTACAAAGGGAACAGGTTTAATATTGGGCCATTTAAAAACAATTTTTGATCATTGAAGAAGAAGATAACACTTTTAAATCTAAATGAAAATATGAAAGAAAACAAGACACAGAAAAACAGAAAAAGACAATGGTCGCAACTGGGACTCGAACCCAGACCTCTCGTCTAACCGGAAATAAATTTAAATTTAAATCTAAATTTCTCAATGATATATTACGTTGATGGGAATAACCTTCAAAAGTTATAAAAAGAGAGTTTTTCTCGTAAAAAATTGACAATTTTTGATTATTAATAATTTTCAAATTCGCATTCACGCTCTTTCTGATCTCTAATATTTCTAATTTATCCAACTGAATGCCATTCAAATTACAATGTAACAAATCAATTCCACTATTGAAGTCAAAAGTGTAACTAGTCTCCCACAAATAATTGGCGAACTCCGAAAAACAAAGTTTTTTTGTTTAAAGATTTCATTTGTTCTCTTATTTCTATGACCATTGTCTTTATTTATTTTTATTTATTTATTTATTTTTATTTATTAGTTTTATTTTAGTAAATTGTACATTTAAGTTTACAATTTCCTAATTAATTATATCATTTCATATTTCAAACTATATTTTTTTCATGTTTTATGTATCTCCTACAATACGTTTTGAACTTTTCAATTGGTGCGGCCTTTAAAGTTTCTGGTAGAGTGTTGTATAACTTCATCCCTTTGTATAGTAAACTATTTTGCGTATTCGTTTTGTCCTTTTTTTGTAGCCTGATTTCCTTGCAAGTCCTTGTGTTATTTCCTTGCAAGTCCTTTATCTATTATTTATAATTAGTTTTAAGTAAACCCTGAAGAAGTGAGCATAGCTCATGAAGGTTTTATAAACAATAAATGTGGTAGAAACGAAGTATTTTATTAATTTTCAATTAAAATGGTACCACAAAATAAGTTTGCTGTGTTTGAAGAAGAGATTATGTTTCTACATTGTCATTTTAAGGTCGTTTGAATCAGTTGGCGAAAGAATTAAGGGATGGGAAACGAAAGAAAGTCTTGTATTTTCTTCTGTAATTCAGATTGAAGCCAAGAGAAAGGCTAAGTAGATATACATAATAGAACGGTTCTGTGGAAGCGGTACAAATGACGTCACAAGATATGGAGTGAGTTAAATTGACGTGTTTCCGGCCCAAAGTAGGCTACCGAATGGCGGCGCGGCGCCGCGTTCCATTTTTAAATTTCAAATTCGCCGTGTTTGAATTTGGAATATTTGAATATTAATTAAAATGCGCAATCCTGTTTCCAAAATAACTGATACCCTATTTATATCAATGACGAATTAATTCAGAGAGAACGTGTTTTCAAAATATTATGGTGTTTCAAACTCTCATGTTATTTATTGACCACTAGCGATTTCCCGACATGCTATGTAATGCTACTTAGTAAAGAAATTGTTTCTCCTTGCGAATCCTTCCTCTCCCATGTCCCCTTCCCCTCACGCGTTCTCCCTACGCCTTCCCGCCCTCTTTTTCTTCTCTCCCGCTCCCCCGTCCTGCCAACCCCCCCCCAGCGTTCCATATATTCAGTCCTAGTACATTCAGTTTTTAAACAGCTCGCGTGCCACCTATTACAAATATTCATTTTTGTATTTTATAAGAACACTCAATCAAATTTAAGTACCTAACACAGGTATCTTTTAAAAAAAATCTTTAATTCTTACTTACTTAGAGAACATTGAATTTTGATTAAAAAATCGAAGGTTTGCAAAATGTCATTCTCAAATTGTGACTCTTTTTACGGTTTCACAAGAGTTTTTGAAATGATTAAAAAAACTTTTCAGATGTATTGTCATATGGTTGTAATAATCCAGAAACCTTCGTGAGGGTGAAAAGAAGATATTTTTAAAGTTTCAAACATTTCCTATGCTTAATATAGCAATACATAGACAACTCACTTATGCACATATTCATAAGCAAGCATATTTTGATTAATATATATATATATAGATCAAAACGATGATCAGCGCCATTAACTATGAGTTTTTTTGACATTGATTGGCCGCTATGGAATAACACTCCTTATGTATTTGACGATATGGTTTAAATTTCCGTTTTTAATTTATTCACGAAAAAAAACATCGCTTAAAAGTGTTTTATTTTATTTTGCGAAGCTCAGGCACAAATATTGAAATGTTTTACGAGTATTTTCAAAAGAATTTAATTTTCCATATTATACAATAAAATCATAACCAAAAAGAGTTTCGTAAGTAAGAGATTTTGAACTTTAACCTTTACGTACCGAAGTGCCGTTTTAGTTACATAAGAACCGACGTGAGGTCTGCCAGACCACCATAGTTTTAATATGAAAAATTATTATATTTTTTTATATTTTTCTAAAAACATTTCTTTCAAATATTGTTTGTGTAAAATATGTAAAATAAAATATAAAGATTAACGCATTTATTAATAATTATAAGCGTTTAAATCACAGACGTCGAATTTTTTAAATAAAAAATGGACTTTTACCTTAATATCAATAAATATTAATTAACTATTTTTTTTTCTCAAAAATAAATTATTCTTAAAGTTAAATAACTAGGTAAACTATTAAAACAAAGAACACATTAATAATTAGGAGTTTTATGAAAAACCACAAGGCATCAAGTTGCAGGAACTATCAAATATTACAAATTGTCTTTACACGCCGGCCCGCTGCATTGAAGATATACATATTTCGTGAAAGTGTCACTTTGGTAAGCATTCTTGCATTTTAGCTTTGAGGAACAGATATGACAGAATTTTCTTGATTAGTAACCCTCCATTTCATTTTCTTTCCTTACGTTTTCCGGCGCATCTGACCCAAGAACTCTTTTTATCGACGAGCGCAATTCCCTTGGAATGAGGCGGTGTTTTATATTTCTTTCTGGTGACAAGAACACTGTTATTTTCAATTGAGGTTGCTCGTTTCATGCCCGAGGATCCTGGATAATTCATTGTATCATTTGATTAAAAATAAAAGAGGAAGCCCATATAATCTGAAAAAGTCGTAGCCAAAAAAAGTTACATAAGTACCGACTGACAGACCACTGACAGACCACTGACTGACAGACCACGACTGACAGACCACTCGCCATCTTATAACAGCCATAACTTACAGAAATCGCACGCTCCGACACTGCCATTCTCCACAAACGCTGTTGGGCAACTACTCAAGGGGTAAATAGAAGTACAGGGTAATACTACTACGCTAACATAGGTAACTAGACTTTTCGAAAGCTCTAGGTATCTGTCAGATCACACGTCGGTAATTAAAGGTTAAAGCAGTTTTATAGGCCTGATGCTTTACTTTTTATGGACTTATAAAAATAAAATAAAAATACTTTTTATGGACTTATAAATAACCCAAAAATACTAGATTATTTCAAAGCCAAATAAATATTTAAAATATGTGTTCTACTCGCAGTATTTTGGTACTTAAAATATTTTTAAAGCCTCGATTACATTGAACGAGTTTACAAGCTACTAGCCGGCAAGTTTAAAAGAGGGTGAATCGGCGAGTGAGATTGTCATGATGGTCCACAAAACTGTACTCGCTCAAAAGCGACAGTAGCAGCTAAAACAACGACTCTCGCGCAAACCAATTCGGTCGACATTTTGTAAAAAAACTTGAGCTCGCAGCTAGCGCCGTACGCTAAGCCAGTAGCGAGAATTACGACTCCCGCGCTAACTAATTCTGACGGTTACGAAATCAGCTGTTGATACGCCGCCATTTTGAGCGAGTAGCGAGTAAAGTTGACCATCTTTCAACTTTTTTCATAGATTGTCCACAATCTGCTAGTTAGCAAGTAATACGATGACACTGAGCGAGTTTACTAACAGATAGTGAATTTCCCAGATAATAGCTTGTAAACTCGCTCAATGTCATCGAGGCTTAAACGATCAAATTTTCTAACCAAAATCACATGATTTTGGATTGCTGAGTAAGCGCACCACCTTAAACGCCGATTATCGGTCAGTTTCAACCTTTGATCAATTTGTGATCATCTGTAAAATACAACGTTCATGTTGTTATGTTTGTCAGCAAACGTAGTTTTTTCTCGCTTTTCGTCAATTTTCTTTTTCGTTACTGTTCTATTTTGTTATCGAACCATTTTTCATAGTTTACCTGCATCTTTTACAGTGACCTATTCTTGGTCTCATCCGTTACATTAGCATGCGGTTGGAAACGTAATTTATACGGATTTCTGCTTTTACGATTGAAAATTATACAAATTTCTAATCTAGCGGAATCCTTAATTGGAAAGGATCTGGTCTCGGTGATAAGGCCTTATTTGAACACCTTTATACATTTATAAAAAAAACTATAACATCATTTACAATCTGAATTGGGATGGCGGAACAATAGTTATTAGATTTTAGTTAAATCAATGCATTATCTCGGCTTTTGTATTATGTAGATAGGACAGATACGATATTTAGTTATTCAACATCAAAAATAGTTTCTCAAAATATATCCATCAATTTTCCGTACATACCTCGCGATACATACCTAGATTGAATTCTTATCGACAGATAGAGAAAATTCGACATATAGATAGATATAATTAAGCTATTCAAAATACTGAATCCTCTACTAGACCGTGTAGGCATAACACAAGATCGAATAAAAATGAAATTCCAAGTTATAAAACCACATTCGTACTAAGAAACTACACATACTTTGCAACAAAACTCCATAACATCTCTCCCCAAGACATAAAACTAATAAAAAAAATCTAATGAGTACAGTCAAGAATAAAAATATGGCTGAAAGAGGTCAATGAAAAAACCCTAATGAAGGCACTAAAAACGATATAGACGACAAATAAGCTACATTTAAATAACTTTAGTCCACCACGGCACAGGACCCCATTGTGAGGACCATGGACAAATAAATACAATATCCATACTTACTTAAATTCACCGCTAAAATAATTAAAAAAAATCGATATACAGATAGAGATAATTTGATAAATAGATAGAATTCGATAGATAGAATTTATAGATAGATAAATAGAATTCAACAGCCAGATAGATAGAATTCTAAAGACAGATTCCTGTATAGAATTTTTTTAAGTAGACAGGTATATATATAATTCCGTAGACAGTTACATACAATTCGATGATCAGATAGATAAGTAGAAAGATATATAGAATGTTATAGACAGATAGAATTCGATTAGCAGATAGATAGACACAGACAGACACCTATAAAAAATTCTTAAAAGTAAACAGGTGTATAGAATTCCACGAGAGAGTTAGATGTAATTCAATTTACAGATAGAATTTGATAAATAGATAGAAAGATATATAGAATTTTATAGACAAATGGATAGAGTTTGACCGCCAGATAGATAGAATTCTACAGACAGATACGGGTTTAGAATTCATATAAGTAGACATGACAGCCGGCGTGGTCTAGCGGTAAGGCTCTTGACTTGCAATCCGAAGGTCGCGGGATCGAATCCCGACGTGGAAAATTAATTTCATTTGATTAATTTGTGTTATTTCACAATTAATTAATTAAAAATAATATGTAGTATATTTTCGGCACGTTCCAGAGTGAAAGATACTCTCAGTATCGCCCTGGTGTTAAGGCCACCATTCAGAATTGAAACGTTGCTTGAAATGACTTTAGCTGTGTTTGGTGACCGGATCTGAATAGTCAAGTACTTCCCACCTTCCTCTTCCCCATCTCCTTCCTCTCCTACCTTCAGCCTCACTTGGGCAACATACCCCAATTGGGAATGCCATAGTCTCACTGGCTCCAGACGGGAGCAGTTGGGACTCTTGTGCAGTACACATATAAAAAAAAATTTAAAAGTTTATTTGGAATTCGACATAAAGATAGAAAGATAAATAGAATTTTATATGCAGATGGGTACAATTCGAGAGAGATATGTTTAATTTGATAAAAAGATCGATTGAATCCTTATAGAAAGACAGACACAATTTCACAGACTGTTAGATAAAATTCGAAAGACAGTTAGATAGATTTCAATAAACACATATAGATGAATTGAATGGACAAATAAATACAACTCAATAGACATATAGAGAGAATCTGATAGACAAACACAATGTTTCCCAACTCAGTTTCGTTCAGTTGAAAGACATTAACTGACATTCCTGGCTCTAGAAAGCTGTTAGTATCATCCGACCTCATCACCCAGAAGAAGGAAGTAACCCACTTGCCATTTGGAGCAATGCCATTTAAAATAACCACAACAAAGCACTAGTTCGTTTTATTCACCGCGCATGTCGTTTTGGGTCCCAGATTAAACTAAATTGTGTTTGACCACGTTCAACCGAACATCTAACCAAATACTCCAACTGTACACATTGTTACCTACATTTATTTCCCTTGAGAACCGAACGATATAGTTGCTGGAAACCGTGGCATTGCTAAACATTGAAACTTTGGTGACCAGACAACTCAGAATGAACTCAACTCAACATCCCGTGAAGTCATTAAAAGCGATGAAAAATTATATAAAAAATTGGTTAAATAGGTTTCGTTAGTAAGGTTTATGGGCTTTTTTACATTAACTCCACACAGGAGGCCTTGAGGAAAATAATTTCCCTCAGGGCCTATGTCATCTGGGATGCTGTGTGGAGGGTCTTTTTGAGGAGAGGAAGGAATGAACATTGGTCTTGAAGAGACCCATGTTGTAGGAGGGAGGAAACACAGATGCCGGCAAAACGTTCCATAGCCGAGCTGTTGAACTCAAGAACGAGTCGAAAAAACGACCCGTTCTCATGTGACAAATGTCAACCGTGTACATATGTTGGGCGCGCGTTTGGCGTGTCTCCCGACTATGCACCGGTGCCGAAGGGATCAATGACGCTAGTTCCTCAGAGCATCTTCCATTGAAATACCGGTAGAACATGGATAGCATTCCCACCCGACGCCTGTGCTCTAAAGATTGCAACCCGTTCGTTAAGATGGGAGAATCTATCAAACGGACCGCCCGTTTCTGCACAGTCGAGGGTATTTTTCAAGTATTTTGGAGCTCCAGACCAGAGGTGGCTGCCAAATTCAACCGTGGGGCGCACTTGCGATTTGTACAGGGTAAGCAGTTGTGTACTATTAAAGTATCTGCGGGCCCTGTACAGTACGCCCAGTTTTTGAGAAGCTAACTGGCTATTTATTATTCAAAAAAATTTTAAGTGAATTTTTTAGCACCGTTGTGATTTGAAACTCGATGAAACGAAAAAGCGACACCACATACATCTATAGGATTTAGGATTTAGCTCCACCATTGTCTACTTTAGTTTTCTGAAGATTTCATTTCTACCGCGTGTGAACTGCACACAATTTTTTTTCACAGCTTTTAAGGGTCTACTATTCGTATTTCGATCGATTTCTTACATATCTCCCTTAAACATTTGAAGTTTTTAAGCTCTTAAAAAAATATATGTTATTTTTGAAGATAATATCTAGATACGTTCCACGCCGAAACGCTAATTATATGAAATTCCCTCGTTAGAAAAAAATCGCAAAGTATGCTCCGAAAATTATTTTAAACAAGTCTATTTCTTTTATTTTACAAGTTATATTTGTGAAAAAATTCACAATGTTTCTTTGAACGATACTTAAGATACGTTCCACGAGATTTTTGCTCTATTTTAAACGAGTCATGTTTTATTAAGCTTTTTCGCAATTTTCGCTGCTATTCTACGACTAACCATATTAGCGCGCTCTGTCCAACACTCGTAATTACATATCTCTCCATCTTCTTCTTTTCCAGCGCTGTGCTCACGTATAGTAGACCCTTAATGACTAATCAAAGAGGCGTTGAGTTGAATTGATTCTGAGTTTTTTTTTTATGAATACCGCACAAGAGTCCCAACTGCTCCCGTCTGGAGCCAGTGAGACTACGGCATCCCCAATTGGGGTATGGTGTGAGGCTGAAGGAAGTGGGGAGGGGAAGGAGATGGGAAGAGGAAGGTGAGAAGTACCTGACTATTCAGATCTGGTCACCAAACACGGCCAAAGTCATTTCAAGCAATTTTTCAATTCTGAATGGTGGTCTTACACCAGGGCGATACTGAGAGAATCTTCCATTCTGGAACGTGCCGCTAATATACTATATATTGTTTTTAATGAATAAATTGTGAAATGACACAAATTAATCAAATTAAATTTATTTGCCACGCCCGGATTCGATCGTGCTACCTTCGGAATGCTAGTCAAGAGCCTTACCGCTGGACTACGCCGGCCGTCAAGTTTAGTCGAATTGGCATAGAACCGAAACAATAAACGGATAGAAATGAGTTGGGGGCGAATCTATTAGTTATTCTAAATTATTATATGATTTTATTTTCTGCATAATTAAGTTTAAGGTCGTTAATACTCTAAACATTATTCCTAATGTGAATTATTCCCAAATGATGACTCGTGGTTTTATTTTCTAGCAAAACTATTATTATTATTTATTTATTTTTAATTGTTTTGAACATATCAAACAACGGTGAGTGAATTATATTGGTCCGTTCATTTATTAAAATAGCTTTAAAATTATTAAAGTGTTAATTTCTAATTGTTCTAAAAGATTAAGTTTACAGAATGAACAAAAGAAAAAGTTTATTTCTGTTTTTTTTATTCAACTTTTCTCTGCATAACAAATACCAATAATGCTTAAAAATTATATAATCAAATTACTTAATACAGACAAGATGAGACACCTTGTGCGAATATATGTGTTATGGGGGCGAGTATACGAAGGATAACAAATATATTGATCCCTCAACCACATAAAGGCCAACTTTTCATGACTGCATTTCTAATCTCGGCTCTCTAGTGCCCTAATCTTCAACCAATCCTTTCAACAGATTAATCAAACCAAACTCTAACTAAACTGTAACAGCTGCCCTCCGGTTGGAAAAAAGCGATCATTCACCCTATTCCAAAGAAAGGTGACCGCTCCAACCCGGCCAACTACCGCCCCATAGCGATCACATCTGTTCTGTCAAAAGTGATGGAACGTGTGATCAACGACAAACTGCTCACATACCTCGAGAAGAACAAAATTATTAACGACCGTCAATACGGATTCCGGCGGAACCGCTCGTGCGGTGATCTTCTCGCGTATGTGACGCATGTTTGGGGGCGGTGCCTGGAACGTTTTGGTGAAACCCAAACGGTTTCACTGGATATTTCCAAGGCCTTTGACCGGGTTTGGCACCGAGGGCTTGTCAACAAACTGCCTTCTTACGGACTTCCCGCATCCTTGTGTATGTGGATTGCCGACTTTTTGAGGGAGAGGTCGATTCAGGCGGTTGCTGATGGTTTCACCTCTTCCTCGCATTCGATAAATGCTGGCGTCCCACAGGGATCGGTTCTGTCTCCGACTTTGTTTTTGTTGCACATCAATGACCTCTTGACGTGTGCACCGATTCATTGCTACGCGGACGACAGTACAGTCCATGATAGCTTTTTGTTTGACAAACCTCCAAAGGGCTCACAAACCCCAATGGCTCGGAGGGCTTTGAAACAAAGAATGGACGGTTACCTCGAGAGTGTTTCCTCTTGGGGTAAGAATAACCTCGTCGAATTTAATGTTTCAAAGACCCAATCATGTCTGATCACGTCTAAAAGGGATCGAAATGATAATCTAGTCTCCTTCAACGGAAGCATTCTCCCGAACAGGCCTTCCATTGATATGCTTGGTGTAACTCTAAGTGACCAGCTCAGGTACGGGGGCTCCATCGAGGCCAGAGTTAAGTTAGCCTCTCAGAAACTGGGCATACTGTACAGGGCACGCAGATACTTTAATAGTACACAACTGCTAGCCCTGTACAAATCGCAAGTGCGCCCCACGGTTGAATTTGGCAGCCACCTCTGGTCTGGAGCCCCAAAATACCTGAAAAAAACCCTTGACTCTGTGCAGAAACGGGCGGTCCGTTTGATAGATTCTCCTAATTTAACTAACGGATTGCAATCTTTAGAGCACAGGCGCCAGGTGGAAATGCTGTCCTTGTTCTACCGGTATTACAATGGAAGATGCTCCGAGGAACTAGCGTCATTGATCCCCTCGGCACCGGTGCATAGTCGGGAAACACGCCAAACGCGCGCTCAACATTTGTACACGGTTGACATTAGTCACATGAGAACGGGTCGTTTCTACGACTCGTTCTTGAGTTCAACAGCTCGGCTGTGGAACGATTTGCCGGCCTCTGTGTTTCCTCCCTCCTACAATATGGGTCTCTTCAAGACCCATGTTCACTCCTTCCTCTCCTCAAAAACACCCTCCACACAGCATCCTCAAAGATGACATAGGCCCTGAGGGAAATTATTTTTTCCTCAGGGCCTCCTGTGTGGAGTTAATGTAAAAAAAAAAAAAAAAAACAATTTCCACATACAAACACACAACTCCTAAAGCACACAGAGTACCTACCTCTAATCACGTTAGTCTGAACCATTGAACTAGAGTAAGGAACAAACAGCAAGTATTAATAGATGGATTTCTCCCTAGTTACGTTTTAAGGGCTGCTCGGACAATTTACTTTTGATTTTGGATAACCACTGGAGCGACAGCGGAATAGAGAACTCCAGTCCAATTTTTTTATTTTTTTTTATGAATAATGAAATGACCTTTTAACATAAATAACTGTATATTTATTTTTATTTTTATAGTTAGTTTTAATAGTTAAAATAAATGTCAAAGTTTTAATTTTTCAAGATCCCCCGAAAACCACCGTGACGTCATCTGTCCCTATGACGTCATCTGCCCAAAAGTTTTAGTTATTTTCAACAGATGTTGTCATTTTGTATGGAAGAAGTAATGAAACTATTCAATAAGTAAAACGTTATTTAGGAGTAATTATTTATTTTTTATATTATATTTATTATATTTTTCAATATTATTACGGGAGAGTGGTATAAAAATTGTTTGAAATTATTATTTTTTTAGCTTTACGAATCGAAATCAATAAGGAAAACGAAGTATGAATTTTGTAGGGAACTGGAATCAGCTGTTCGACGCCCGCCATTTGGAATTGCAGCATTGGAGCATTTTATGGAAGCGGTGACGTCACGCCTCACTAATTCAATAATACCAACTTGAAAGGGTGTTTTAATGAACTGTTTTAATATGGACTTTTTAATTTTTTTTTTTTAAATCTACGTTAAATATTATTTAATAAAACTTATATATTCAGAATCAGCGTATATTGGTCTATATGAACATATTTTTTTAAAGCCATAATATTTTTCACTGGAGTTCCTTGTTCAAAACTTTTTTCTCCGATTGCTCGACATTTTTTGGTGATCATTTTGAAAAAATCATACCTCCGAAATTTAATATGGAGACATACAAACTAATTATAAATCTATATAGCCAATGAATTAACCTATCTTTCGTCGACTATTACATATTCGTGGGATTTATTAAAAAAATATTATAAAATCCTTAACTTCAACTTAATAACTTACAAATAAGGGAAAATTAGCCAAAATTGGCAGCAAAGTAATCCGAGGTATTTTAATTAGTGCCATATTGTGACAAAAAGCGCTTGAGAGGATAAAGCTTGTCTTGCTTTCCATTTTTGATTGTAAACTTTTTTAGCACCGTTTTGATTAGAAACTCGATGAAACAGAAACGAAGAAGAGACCTTCTATTGACAGCAATAAAATATTTTTTAATTTCACGTGGTACTTGGTTTCCGTATGATACGGTAAATCCTCGATCACCGGCCGGCGTAGTCCAGCGGTAAGGCTCTTGATTAGCATTCCGAAGGTCGCGGGATCGAATCCCGGCGTGGCAAATAAATTTTATTTGATTAATTTGCGTTATTTCACAATTTATTTATTTAAAATAATATAAGGTATATTTGCGGCACGTTCCAGAGTGGAAGATACTCTTAGTATCGCCCTGGTGTAATACCACCATTCAAATTCGAATTGAAAAGTTGCTTGAAATGGCTTTGGCCGTGTTTGGTGACCAGATCTGAATAGCCAGGCACTTCCCACCTTCCTCTTCCCCATCTCCTTCCCCTCCCCACTACCTTCAGCCTCATAATATACCTCAATTGGGGATGTCACAGTCTCACTGGCTCCAGAGGGGAGCAGTTGGGACTCTTGTGCGGTATTCATATAAAAATAAAAATAAATGAAAAACTGCAGGTCTTCTTTGATCTAGTGGTATAAAGCACCTGACGAACCTTAGCGGCCAGACATTTAGCTGAACAAGGGTCAAATCTTAAGAAATTTAAAAAAAAAAATGGAAAATCAATATCCAATCTTCAAACCACTCCGAAATGAACACACAAAAGAAAACACAAAAAAAACGACATCTAGCGAATCTAAAGAAGAAAACACAAATACTAACAACATAAATACTAACAAATAGAAACGACTGACTAAGTGAAAACTTGCTCAACTCCCCCCGCTCTACCCTAGTTTTAGTCGTCCTTAAAAACTGTGCGAAGTTCACACGCGGTAGAAGTGAAATCTTCATAAAACTAAAGTAAACAAGTGTAGGGAGGTCACGAAGCACCGCACAAAGAGGAGTTTCTATCTATCTCATTTCTCGCAGGATAAATCCTATAGATGTGTGTTTGTCTCCTTTTATTAATTTCATCGAGTTTCATATGAAACGGTGCTGCAGAAGTTTTCGCTTAAAAAACCTCCACACAGCATCCTCAAAGATGACATACATCCTAAAGAAAATTATTTTTCCTGAGAGTCTCCTGCGTGTAGCTAACGCAAAAAAAACATTTTTAGTAATTTACCTTTATATTAGTTCTCTAGACTTTATGTCCGGGTTAAATCTTCCCCACAGCAAAAACTTAACCCTTCCACACACTTTTTCACAAATGATCATCTAGTCAATCCACACTATGCAATTGCACTGTATACAAAACAAATGTAAATACAAAACTATACAAGAACAACACGTCACCCACCAGAGACCATATGGGAAAATGCTTCACCGACTCCAGATATTTTCATATCAGAGGGTTCGGCTCGATAGAACTCCTACCTGGACCGATAAATCCTACTGATCCCTCAACATAAATATTTAAAAAATCTTTCGTAATTCAACATGTGTTTAATATAACTGATTTTTGCATTTTTATATAAAGATTCTTTGACAAATCTAATAAGCTTAAATTTTGAATGAGAGAGCTAGGTATAATGCCAGTAGCCGAAATAACAAAGATTGTTTTTAAAATTAATTAACAATTATATTTTAATTTTACTCAAGCGAAACGATGAAAAAAACATAAATTTATTGAAAAATATGTTTTTAGCATTCATAATGTAAGCCGATTTGTAGTAAAGTTTAATATAAAATAGTGATTTCAAGTTTAGCTTCTCTCTAATCAAATACTCCACGTCATCGATGCAATCACAGTTGTTGTTGACTTGCTTGAGTGTACTTCGCTCAAGCATATATGAAGGGTGCCAAACCATAACGTTTTAAGTGCCATACGAACTCAAATGCGTTTTATTGCAGTAAAACGTTGTATGTACTGATGTTTACTTGTACTCTAAAGTAGAAGGCTTACTAACGCCATTTTTGCCACTAAAGCCTAAATATTGTGAAACAGCATGCCATAACGTTGTAAGTGCCAATTGAGCTGCAAATGTTAGTTTATTAAAAATGTCGGAGAAGACGGTGCGTCAACATCGAGAAAATGTGTTTTAAATAAAAATAGATTGAGCTTATTGCAAATGCTGACAAAAAAACCCCATTCTTGGTAATGGATAATAAAACCTTTTTTAATTAGATGAATTTGGCTAAAACTATGATTAATACCACAGATTTCTTCGGCAACGATGATATGCCTAACATTTGAAGATTTTGCTGTAATTCGTACAAAGAAAAGTTACGGCGAATTTGTTCCATGGATATCAACTCCAGTGCTTAAACCTGGAATTAATAAGGCAAATTTTGAGGACCTCCAAGTTGACATGGTCGAGACACCAGTACCTTTTTCTTAGAAAAGGAAGACATTAATGGCATGTTGCCGTATTTAGCCGAGAAAGCAAATTGTTTTATGAAAACCTTTTAAAATAAAGATATTGAAAGAGTTGAGTTATGTGCAAGTAGTACAACACTTACAACGTTATGAATTGCATAAATAATGGCACTTAAAACGTTTTATTCTTTTTATTTTTTTCATAATTTTTTAAAAATTATTTCCATATTTTGGCAGAGCACAAAATTTGTTTTAAATAATTAATAATAAATGATTATTTGATAATCCTTTTTTTATAAATTACTTTTCTTTGTATTTTTCCATTAAAATTTTTTTTTGTGTCTCCTGAAAATTTCATTTTCTGGCTTAAAACGTTATGGTTTGGCACCCCTCATATATATATCTACCTGATTGTTCGTTCACACCGATCAATATGAACACAGTATGCATTTTGGATTCAGTGGCATGAGACCAAATTATTTTTATTATTTATTTTTTATGTGCTGCCTTTGCTTCTACACACCTCTATTGGGGTATGTTGTGAGGCTGAAAGTAGCGGAAAGAGGAATGAGGTGGGAGTGGGAGTGTAGCTGCCCTTTCAGATCTAATCAACAAACATTGCTAAAGCCATTTCAAGCAACGTTTTAATTCTGAATGTTGGTCTTACATTAGGGCGATACTGAAAGTATCTTTCACGCTGAAACATGCCGCAAATATATAGTACAGGGTGTGAAGGGACGTAATTGACTTTTTTAACCAGTGTTTTGTGAAGTCAACTGAATGCTGTAGATACCTGAGGCGTATGTGTGGTAAAACCATGTACGATCGTGTGAGAAACTGCTTCCCTACTCAAAAAGAAGAAGATGGAGAGATTTGTAATAACTAATGTTGGAGAGAGTGCACTAATATTTTAAACTAATATTTACTAATATTTTTCGACCAGTCAGTGGTTGAGTGGGCATCGCGTTTGGGTCCCACCCGGGCGTCCCGTGTTCGATTCCTCGACTGGCTAAGTCCTCCATCACAACACAAGCAATATTTTCGGCTTTCTGTGGTGGTAGTAGGAGATTTTCAAACATTGTTGGGTTATTCGTAACCCGGGAATGTTTGTCTTTCTTTTAAAAAAAAAAAAATGATAAAATTGAAGCGAAAATTGTCAAAATGTTTAATAAAAAATTACTCGTTTAAAATAGAGCAAAAATATTGTGGAAGGCGTCTTAAGTATCATTTAGAGAAACATTGAGAATTTTTTCACAACTATAAACTTGTAAAATAATAAAAACAGACGTATTTTTAATAATTTTCCGAGCATACTTTGCGATTTTTTTTCTATCGTTCTAGGCGTGGAACCTGTCTAGGTATTTTCTTCAAAAATAACATTTATTTTTCTTAAAATAAAATAATTATCTAGTAACACAAATCAATCTAACTAAAAAAAAATCTTTAATTAAATGAAGCCATCATGAGCGAAACTCAATCGAAAATCTGGAAACAGAAAAATCAGAAAAAGATATTGGCACCTCTGGGACTCGAACCCAGGACCTCCCTACTTTCCGGGTTGGGCGCTCTTATCCACTGAGCTAAGGTGTCGATATCCAATTCGGTCACTTTTAACTGTACCATACTTCGACTAAGAACCACCCATATTATCTTCATTTTTCTTAAGAGGTCTGTTCACGCGGGCGAAGATTGACTATCCAAAAAAGCATAATGATAGGTATAATTGTCGTGTGTCCTGCTCTAGTAAAGTACAGGAAAGGGGCGTACGAGAGGCGGTAGTGAAGGGGGAAATCGTAATACGTATTGTCGCACATCGCGAGCGAACATAAAAATTAAATAATTATGTAGTGAACAAAGCAGAAAATATATGTAATATTACGCTTGAATATTTGCAGGAAGCCGGTGAACGGTCCCTTTCGTTTAGTACCTTAGCATTAGCGGACGAGGGACACACATGCGGAGGTCTCTGGACATATTCTGTAGTAGTGTTAGTTTGTTTATAGTACAAACGCTGGGTGTCAACAAAATTTACAATTTTACAATAATTCTTCGGTTAGGTTTGATTGTTTCACAATATACTAAAATTTATATTCAACGATGTTGTGATATTTTTATCTTGATTGAATCATTGAAAACAATTATAATTATAACAAAAGAAAACAATATAGAATTTTACCCCGATTTGAAGTTTACATGTTAGAACAGAGTTCAAAATGTGAAGTTTTGTCAAATATTAATTTGGAGGTACGATTAAACAACCCGGCCTAACATTCGCATACAAAATAAAATCGGTGACCGGACAACTTGGAATGAGACCAACTCAGAACCATCTCAGATAAGTCATTTAGAGTGATAAAATATTTATAAATATAAAATAGGTTACATTAGGTTAGGGTTATCGGCTAATTTAAAATTATTTTTTTCATAGCTTTTTGACTTTTCAAGGAGGTGTTGAGTTGAATTTATTCTCAGTTGGCATGGAACCATCTAATCGACATATTTAGGCACTTTCATGAAAACAAAAAAAAATTAATGATGACTTCCGTGGTCGAAGGGTAAGACTCTCTCTCGACTAGCGATCAGGAGGTGACAGGTACAAATCCCGGAGTGGGCAAGTAGGTAAATTATATTTGATTGATTTGTGTTTTTTCACAATTCAATCATTTAAAAATAATATATGGTATATTTGCGGCACTTTCCAGAATGTAAATAACTCTCAGTAGGACTCTGGTGTAAGACCACCATCCAGAATTGAAATGGCTTTAACTGTGTTTAGTGACTAGATCTGAATGTCCGGGTGCTTCCCCACCTTCCTTTACCCCATATCCTTCCCCTCCTCACCAATTTCAGCCTCACAACATACCAAAATTGAGGATGCCATAGTCTCACCACATTCAACAATTTGGGAGGCGGGTAAGGGTACCGCCGCCCCGGGAACCATTTGTTCGCTACGTTTGGTGACTTAGCAGGGGTGCCTGGATTCACGGGGTGAAGTTTGTCCGGGTCTTGGCGGCGGATGCGTCTATTGATATGTCAGATTTGAAAGTCAAATAATATGTGTAACTTCACATTCAATTATACTGTAAGGTTCCAAAATCGGTGTCTCGGAGGTATGTTGGTTTTCCTTGCATACGCCTGAGGGATCTTTTTGTACAGTTTTTTTTAACGTTAGCTCTACACAGATACTTGAGTCGGGCGATGTCAAGAGTCAAAATAACAGAAGAGCACGTATGAGACGATGTATGAATGTGAACGAAGCAAGGAGTGTGTGCCAAGATCGAGTTGTTTGGCGGTCCGTCCTCTCTGCCTACCCCTGCGGGGAAACGGCGTGATGGTTAGTTAGTTAGTTAGTTAGTTAGCTCTACACAGGAAGCCCTGAGGAAAAAGGGGTCTTTTTAGGAAAGGAAGGAGATGAAGTTCTGGGAAAGAGAAGGGTATTAGGGGTGGGAAGGAATCTGGGGGTCAGTGTGTCCAGGAGTGTCCCGGGCGTATGAATCAATCCCTCCCGCTGCGGTGCAAGGCGATGTTTTGAGAGAGTACCTACAGCTGAAGTCAAAGAGACTCCCTCAATCGTTCTCTCCCGATCCGAGCCTGTCATGCAGCTGGTGGGCAGACGCATCCACCGTTAATACCCGGACAAACCTCACCCCATGAATCCGGGCACCCCTGCTAAGTCACCAAACGTAGTGAACCACTTGGTAGAGGTGTTTGTTATCCAATAAATGGTTCCCGGGGCGGCGGTATCCATACCCGCCTCGCATTCAGTCTACTTCATCCTTCGTCTGCCAGTTTCCATGCCTTACTGCCATACATATCTATACCTAGTTAGGTATCCTTGTATCGTAGAAAATATTTGAAAAATAAAAGCTGAACTGCCGAAATAGTGTTTCTTACTACCTACCTACTACCTAGTAAACACAAGTATATTGGCATTATTGAATGCATTCTCCAGTTTTCGGTAAACAGATCTAAAATGATAAAACAAACAACGAACATGCACCTGCGTTGTCTGACACACACAGATACACGATTCTATTACCTCTCCCCCCGGCCCGCGCACGTTTCGCTCCCGCGTGACTAGCAAAAGAGTGAATGAGATGACATCAAAAAACCTAGGTAATTTTACGATAAATTTGCGCGTAACTAGATCCGGTTTTTGACGCAAATATAACTGTTTTCAGTGCAAACTAAAATTTTATCGTATACTTCATCATATTCCTGAGGCAGGATATGAAAGGATTTTTCAAAAATAGCATCCATTTGGTCAGAAAAAAATTCCAAAGTAGCCTCCTAAATTCATCGATAAATTGTCATCTTTTGAAGCCTATATTTTATAATTTAAAACAAAAATCGAAAATTGGATTCATATCCGTACTTTTTATATAGCTAACCTGTCATTTAAAAAAAAATTGAAAACAATTAGTTTGATATTTTAGCCGTTAATCCGGAACTAAATTTTGTATGAAACAGGCCACGCATACGTTCCTCTTAACGCATATTTTTATTGGCTGCCATCTTTATGAATGATTGCAAGATTCAACTCGAACCAAATGCAATCTAGATGGTGTCTGGATAAATTATTATCCATTTTATTTAATGTGAGACATCTATTGACTCTTCTGCAAGTCTGGGATGAATATTATTATTTATTATTTTAACTTTATGAGTAAAACCTCAAACTGTAATATTTTATTAAATGAAGACATCATGAGCGAAACTCAATCGAAAATCTGGAAACAGAAAAATCAGAAAAAGATATTGGCACCTCTGGGACTCGAACCCAGGACCTCCCTACTTTCCGGGTTGGGCGCTCTTATCCACTGAGCTAAGGTGTCGATATCCAATTCGGTCACTTTTAACTGTACCATACTTCGACTAAGAACCACCCATATTATCTTCATTTTTCTTAACGCATATTTTTATTGGCTGCCATCTTTATGAATGATTGCAAGATTCAACTCGAACCAAATGCAATCTAGATGGTGTCTGGATAAATTATTATCCATTTTATTTAATGTGAGACATCTATTGACTCTTCTGCAAGTCTGGGATGAATATTATTATTTATTATTTTAACTTTATGAGTAAAACCTCAAACTGTAATATTTTATTAAATGAAGACATCATGAGCGAAACTCAATCGAAAATCTGGAAACAGAAAAATCAGAAAAAGATATTGGCACCTCTGGGACTCGAACCCAGGACCTCCCTACTTTCCGGGTTGGGCGCTCTTATCCACTGAGCTAAGGTGTCGATATCCAATTCGGTCACTTTTAACTGTACCATACTTCGACTAAGAACCACCCACATTATCTTCATTTTTCTTAACGCATATTTTTATTGGCTGCCATCTTTATGAATGATTGCAAGATTCAACTCGAACTAAATGCAATCTAGATGGTGTCTGGATAAATTATTATCCATTTTATTTAATGTGCGACATCTATTGACTCTTCTGCAAGTCTGGGATGAATATTATTATTTATTATTTTAACTTTATGAGTAAAACCTCAAACTGTAATATTTAATTAAATGAAGACATTATGAGCGAAACTCAATCAAAAATCTGGAAACAGAAAAATCAGAAAAAGATATTGGCACCTCTGGGACTCGAACCCAGGACCTCCCTACTTTCCGGGTTGGGCGCTCTTATTCTTAGTCGAAGTATGGTACAGTTAAAAGTGACGGAATTGGATATCGACACCTTAGCTCAGTGGATAAGAGCGCCCAGCCCGGAAAGTAGGGAGGTCCTGGGTTCGAGTCCCAGAGGTGCCAATATCTTTTTCTGATTTTTCTGTTTCCAGATTTTCGATTGAGTTTCGCTCATAATGTCTTCATGTAATTAAATATTACAGTTTGAGGTTTTACTCATAAAGTTAAAATAATAAATAATAAAAAAAATCTATCAGGTTTCGTAGCCAAGAATCGTAACCACTCAACCACCGAAGCATAAAACAGTCGTTGTAGTGTTGAAACGATTGAATAATCCAATACTTGGTCCTCTAGTCCTCAATTGATTGGAAAACAGAAAATGTAGCCACTTTAAAATATCTGCTCTAATGTAAAACAGAAAATGCATCGTCACGTCCCTGCTATCAATGCAATCGACAAGTACCCAATACGAGCACCTGTACTTGGTTAGATGAAGTGAACACACTAGTAGCAAGTACATGTACATATTGTACTTGTATATGTACACACCGTACCTGTGGACGTGTGTACTTGAAGAGTCCTGCAACACTTGGCCCGATTACTGTATACACAATATGCTTCGGGCTAAAGATTCTTACCTTAAAACTGTGTACATATTTACACAGGTGTCCGGGGGTAAAGTGCACTAACTTTGGGAGATGATTCAACAATACGTACAAGAAATAAAGATAACTTTTGGAGTGAAAACTTCTTTACCTTTTTATCGAAATCCAGTGCACCTTTTCCTGTAAGTTTGGTCATCTTATCAGTCGCTAGATGTCACTTTCTTTTGTATTTTCTTTTGCCCGTTTATTTTGGAGTAATTTGAAGATTGGATGGATATTGATTTTACAAATATATATTTTTAGACAAGAGTGAGGAGATTGCGAAGCACTTTTTTATCAATGTGAATGATTTTTTACATATTTTTGTCGTCGAAGTCCATTGAACTTTTCCCTTTACATTTGTTTATCTTATTAGTGTTTGTGTTTTCTTCTTCGGAGTCGCTAGATGTCGCTTTTTGTGTTTTCTTTTGCCTGTTCATTTTGTAGTGGTTTGAAGATTGAATATTTACAAATATATATATATATTTTTTTGGATTTCGTAGGATTCGACGTCTCTAGGCGCTAAGGCTCGTCAGGCGCTTTATACATCTAGACCAAAGGAGGCTTGCTTGGGACCGTGGATTTATCATATTATGTTAGAACCGAGTACCCGTTAAACAAATAAAAATTTCTTTGCTATATCATTCTCTCGTGGACTAAATCCAATAGATGTATGTTTTTGTCTCTTTTTAGTGTCGCTCGTTTCCGTGTTATCGAGTTTCAAATCACAACGTTACTTAAGAAGTTTTCACAAAAAAAAACCTCACTTTATATATGTGCTGTGTTTCTAAAATAACAAAATACAAATAAATCGGTAAATAGATGCTTCTATCAGTTTTCCATTCAGGAATTATCGAATTATCGATTATAGAATCAGTTCATGTTTCCTTTTCAAAGATATATGTACCTAATAATAAATATGTATGTACACAAACACGGCGAGAATATATTAAATTTGTATATTTACTACTAATCCTAATTTGACATAATGTCATTACGTAAAACATTTTGTGAAGCAAGAATTTCCAGATAGCAAAATAGGTTGGTACTATCCCTAACAAGAGCGTTAAATTACCGCCGAGAAAATTTCGTAATTATTCAAACCAAAATGAATTTCAGCGAATCTGGAATGGTGTAATTTAAGTGCATTTGTTTGGGATACCATGTATTTAATTTTACGAAGGATTCAGTGGAAGTTTTATTTATGTTTTTATTAAATCAACCTTATAAAATATTGTACATACGAAATATAACAAAATAGAATTGTGAAATTATGTAGATTTATGGTATTTCTTAGTCCTTAGTCGTGATCAATGTCTTTTTTAGGGTTTTTTCATTGACCTCTTTCAGCCAGATTTTTATTCCTGGTTTGCACTCGATTTTATTAGTTTAATGTCTTGGGGAAGGATATTGTGGAGTTTTGTTGCAAAGTAGGTGTAGTTTCTTTGTCCTGATGTGGTTTTATAACTCGAAACGTTTTTATATCACGTTTATTTGATCTAGTGTGATGGATACACGGTTTAGTAGAGATTTAGTATTTTTAATGGTTTCAATAATATTTTTTCGGCATATATTCGTTGTACATATGGTACGTCGAAGTTATGGAAAATTTCAATGGAAGGCGTTCTAATGGGTACTTTCAGTACCTATGGTCTTTATGATATCTTTTTGAATTGTATTTAGATGTGTATGTACTTATGTGAAGCAGATCCCCATCATATAATTCCACATTCAATTCAAGAGAAATTTAACTATCAAAATGCCATTTGAAATTTAAAGTTGATTTATTTATTTAAATTGTCGTAAGTTGTCCTTTGTACACGTGTGGCTTACAAAATGAAAAGCTGTGTTCAATCATTTCGGGCAATGATGTTACAATGTAGACGTGCTGTAGAAATTTCAAAGTGGCAAGCCAAAAGCAAGTCAATTGGAGTGTTTACTATTTCGTAGATTTAGTATTACTGCCGTGCGTCGCGTAAGGGCGTGTGTTACATCCAAGTAAATTGCATTAAAAAAGTGGAAAAATACTCTCGTCTGTGATAGGAAAATGTTTTCATTACTCGTCAAACACTAATAAAAGTCAAGGAATGACATTTTATTGACAAGACACGAATTGATTTTGTTAAATTTTGCCAAAATATACATTGCACAACTCATTACTCGGATGCGACGGCTGACGGGTCCGAGTTCGTGTGCTTGTCCGGGTTTGTGTTCGAGTTCTTGGGTGGGTTCTTATCCGGGTTCGAGTTCTTGTGCGGGTTTTATTCGGGTCCAGCCCCGTGTCTTTGGCCGAATTCGTATGTCCCGATAGATGTATGCAACAGCACCCAGTACCCAATCCGCACCCAAGAACTCGAACCCGGGACCTGCTCCTAGAGCTGGAGTACTTTTAAAAGAAAACACGCGTCGGAGAAATGCAGAACTCCGGCAAAATGCAGAACTCACCGATCTAATAGGTACACAAAAGAAGATGAAATTAGTTTATATCTTGCAAAAATATTTATTTTTTATCTTTGGGCCCTAGCAGAGGTCTGTGGGAAGCGAACAGCCAGTGATCTTGAACCGCTTAGCATTCCTATTGGTTCCTCACACGCCAATAGCGATCCTCAATTTCTCACGAGTCACCGTTTACCATGACAAATTTAATGGAACTGAGGGAACGGACTCCGTCAAGGTAATTAAGTCGGGGTCACCAGTGAGGGAACGGACTCCGGTGTCGACAGAGACGGAGGGAGAAATAAAAGGCATCCGAGTTGGTTGCGAGTCCAGTCGTTTATTGAATCATGAGCTACGTAGCTGAGGTCGGTGCGATGTAACATGAAGATGTCGAAGTGCCGTAGAGTGAGGCGTTGCGGGTGCACGGTCATGATGAGTGATGCAGGTCGGAGATGGAGGTGGAGCAGGCCACGGGCCTGCAGGTCACCAGGGTGTTGCTCGACGCTCGTTGCGGAGATGACCTGATTGTCCAGGCCGTTGCTCGACGCTCGTTGCGGAGATGAACGGCGGTGACTCGGTGAGTGGAGACACCGGCAGGTAGTCCTTGTGATGTCCACGAAGGAAGCTGCCCTGGAAGAGAGCGGATGCACCGGGCACTGATGTTACACACTGGTTCGCTGTAGAGAGGCGATTGTAAATGCGACCGTCGGATTGAGACTGACTAGAGACTGCCTAGTTTGTTGTTTAGCGCGTCGCTTTATATAAGAGCGACCGGCCAAGTAACTTTCCGTTCGCTGGCAATATGTGCGCTGGAAGGTGCTAGAATGTACTCGTCACTGTGTTCGTAGATGCCCGCTCGAGTCTCGACCTTTCACGAAGGTGGCGAAATTATTATTTATCAGACGGCAGTCCCAGCGAGTACGTCGCCGCCGATGCGTGCATAAGTAGGTAGACGGTACTTAGCCGGCTCTGCGCAAAACGTAAACAAATACGTAGCGGCTTGCAGATCTTTCTCGTGTGTTCTTGAGTGGCGGAAAAATAATTGTATGTACGCCACAGAACCATTCTGTTCTAGACTGCTGAAGAAATAACAGCTTTATAAATCGCTTTTTGTTCGCTCCCACTTTCATATACAAATTCTTTATAAATATTTAATTATGGTTCGGATGTAAATTGTTTCTTGTAAGTACAGTGTTAAATGCTTATTTGAGTTATACACAATCCATTCACACACATAACCCCCATAGGTTAAATACGAAAAGAACTTTTGAGGACCCCGACTCTTATGTACGTATCCAAATTTACGTCATTCGTCCCAAACTTTCCAAAGCCTCTATAATTATTTGTTGTAACCGAAAGTCTATATGTAGACATTCACCTTTGCGTGACCAATGTATCGCTTAGCGTCTGCTGGGAATTTCCTAAGTAATTAACGATGTTTTATGAGGACCCAATAATGTTTAGTATGGAGAATATTTCATAATGATAATTGGCACGTATTTCACTCAATTCTGTTGTTGACGAGGCAAGAATTTATTGTCAGCTTGTGGAGAATGTAATTTGTAGCAATGGAGAACTAGATATACAACATGTAAGTAATAGGGTTGTTTTTTTTTATGATTAAGTTTTGTAATATTGTTGATAAACAGTCAGCTTTCTAAAGCATCATTTACAAAATCAAATAATGTAATCAACTGTACAATTACAACAACATTTACTAAGACAAGCATTTTCACAATTTGTGATGGATATGAGTACCGACACCTGGGAACCAATTATTGAATAACCAACAAAGTTGCATTACGTTCAAGTGGTAGGCACTCTTGAAATCGCGTTGGAAAATGACTATCATTCAAAATCTACGCGTTGATTGAAATGGCTTAATAATGATCGTTTCAATTCTGAATTGTGGTCTTATGCTAGGACGGTACAAGAGTGTCTTCTACTCTGGAAGGTGCCGCAAATATACAAAATTTTATCTTTAATTAATTATTTGTGAAATAACACAAATAAACCTAATAAAATTTACTTTCCGCGACCTTCGGATTAAGAGCCTCACCCCTCGACCACAGAGGGCGTCGTTATTTAATGGAATGTACGAGTCATACTTCAGAAACTTAGGTTTAAAACTATTCAACTATTCGCAATACGGGCTACTATTGCCATGTTATATCTAAAATTCCTTCAATCATGATTACCATCAACATAATTTGTTTAGTTCAAAAGGTTTACATTTTGATAAATGAAAATCATGTGATACCGTATTCGCCAATGTTTCTGACATCAAAGAATTAGAACCAGTATGTAAAAAGCCCGGCAAAGGTTTATGTGTTCTGAAGTTCAACCCTTATGTATATATATTCTAATATAATATTATAGAATTTGAAATGATTACGTGTAGTTCAAATCACCTATCATTAAAAATCTCCTTTTTTTAAATTACATTATCAACGGCCCGGGAACCGTTTATTGGATAACCAACACAGCCATAAGTCATCCAAATAGGAACATGTCGAATTCCAATATTAACAAGATTAAAATTGTTTTACATTAATATGAGTTAACATTAACACAAGTATCATACAATTAATATAAAAAATACAATTAATGAAGAGAAGGCTGTCTTTATTCTACCGATGTTTTAAAGGGAAATTCTCCGATGAACTTGCATCACCGTGCACACAATGCCCGCACAACGCACGGAGCCGCTCCCAACAATCAAATAATACTTCACCCCTCAGACTAATTTGTTCGCTTTTAGTAATATCATATAATATAATTTAGTTTAATCATAGAAATCCTTGTCTCCCTTACTTAAGTCGAACGTTTGCGCGGCTCTTTTCGGCCCGTTCATACAAACCTTAAATTTGGATTTGAGATCAAAATACCCAACCAAACTGGAATATTATATTTTTGTAATCAAAGAGTATATTAAATATCTAGTATGGATGTGAGCTACTTTATTTATTTTTGATTCAAATTATAAGATAAAGGCCATTAAAGATTTTAGTGTTTCATGATTTTAGAAGCAACTTGGGCAATTATTTATGAGTAAATGAAAAACCAAAAAAAAATATTTTACTATGTTTATTTTACAAATACAATTAAAAATAAAAATAAACATAAGCAATTAAAAAAATTATCTTTTGACATCGTTGAATAGAGATGTGTAGCGTATTTTATTATAGACATTCTCCTTTTCGTTTTAGGATTATAACTAGAACAAAAACGGAGTTAAAACGATTTCTGTGGAAACACACGCGTTAGCTTAAAAACAAGCTTATTGTACTTTACTGCTATTGTTATATTGTCGTGTAGACAAGCTAAGTGGTTAACAATCATTGTTTTGCAAGGTGTCTTTCTCAATTTTGACAGTTTTGGAAGAGTTTTTTTTTTTCGGGAAATCGGCAGTTTACATTTTTTCAGTTTGTACATGTTTGTAAAGCCAAAATAAAACCATTTATGGATTTCCTCCCTGTGACTTTATCTCTGATTCAGCAAAATAAAAAAAAAATGAAATAATAAAATTTATAATAAAGGAATACGAAACCAAAAATTATATAAAACAAAAGATTGTATAAAACAAAAATTTACCTAAAACATGAAAATAACTATTTTTATGTTTTATATAAATAAATATATATTTTTGTATTGATTAAAATAATTTCAGATGTATTGTCATGTGATTGTAATAATCCAAGTTTCAAACATGTCTACATTGACAACTCGTAACTCATGTATGTACATATATACACAAGCAAGCATATTTTGATTTTCATATATAGATCAGCATAAAGCTTACTTATTATAAAGTTGCCTGACACAGATCTGAAGATGTATGTAACCTCACTTTTGTGTTTCTTATCAATTTACTTCAGTACCTACTACCTAACCATATCCCCAGCCTTCGCATTATTTGAACAATCTAAAGCAAATTTACTTTTCGTCAAAGTAAAAGTACGTGTTGTTATTATTTTCCGATTGTTCGCCCCGTGTGTGGAGACGGAAATTCCCAAGGCCACGATTACTTTTCAAATTCAATTTAAACTTCCAACCGAGATTTACAAACGTTGTTACTTTATTTATAACGTTTCTAGGCCATTCTGAACATATTCAAATTTACTAACTGAATTTCATCCGAAAATAATACAGGTATAGATACTGCGTGGAAAATAATCTAAAGTTTTTTGAAGCAGCGAAAGCTTTCTTTCTTTCCCCGACTTCTTCTTCCTTTCACTTGCGCGTCATATATTTATTTGGTGACCGGAAAACTCAGAATTTATTCAACTCAATACTTTCCCTGAAAAGATGTTAAAAGTGATGAAAAAATTGGTTAAATAGTGTTATGGTTGGGAAAAATAGTAGCCGGCACGCCTGGGTAATGTATAAAATATCTGTTTTTCAATGACGTTTTGTTAAGACACTGTCGAAAGTGATAAGGTATTCGTATACAAGCGTAGTTTGTTTTCTAAGTTTGTGTTATTTGGATCAATTTTAATTATCGACCGATTATCGATCTAGTCAATCTGTTACATAGTTATGGTCTATCGGTTCAATTCTAAATTTTCTAGTTGTAAACCAATAATATTACCATGAAAAAATTGAATTTTAAATGAAACGGTATAGGATTTATTACAGTGAAACTTTTCCCTTACTATTTCGTGTTTTACTTATTCCAAAATTAATGTTTTGGTATTTCAATCAAGTGCATTTATACTACCCCATTCCGGATTTAATAAAATTTATTTCAATTTGAATAATAACAACATTTTGCATACAAAAATCGTACAAGAATCTTACATTTAAATTTCAGATAAATCTGTGTAATTCAAAATAAACATAAAATATTTATTTCTTTGTTTCAGATACTGCAAAGCAACCGAAAAGAGAAGTCAAAGCGGATGTCAAAATCTTTGAAAGCTTTCATATCCGCTTCTAAACCCGCGAAACCTTTTCGGGCAAACAACAATAATGCTGACTCCACTTCCGGCCGAGAACTTTTCAAAACTA
This sequence comes from Glyphotaelius pellucidus, assembly GCA_936435175.1. Lineage (NCBI taxonomy): Eukaryota > Metazoa > Arthropoda > Insecta > Trichoptera > Limnephilidae > Glyphotaelius > Glyphotaelius pellucidus. The sequence goes on along the minus strand of OW386561.1, from coordinate 10,579,614 downwards.
ACAACAAACAAAATTGAACAATTTCGTGATTGTTGACTTTTTTAAAATGAAGACCAAAAACGAAATAGCTCGCCATTGGGCGGTGAGATTAACACTATGGATTCGTTGCTAAACCTTAAAAATGATAAAAATATTATAAATAATCAAAATAACATGTTCGATCTTGAAGATGACAGTGCGATAATGAAACCGTGACGTAAAAAGCTGGACTTTTCTTCTAATAATATTATGTAGCATAAGTCTCTCTTATTACTTAAAGCACAAATTGCTTTGGCACAAATTTACAACACTTAAACCTATCCAAACTCATTGATATCACATTTCCCTGTTTTCAACGTAATCCTAATTAATCTACCTTTCCAAAGGTTAGCAAAAACGTTAATAATTTAATCAATTTAATTTGCTGTGTTAAGTGATACTACGCGCATTACAAAATTGCAGATAAATCCAGAAACGTAACATAATCTTTTTGAGATACTAAACAAACAGAATATAGCACGAAAATATCAAGGGAAGAATAAGATCAACAACAAATAATAAGAACTGTTAAGACGAGATTAAAAGAAACTGATATCCTTTAATACAGCAATTTGTAAATCTACGCACTGGCAATCTTCTGAAAAATAAACACTCAAAATTGATCCTTCAAAGAAAAGTTTATCGAGAGAATAACAAAGGAAAAAGCAAATAGCGAGACTATTGTGAAAGTTCTTCGTAAATGATCTTTCTGAAATTTTATCCAATCTCGCCTTCGCTCGCTTTGATATTTGCCCATCTGTGGAGAATTAATTTACGAGAGCACTCAACGAAATAATTATCATTTTAAGAAAATTGTCAAACGTTGAACAATTTGTTTTGACAAAGAGAGGAAAGATTAAACCTTGGAAACAATAAACGATATATTATTTTGTTAATATTGATGATTATTGACGCAAAACATTGATAGAAAAACCTTTGAACGAATTTTGCAAGAGAGCAGACAGCAATAAAAGAAATAACCAGTAAACGAATTCTGGGATTGCCAAAATCCGTGATTTAAGTTACGCTTTATCTGGAATTAGTGATTGTGATTCCGACGCTAGACCTTGGAATAAACGCACAGCTCATCATTGCAAGCATATTATTGTTTTGTGTATTCAAAGAAGTGAGTAACGTGTCAGATTTTTAACGCTTATTTTAAAATCGGCCTTAATTTGCCACAAATCAAATAATATTTGGATTTGCGTAGCACATTGCAAACATCATCATTCGTTCGTTTTGGTCTCAACAATAAAGTGCATCGTGAGTGGACTTTTGACTTTTTGTTTTGGTTACTAGATTCATCGAATAACAGTCTTTACCTGTTTTGCCGGCAGTGGAATTAACACCAATTCTATACCTGTTCTATTTACATCAGCAGGTGTTTTGACATCAACTTTTCTCATAATTTTTTTCTCTTTGGACTCATGAAAGTATTACCATCAGTGTTTCTAGCGGTTATAAAAGCGTCAGTTCTTCATCAGTGAATGTTGAGACACCCAGTGTTAATTTGTCCGTTTATACTATTGAGATCTTAAGCATCATCATCGTTGGAAGTCATTACTTCCAAAGAAATTGGGATTTTGATATCTGAACTCTTGAAAGTATCACCATCAGTGTTTTTACTGGTGAAGCGCCAATTTTTCACCAGTGTCAGTCTTTCTACTAATGCAATCGTAGGCAACATCAGTGGGTGTCATTAATTCCAGTTTAATTGGCGTGTTGTCATCTGGATTAGTCAAAACAACATATTGACCTGTGGTGATTTAAGCGCCAATTCTTCACCAGTGGGTGTCAATTTAGTATCTTACTTATGAGATCTTAGGCGACATTAGTGGGTGTTGTTAATTCCTGTTTAACTAGCATTTAGTCTTCTGGATTAGTCGAAACGAAGACTTGATCAGTGATTACAACATTTGACAAAGTGGCGCCAGTTCTTCTTGAGTGAGTGACGTGGCTTACATTGTTTGGGATTTAGCCACAGACTTTACAAGAAACAGTGATATCAGAAGTTCCTCAACAGGTTGTGTAGTTTTGGAGGTGCTAGCCAAGGGCTGTTGGGGCGGGCGTTGCGCGCTGCCGCCTGCCACCCCCCGGCTTTGGTCACTGACCGGCTGCGGGCGGCCGACCACGGACGGGTTACGCAGCGCCCTGGCCAGGCTGCGCGTTCGCAGCGGCGCGCCCTCCCCGCCCTCCCTGCCCCGCTCCCCCGCCCCCACCACCCCGCCCACCCCAACCACCCCACATTCCCCGCACACCTCACACACCTCACACACCTCACATACCTCACACTCCCCGGCGCGCAGGAACACGAAGACTCCGGAGGCGCCGCCCACACCGAAAACGCTACGGGTGAGAACTTTTTAAACATTTTACATTTTTTTTAAGACCACCTAATTAAACTTGTTCTGTGAACAGTAGACCTCACGTTCAAATAAGTGTAATGAATGTTGGTCGAAGACTATGGAATAATAAGTTTAATAATAGTAAGTGAACATAAGTTTCTGATGAATGTACGACGCGAACCATCAGCAGTGGATTTGGCCACTTCTAATGAAATTTGCATCATTGTTCTTACAATTCGAATCATTTAGATACTCGGTTGTCCCTAGATTGCATGCACTTGGAAATACTTTCTCGGGAGTAGTAGATGTGTTCAACTGAACAAAATGTAATTATAATAAGGGTATAATAACATACCTCAACAAAAATAACCAATGTGAGCATAATATTTATCTTCTACATGGGTTCTATATATTTTAAATAGCATATTTGACTGTCCCGCAAAATTATTATGTCAAATTTGTTGATATGAGCGCCAGTTTTTTTTTTTTTTTTTTTTTTTTTTCATAAAGCATTGCACTCCCAGGAGTTAACAAACTCATTGCGGGAATGATACGCACTACATGAAACACACAGCTGCACGCATTAAACGGACATATGATGGGGACACACACAACATCACTATTTCAGATAGTCATTAATAAGATGAAGTTTGAGCATATTAGTTTGGGTCTTTTTACATTGACTTGCACGTTTGATCTCGTTGGGTAGTTGATTATATTTTGTGTGAGCTATGTATTCTAGGGATCTTAGTCCATATTTTGTTGATTTGATTTTTGGTATATGAAGTTTGTTGTGATTTCTTGTGTTGTGTTGGTGTACGTCGCAATTGTAATAGAGTGTAGTGTTGGAATGTGCCGAGTGTTGAATTACTTGTAATATAGTTTTAGTTATTTCAAAAGTGGGAATGGTATTAAAAGGAAGTATTTGGGTGTTTCTGTAGATATCTTTGACATGTGTGTCCCAAGGTAGACTGAAAATATTTCGCAGGGCTCTATTTTGGACGACTTGGACTTCTGAAATCATTTTTTTTGTAGCAAATCCCCAGATTCCGGCGAGATATATTAGATGTGAGTGAATCATAGCATGGTAAATCGATTTTAATAGAGAGGGAGGAAGTAACCCGCGAAGTCTATATAAAACACCAGTTATAGGAGTAATTTTGGATAGAACATGTTTAAATTGGTGATTCCATGTGAGTTGTGAATCAATGAAAAGGCCAAGATATTTTGTAACATCAGCCCTTTCAAGGCGGTTATTATCAAGACTTATATTAAGACTTACATTTTTTTTATTTGCAAACAGTATGTAATGTGTTTTTTTTATGTTTAGGCTAAGTTTGTTTAGTCGCAGCCAGTTTGCCAGGCAAGCTATATCCCTTTCCATTTCCTTTTCAAGTTCGTTTAAATCATTATTGTGATAAAGAATCACTGTATCATCTGCATAGAGTTGTATTGTACCCTTAAGTCCCCATTTAGCAATATCATTTATATATATTAAAAATAGTAATGGTCCAAGTACGGAGCCCTGAGGCACGCCACATTTTATCGTTCCCATGCTGCTTGTCCCTTTTCCAACAAAGGTCTGACAGTGTCGGTTAGAGAGGTAGCTACACAGTAACTTCAGGGGAGTGCCTACTATGCCTAGGTGTTCTAGCTTCTTTAGTAGTATCCCATGGTCAACCGTATCGAAAGCCTTTTTTAAATCTATAAATAAGCCTGCAGCGTGCTTACCCTGGTCTATATGCTTTTGGAGGGCGTATACAAAATCGAAGGCAGCACATTTTGTGTTAGATTGGTTTCTGAATCCATACTGTTGGGATGCGAGTAAATTGTTTGATAAGAGATATTTAGTGAGCCTAAGCTTAATAACCTTTTCAAAAACTTTAGAGAAGACAGAGAGGATGGATATAGGACGATAATTAGAAGGATTTTTTTTGCAATCATCTTTGTAAATCGGAATTATTTTTGCTATCTTTAGTTGATCTGGGAAGATTCCACTATCCAGGGATTGATTAATAAGAAAAACAAGGTGGTCAGCTAATATATCTTTGCAAAAGTTCAGGTACACTGGTGTAATTCCATCTAAACCTGGAGATGCATTAGACTTTAGTTGAGAGATGATACTGAGAACTTCTGTTTTATTTGTTTTGGCCATATATAAGGACTGGATTGCTTTTTGGTCCGTGTATATAGTGATAGAATCATCTGGATATGATGCAATTGTAGCTGCTAAGTTTTCCCCAACTGATATAAAGAAGTTGTTAAAAGTTGAAGCTATCTGTGTTGGGCATGTTATTTCTTCATTCTTAATGAGAAGACATTCAATTACATCTTTCTGGGGTGCCGAGCTATTTGTTAGAATTGCATTTATTATTTTCCATGTCTGTCGCGGATTACGCAGATTTTCCTTAAATATAGTCGTGTAGTATTTGGTTTTAGCATATCGTCTATAGTTGGTAACTTGATTTCTTGTTTTATTTCTCAGTGCTGTGAATATATCACTTTGCTGATTTTTTTTCCAGAGGTTAAACGCATTGTTGCGCTGTTTGATAAGTGCATTTAATTTTGTATCAAACCATGGAGTATTACCCCTCCGTTGGTCTCCTATGCGTAACTCAGATTTATGTTGGGATGATTTTATTGCTGTTTTGATGTATTCATTAAAATTATTATAGTTTTCATTGGCATTGCTGGTGGTTTCATGTGGAAAGTTGTGGGATTCTAAATATGTTTTTAACATGTTTTTATCGGTTTTGGTGTTGTTTGAAAAAGAATGTATTCTATTATTAGTGTGATGTTTCAAGCTGTTTTGGTAATCTAATATCAAAATGTTATGATCACTTAGGTGGGCATCTATATTTGCAGTAGTTGAGGAAATATTTTGTCTGTTTGAGATGATATGGTCTATTAGAGAAGTAGAGGTATCTGTTACTCGTGTAGGATAGGATGTGTTACATATGAAACAGTTGTATGAGTCTAGCGTGTTGATGTACTTAAGAGATGTATTATTTTTTTGAAGAATGTCAATGTTGAAGTCACCAAAGATAAGGGTATCATTTCTACAGTTATTTAAAATAGATTCAAGATACATTAAGAATTCGTTAATGTTTGAGGTAGGCTTTCTGTAGATAACATAAATATTTAACGGTTTAAAATTTCTATTACGGATATTAATTCCTAAGAAAGAATTTTCACTACAATGTTTTTCAATAGTTGTAGCATTTAGTGAATGGTGCGTGTAGAGAATCACCCCTCCTCCTCTTTCATTGGTGCGAGACGCAAATGCACTTTGGTAGCCGTCGATGTTGAAGAAGCACTCCTCACCATCTTCCAACCAGGTTTCGGATATTGCAAGTATGTGTACAGTGGGTTTGATGCTCTTTAAAGTTTCTTCAATCTCGTCAATTTTATTTCTGATACTTCTCGCGTTAAGATACATTATTCGAAGGCTATTTTTTATTGGCTTATAGTCTTCAATTTTCTCATATTTGTATTCATTTATACTGGCCTGGGTCCCGGATGCTGTAGTTACAGTTGAGTTAGCCATAGTCAACTCTCTCCATTGTGCGTGACATCATTATGGTACGGTAGGGGCAGTCCCTATCGTTTGATCTGTGTTTTGGTGCCTCAATTTTGCCTTTGGCCATTTTAAAGCAGTTCCAGCAACGGAATTCTTCTTTTTGTTCCTTTTTTGTGCAGTCAGATGATTTGTGTTCACCAGCACAGTGTAGACAACGATCTTTTGATTCAGTACATCTCGCGGCGGAGTGACCGTATCCCATGCATTTATAGCACTGCATGATTGGGCAGCTGTCTTCGACTCGGACTCGCTGGAAACCTATATTTATTCTTTCTTGTTTTAACATAGCTGAATGTACTTCTTTTTTGACGATCAGAATAACATTTCTTAGCCTATCGTTTTTCCTGTTGTTTGTGAATCTTAGAATTTTAATAGCTTCCTTATCATTTCCAGTGGCTTCGTAGATAGTATCATTTTGTTGCAAGATCATGTCTAATATTTCGGAATCTTGTGTTTCTTTTTCGATCCCCTTCAAGATAACATTAGGTCTAAGACGTTTGCCCTCATGAGCAACCAAGTTACCATTGGTCAGCCCTGGAATTGCTGTTAGGATCTTCTGTGCATCTGACTTTTTAGGGCAGGTAATTATGACCTTGTTATTTTTGGCCTTAGACATTCCACTGACACCCACTCTGAGGTCGGCTGGCTTGATAATATCCTTTATTGTTGAAGTGATAGATTCTGACGTCGCTTCTTGGTCTGATGATGACACTATTACGGCATGTCTGGTGCGATCTCCTCGATTCCCTACTGCCGAGGCGTAGCTGAGTACGGGTTCTTTTTGAGCGTTGGCGCAGAAAGCTGACATTTCCCTACAGTGTCTTTCTTCCATCTTCAGTTGACATTCTGCATTCTGCACCTTGGTTTCAAGTAATTCGACTTCCAGAGCATGAAGTTTTTTTCCCAGTGTGGCTCCTTTCTCAATTATCTCCAGTAAAGATGAGATTATTGTGTCGCGGACTTCTTTGGTTATGATTCTTTGGTATTAAATTTTTCACCAGACAATGTCAGTGGGTGTTGCTAATTCTTGTTTAATTGGCATTTTGTGATCTGAATCCGTCGAAATAAAGTCTTGATCTGTGATTCCGACGTCTGTTGTTATATAAGCGCCAATTTTTCATCAGGCAACTTCAGTGGGTGTTGTCCATTCTTGTTTATTGGTATTTTGTCATCTGAATTAGCCGAAATAAGGTCTTGATCTGGGATTCCAATATCTGTTGTGATATAAGCGCAAATTCTTCACCCGGCAAAATCAGTGAGTGTTGTTAATTCTTGTTCAATTGGCATTTTGTCATGTGAATTAGTCAAAATAAAGACTTGATCAGTGATCCCATCGTCCGTGGTGAATTAGGGGCCAATTCTTCACCAGGCAACTTCAGTAGGAGCTGTTAATTCCTGATTAATTGGCATTTGGTCATCTGAATTAGTCGAAATAAAGTCTTGATCTGTGACTCGAACATCTGTTGTGATTTAAGGAGGAAACGGAATGTACAAACAAATTTACAGACAGACTAAATGCAAACCGGTTGAGTTAAAACTGGTCTTCAATAACACGAGCATGTTATCTCAGTAAGGGGCACCGATTCTTTTCTAAAATACGACGCACAACTGTCCCAACTGCTCAGTTTTGAGCTGAAGAGAGAGGTGGAGAGAAGGAGATGGGAAAGACGAAAGTAACTAGCTATTCTAATCTAGTCACAACTACCGTAGGTCGCTTCAAGAGGTTCACTATGTTTGATGACTTAGCAAGGGTGTCCGGGTTTACAGGGGTGAGGTTTGCCTTGTCTTGGCAGGGGATGCGTCCACCAGCCAACTACATGGCAGGCCGGATCGGAAGATACTGCTTGCAGGAGATCTTTCGACCTCTCCAGCAAGACTTTGGATCATCGCTTTGAACGCAATGGGAGGGAAGGTTTCATAAGTTCGTCACTCTTGGACAATCTGACCTCCAGATTCCTACCTTTCCAGAACTTCCTATCTTTCCTTCAAAAAAGACCCTCCACACAGCATCCCCAAAGATGACTTAGGAGAGGCCGTTATTTTCCTCCGAACTTCTTGTACCAGACGCATCCGTGGCCAAGATCCGGACAATCCTCACTTTTATGAACCCGGGAACCCCTGCTAAGCCGCCAAACGTAGCGAACTACTTGGAGTGACCTGTGGCAGAAATGTTGGCTATACAATAAATATTTACCGGGTGGCAGTACCATTCTCACTCTATTCAACCTCACATCATACTTCAAATGGGGATCCCATTGTCCTACTGTTCGAGCAGTTTGAACTCTTGTTCGATATTCACATAAAAAAATACTTGATTGTAACACCATGATTCTAAAATGCTTCATAAATAATTATAAAAACATGTAAGCATCTGATCAACATAAATCCACAGAAGGCTCGCGTGCCATTTTGCATGATAGGTCAACCGAGTCATTGTGATTGATTGAACAAGGAGGTTGTTGAAATTGATGGTAAACCATGAGGCCGACCAGAGTCATGCGATGGCTTTTTACCATTTCGATAATAGAACTACATGTAATTCTTAAGTAGCCTCAACTATAATTGAGATCAATGATGATGAAATATGGGTTAGTCACTTTAGCCAAAAGAATTGTTTCGTGGGATTGTTTATCTTTATAATAAAAAAGTATATTTCTTTGTTCGTGAAAAATCATTTGTGACTTTAACAATGTATTTGGGCTTCTCCATTTGTTGACGCAAATATACATACCTTTCCTTATATATTTACCTTTACATTTCTACCTATTCTATCCACCCACATAAACCTTCCCAAGCTTGCGACAATACCCTGACTAGTGAAAAATCACAATAATAATTTGTCAGCGATCTCTCGGTGCATTCAACATCAATTGTTAATGAAGTCTTTTGTTAATTGCTGTGCTGTGACCTTGCTCCATCAGTTCCTTATTGTATCGACCAGGAAACGTGTGCATGAATTCTCATTGCTTTCTCAAGTGCTTGTGCAGTGAAAACCGCTAGAGGTGTCCCTCAGGACCGCGATATCGATCAAGACGAATGATTTATCATCCCAGAGAGCAATGTTTGGGTGAGTCAGATTGCATGTTACTAATGCGAATATTTGGTCAGCATCAAAGTCAACAAAATAAATTTATATAAAGTTCAATCTTTGAATCGCAGTGAATCTAGACTACATTATTTTTTCCCGATTAAAACCTTATTTTTTTAAATTATTATTTGATATTTGCTGACACTTTTCTAACTCATCCGACACAACGTCTATTTTAGGTAACAGTAAGGACATACTTTTTCTACATACGCAACGCAATTTCTGATCAGAAACTCAAAATCAAAAAATTCTTGACCATTTTAGCGATGGCTACCCAAAATTAGAGAGGTGATTTAAAAAAATTTAAATTAATTATAAATTTGAAGATTTTTAATAGTTGAATTAAGTAACCAGTTCATGTGTTTCCGAATTAATATTTTGAGGTATGATATTAATTAAATCGAATAGCCAAATCAAAAACCGAACACACCGAAATCCTCATCGCTTGAGTGGGGAGACACGTGTACTCCTCCCAGCGGCCGCGGCGTAGCGCAAGGGGCGGAGGGGGCGGCACCTTTAAGGGGCGGCAAAATTTCACAATAAATATTGTAAAATTTGAACCATCTCATTTCATATTTTTGTTGCACCTACGATTCGGACCGATTGAAATGAGCACAGAATTTTTCATTACTTATTCTTTGACGAAACTGGGGAATCCCAATTCTTTTAATAAATGTATAATTAAATGTAATAATTGTATAGTTAGCCTCTCAGAAACTGGGCATACTGTACAGGGCACGCAGATACTTTAATTGTACACAACTGCTAGCCCTGTACAAATCGCAAGTGCGCCCCACGGTTGAATTTGGCAGCCACCTCTGGTCTGGAGCCCCAAAATACCTGAAAAAAACCCTTGACTCTGTGCAGAAACGGGCGGTCCGTTTGATAGATTCTCCTAATTTAACAAACGGATTGCAATCTTTAGAGCACAGGCGCCAGGTGGAAATGCTGTCCTTGTTCTACCGGTATTACAATGGAAGATGCTCCGAGGAACTAGCGTCATTGATCCCCTCGGCACCGGTGCATAGTCGGGAAACACGCCAAACGCGCGCTCAACATTTGTACACGGTTGACATTAGTCACATGAGAACGGGTCGTTTCTACGACTCGTTCTTGAGTTCAACAGCTCGGCTGTGGAACGATTTGCCGGCCTCTGTGTTTCCTCCCTCCTACAATATGGGTCTCTTCAAGACCCATATTCACTCCTTCCTCTCCTCAAAAACACCCTCCACACAGCATCCTCAAAGATGACATAGGCCCTGAGGAAAATTATTTTTTCCTCAGGGCCTCCTGTGTGGAGTTAATGTAAAAAAAAAATAATAATAATAATGATATCTTGCTCATTGTAGCGACTGGCAACACCGTCTGAACTTAATTGCAGAATTTTCCCTATTTTATTTTATGCTTGATTTGTTCGTGAATTATGACTAATATTCAGCTACAATGACTTCAGGGATCTTAAGTCCGTGAGTGATACTTTGACAATATATATGTGCATAATTTTTTTTTTATAACCTGTACAGTATATCATAATATGATTGTTCTTGTCGAAAAGTTCTTAAGAATTATTTTATATCTTAGTCTTTTAAATTGAAGTACCTAAATAAAGGGGCGGCGAAATTTTCTCCGCCCCGGGCGGCTGACACCCACCCTACACCACCGATTCTTCCCCAGCTATATTGCGTATTTTAGTACAGCGATACTCAATGCATTTTAAGTTATAGAATACTTCGTAACGTTTTATTAAAACATAAGATTATTAACTGACAAAATTCCTTCTATTTTTCTTAAAATTTTGTTCACAGCTTATCCGTTCCGCCTAATACACTGTTTAACAAGTCATTCTCCACAGAATCTTTTCCAGAAATATGGAAACTTAGCAACTTAACTTCTTTATTTAAAAGTGGTGATCAATATTTGGTTGAAAACTATCGGCCTATCTGTATTCGATCGTCTATACCAAAACTTTTCGAGAAATTGATTCTTAAAAAAATCAGCTTGATTGTAAACTCTGTAACATAAATTATATTAAATACTGCGGGAGTTCGTAACAGAGATTTTTTGAAGTGATAACGTCTTATAAATCGATGCGTCTTATAAACGCCGGCTGCTCTCACGAAAAAGCGTGATTCATTGTCACGCTCCGCCTGAGCCGAGCGTGCAAGCGAGAGCGCGGAACAAGCGTTCAGCCTAAGCGTTCGGCTTGTGACGCAATCTCTCTTCCACTCCATCGTTATTAAATGACGTTATCACGTAAAATTATCGTCCGTAAACCGACTTCAGAGACAACCAATTTTTTTGTGGAAAAAATATAACAAACTAATTCGTAAACAATATAAAGTTACATATGTGCGAATAAACGTGGCGCGTAATCTCCGATTGTAATCTGGAGGCAGAAAATCTCCAGAGGTTCCTTCACCTCATCAAAATGGACAAAACAATATCTCACTATTGATCTCAAGTATTAAGCCCTAAGATTTGATCTGTATATCTGCTCGTTCAAGGCCGCTACACGGCCTTGAACAAGCAAGGACAAGCCTGTGTTGAGGTTAACAATTCTACAATTAACAAAATAACACAAAATTATACAGATATTGAAAGAACAATATTGTTGCAATATTGAAACGTTGTTTGTTTAACTTCTATCACTTAATGTTTCAAATGTTTAAACAATACACTTTTTATTACACTATGTACTTATAATTACAATATACCTTTATTATAACACTACTACATTTAATATACACTTACTATTACCTACACTTAATATTACACTATACACTCACTATTGCACTGTTGTATGTTCATTTTGTGCACAGCTGTTTAGACAATTTTTAATCTTGTTTTTGCTTTATATGCCCATTGTTTGTTCTTTCTAGGTACAATAATAAAATATATTAAACTATATTACATACGCATAGGCTGCGCCTTAGTGGGTTCCCATTATTCTTATTATTTCATGATATTGTATACATCTAATGTAAAATTTGGGAAAAATAAAGGGGAAAAAAAATCCAATAAAATCGCTACGACATCTTGCGTTCGTAGATAAAGACAGTTACAATTCTTGTATCGCAACTTGTCAATACGGCTTCATCCCTGGCAGATCTACTTTGACTAACCCGATATTATGCAAAAATTTCATCTCATTTGCACTTGCAAATAAACAACAAGTTGATTCCATACATATCGACTTTAGTGAAGCGTTTGATAAGGTTTGTCATAAAATTCTCGTTAATAAACTTTTAAAACTTGGCATTAATGGAAACCTATTATCCTGGTTTAAGAGTTACTTACTTATGGGTCAGTCAAGTGTCTGCATAAATGATCATTTATCTCACAAGTAACTAGTGGCGTACCCCAAGGTTCGCGTATTGGTCCTTTACTTTTTGAAGTGAAAACTTATTTAGCACTGTTGCGATTTGAAACACTTTGAAACGAAAAAGCGACATTAAAAAGAGACAAACACTACCATCTACAGCGTAGGTTCTCAACGTGGGCTTTAACGCCCCATTGTGGTTGTTTGATGTTTTCAGGGGGGCATTGAGGAAAACTAGGAGGGCGTTGAGATGGTACAGTAAGGGCATGGCCAGGTGAAAAAAATGCTCTAAAAAAGCAAAAAAATAAATAAAAAGTGGTAGCAAACCGGTACCCTTCCCATCCCATATCCCATTTCGGTAGCAAATACTTAATAATAAACAATATGGATGTATTTGACAATAACTTAGCAAACTTCTTAATTGGGTTATTAATATTAAAATACTAACCTTAATATATTAAGCTTAGTATTTCAATTTAACATTGCCAAATCATTAATAATTTTACGTAATTGATAGCGTTTGACCTTTCAGAATGTGAATTTGTAGACAGATCCGCCAGTGTTGCCAGCATACATCAATTTCTTATCTTTTCCCTGTCAATATCGGCTCAGCTGTCAACAGTGAAACCGTGCTTCGTGTATCGATATAAGATCGTCAGAAGTCACGCTTATCGATCCGATATTATAATGTTATGAATTTGTCCGTGCTTGACTATCAGATGCTTTCACGTTATGTACGTTGATTACGCGAGACCATTGTATCCCTGACTTAGACCCAAAAATCCTTAAACCCAATTAGTAACGATTTCCACTCAGTTTACAGCACTGGAAAGGAAAGATTAAAATTATCTTACTACTTAATTATTAATTGTTTTTGTGTTTAATTCGTAGAACTCCATTTCATTTTGTTTATATTTTAATTAAATTAATTTTGATAGTTTTATTATCAAGTTCTGCAAGTATTTAAGTATGTATTTTTGTTAGAGCTGTTTCGGTTTACACTCCATTTTCAAAATATGGCTAAATCCACTGTCAGGTGACTTATTTATATGATTTTAAAAGTCAATTTTCGAAGGTCTTAGATTAAATTTGCTTGAACAATTAATAATTATTGAAATAAATAAACGAACAAAAGACCCCAATGTAACGCTAATTAATAAAGTAAGAAAAATTATTTTTTCCCCACTACTTAGTATATTTACAAAACCAAAAACATATAATGCACTTGAATGAGTCATAGTAATAACGTCATTATAAAACAATTAAGAAAACCTTAACACTTAGTTGGGGAAACAGATTCCGAAAATCCGAATCCTACATAATACACTCTCAATCAGTGTATCAGCAAATTGGTTAAACCGGTAATAAATCAATATAGACACCTTCAAAAATTGACATTTAATATCTAATAATTAAGACGCCTAACAGTGGATTTGGCCACAGTTTGCAAATTGTCTTGTAAATCGAAACAGCTGTAACAAAAATACATTGCAGAACTCGATAATAAAATTATCAAATTTAATTTTAATTAAAATATTCGAAAAAAAATCATACAACTTGATTGGTGTGATGATTTTATGGATTGGGTTCAGGGACTTTAGGAATGTGGAAGATTATTTTTTATGAAAAAAATTAACAAAGGGTTTCCTTTAAAAATAATAATTCAACCAAAAGATTTCCGGAAACGATTAACTGACAGCACTATTTGGGGGTACTTCAAAACATCGACCTTCCCTCGAATACGCACTAAAACCTTTACAAGTTCTACGCTTTAGAAGAAAAACCACCTTTTGGTAGCAAACAGTTCGAAGGGGAATATACACAAGAAATAGAGTGAACTTTGAAGACATTGTGCTCTATACAGATAGGAAAAGGGTTGTCTGTGGTTGGTAGCAAATGTACAGCGTATATTATGTTGTAAGATTAAGGAAAAGGGTTGAATAGGTTTTCACAAATGAAATACCAATAAAGGTCGAGTTGCACTGGTCACCTAGTTCGTAACCTAGTTCGTAAAGCTAGACTTAACTGGCGAAACCATTTGGGAACGGTCCAAATTATGAGGACAGGGAACACACACGGCCGAGCCACGCGAAGCCACGCTAGTTTGATTGTGAAATAATGATGTCGACATTTTTAATGTGACAAATTCGATGTAAGACATACTAAGTAGAACATTTGCACGGCCTTTTCTGCCCGTTTCATACAAATCTTAAATTTGGATTTGAGATCAAAATACCCAATAAAACTGAAAAATTATTTTTTTAATCAAAATTTGTATTAAATATCTAGTACGGATGTGAGCTATTTTATTTATTTTTGCTTTAAATTATAAGATACAGGCCATTAAAGATTTTAGTGTTTCATGATTCAGTTTCATGACAGAGGCAATTTGGGCAATTATTTGTGAGTAAATAAAAAACAATAAAAAAATAATTTTACTTAATTTATCATAGAAATATAATGAAATATAAAATAAAAATTAAGAAAAAAAATAAATAATAGGTGTAAATTTTAAATACAAATTACTTATTACGGCAGAACAAAAAATTGTCTTTTATACATTAAAATTACTACCAAAAAAAATGCATTTTTAACAAAGTTTTATTTTTTATTTTATTTTTCATTGTATTTGTAAATATGGAGTGAGGTTTGTCTAGGTCTTGGAGACGAATGATCAGAACACACTGAACCCCTGATTCCTACCCACCCCTAAACCCTTTTCCATCCTGGAACTCTCCTCTCCTTCTTTTCCTTGAAAAAACCCTCCACACAGCATCCCCTAAGATGACGTGGGCCCAGAGGAAAATAATTTTTCTCAGGGCCTCCTGTGTGGAGCTCACGTAAAAAAAAAAACATGGGCAACTTATATACATATGAGGGAACAGACACCGGGTGTCGATAGAGACGGAGGGAGAAATGAAAGGCATCCGTGTTGGTTGCGAGTTCAGTCGTTTATTGGATCATGAGCTACGTAGCTGAGGTCGGTCCGATGTAACAGGAAGATGTCGAAGTGCCGTAGAGTGAGGCGTTGCGGGTGCACGGTCATGATGAGTGATGCAGGTCGGTGATGCTGTGGTGGAGCAGGCCACGGGCCTGCAGGTCACCAGGGTGTTGCTCGACGCTCGTTGCGGAGAGGACCTGATCGTCCAGGCCGTTGCTCGACGCTCGTTGCGGAGATGAACGGCGGTGGATCGGTGAGTGGAGCCACCGGCAGGTAGTCCTTGTGATGTCCACGAAGGAAGCTGCCCTGGAGTGATGAACGGCGGTGACTCGGTGAGTGGAGCCACCAGCGTGATGCTCGACACCGTGGCGGTGGAGGATGACCCCGTCTTCCAGGTCGTTGCTCGACGCGGTGAGTTGCGGAGATGAACGGCGATGACTCGGTGAGTGGAGACACCGGCAGGTAGTCCTTGTGATGTCCACGAAGGAAGCTGCCCTGGAGGAGAGCGGATGCACTGGGCACTGATGTTACATACTGGTTCGCTGTAGAGAGGCGATTGTAAAAGGCGACCGTCGGATAGAGACTGACTAGTTTGAAGTTAAGTGCGCCGCCTTATATAGGAGCGACCGGCCAAGTAACTTTCCGTTCGCTGGCAATATGTGCGCTGGAAGGCGCTAGTATGTACTCGTCACTGTTTTCATGGATGCACGCTCGAGTCTCGACCTTTTGCGAAGGTGGCAAAATTATTATTTATCAGACGGCAGTCCCAGCGAGTACGTCGCCGCCGATGCGTGCATAAGTAGGTAGACGGTACTTAGCCGGCTCTGCGCAAAACGTAAACAAATGCGTAGCGGCTTGTAGATCTTTCTCGTGTGTTCTTTGAGTGGCGGAATAATAATGTATGAACGCCACACATATATGTAAACAAGCATGTTTTGATTTTATATGTATATAGATTCATTCCGCCAGATTTTGCTATATTATGCTGCATCTTCCACGTTTCTAAGACATTGAACTAAAATTAAGGATAGAAGTTGTTGAAAAGCGGTGGGAACTAATGGAAAGCAGGAAGATTGATTCCTTTCGGCCGCTATAATTCACCCCTATCTCAATCGCTAGGGTTGAGACAAAGGGTAGTTTTTAAGGCCGTTTCGTACCGCACAATGGAAAGTGAAACAGCTTAAGAACCGATCTCTCAGTGTATTTGCTGTATTTGTGTAAATGGAGTTTTACTTTGTACATTTATTTTTCTCTCATTTAAATGTGTCTATTCTATCATTTTTAAATTATTTATTGTATCATAGATTATTTGTCGAGTTTCAGTTAGATATTTCATATTTTTACACTCTAACATTTGGGAAGATGGTTATACAACTAACTAACTAACCATCACGCCATTTCTCCGCAAGGATAGGCAGAGAGGACGGACCGCCAAACAACTCGATCTTGGCACACACTCCTTGCTTTGTTCACATTCATACATCGTCTCATACATGCTCTTCTATTACAAAAACATCGACACTTCTGAATTAGGTTTCTATAATCATACAGTGTACAGAAAAGATAGAAGCGAAATCAATAACATTAGAGGAGGAGGTGTGTTGGTATCTATAAATAATAAACTTAACTCAAGAAAACTCAAGTGCATATATACACACCTAGAACAAATATTCATCATGGTCTCCACCAAAAAAGAAAAAAATTATTATCGGCTGTATCTACATTCCTCCATCTTCCGACGCCCAGATATATAAAGACCACTACCTTGAAATCGAAACAATCCGAAGAAAATTTCCTGGCTCAACCATTATATTGACAGGTGACTATAATCTGCCAAATGTCACATGGGACATAGACAACAGTAAAACTTCTTGCACGGACAACATCAACCACGGTTCCCATGAGATTATCGAGATGTCAAATTTTCTAAATCTACGGCAGTTAAACTATGTATACAATATTAATTCTCGTCTTCTTGACTTAGTATTTTCCAATTCCTTATTTGTTAAAGTATCCGCATCAACTGAATCTATTCTCCCAATTGACAAATACCACCCTCCTCTCACAATTGAATGCAACAGTTCTATAACAAGAAAAAATCCATCTGCATCAACAAAATTGAATTTCTTCAAAGCTGATTATAATCAAATCACAAATCTTTTATCTTCAACTGACTGGAACTTTTTGGACTTTGAAGAAAACATCAATGAAATGGTTGATAAATTCTACTTAATTCTTAATAATTCTATTGATTTGTTTGTACCCGTTTCAAAAATTAATGTTCATAGCTACCCAAAATGGTTCAGTAACGATCTCATTAAAACAATTAGAGACAAAAAAATTGCTCATAAAATTTATAAAACATCACGTGATCCCAAAGATTACGCAAAATTTTGTGAACTCAGAAAGACCACCAAAAAGATGTCCGTGTTATGTTATAAAAATTGCATTGACAACTGTGAACAATTGGCTCTTGCCAACCCTCAGAACATTTATAAATTTTCAAAATTACTTAATAACAACGACTCCGGAATTCCCTCTAACATGTATTTAGATAACAAAATGGCCGATAATCCCCAAGAAGTTGTTAATCTTTTTGCCGAATTCTTCAGCAAAGTCTATGAATCAACAAACAACTCCCCATTGTTCAAAGCCACAACATCCAATTATAACCAGATCGACTTCAATCAGTGCAAATTTGAAGAAAGCGACATTAAAACCAAATTAAAATCTCTCGTCCTAAATAAATCGGCTGGCCCTGATAACATTCCTCCAATCTTTTTATCGAAATGCCTATCAGTCTTAACTTATCCTCTTACCAAAATCTTTAACTTGTCCATAAAATCTGGCACCTTTCCGGAAAAGTGGAAAACAAGCTTTTTGTCTCCTATTTTTAAGAAAGGTGATAAATCTGATGTATCTAACTATAGACCCATATGTATTCAGTCGTCAATCCCTAAAATATTCGAATCTGCTCTGCTCTCAAAACTCTCGCCTGAGATTAATAAAGTTATATCACATCTACAACACGGTTTCATAGCAAACAGGTCTACTCTTACGAATCTGATGATCTATCAGGAAAAATTGTTTAATAGTATGCACAATCATCTTCAAACTGACGTAGTATACACCGACTTTAGTAAAGCTTTCGACAAAGTCTCACACAAAATTCTCATACATAAATTAAGATCCTTAGGAATAACGGGGAATATTTTGAAATGGTTTGAAAGTTATCTACACAAAAGAAAAATATCAGTCAAACTAAATTCATACTATTCAAAACAGTTTGAAATATTCACCGGGGTTCCACAGGGGTCACATCTGGGCCCAGTGTTATTTTCCTTATTTATAAATGATATAACTACCATCTTTGAAGGAGTTATGATACTTTTGTTTGCGGATGACCTTAAAATATATAAAACAATTACGAATCTTAACGACTGTTGCATATTACAATCAAATCTAGTGAGGTTACAAGAGTGGTGCGCCCTTAATGAACTTTTCCTCAATATTGAAAAATGCCAAACAATTACTTTTACTCGAATCAAAAGTCCCATTAAATTTCAATACAGCATTGATAACATTTTCCTAAAAAGGGTAGAACAAATCAAGGATCTCGGTATTATTTTTGATAGTAAATTAACTTTTGTTCCTCATATTAATGTCATAACTAATAAGGCTATGAAATGTCTGGGTTTCATTCTGAGGACGGTCAAAGAATTCAAATCAATTAATTCGTTTAAATTGCTGTACACTGGGCTGGTGAGATCTAATTTAGAATATAATTCAACCATTTGGGCTCCATTATATAAGACACACCAACAAAAAATTGAAAGAGTACAGCATAAGTTTTTAAGATTTATTAATTATAAACTCGGAATACCTATCGAAGAACTAAATTATGTATATCTAATGGAATTACTCAATATAAGCGATTTAACGTCAAGGCGTGTAGTGAGCGATTTAGTTTGCCTTTTTAATATTTTTATTTTTTTATTTATTTGTTTTATTTTAGTAAATTGTACATTGAAGTTTACAATTTCCTAATTAATTATATCATTTCATATTTCAAACTATATTTTTTCTTGTTCTATGTATCTCCTACAATAAATTTTGAACTTTCCAATTGGTGCGGCCTTTAAAGTTTCTGGTAGAGTGTTGTATAACTTCATCCCTTTGTATAGTAAACTGTTCTGCGTATTCGTTTTGTCCTTTTTTTGTAGTCTGATTTCCTTGCAAGTCCTTGTATTATGTCTGTGAATGGCAGACTGGACGCCCTCGATTTAACTTGTAAAATTAATTTGAGAGTACCCACGCGTGATACCCGTTCTAATGCACTTTACTTTGTTACCAATTCTACTAATAATTATTTTGAAAACTCTCCAATACAAAGACTTCATATACTCGGAAATAAATATACTTCAATTGACGTTTATCGACATCAATCGATTTCTAAATTTAAACTCAGTATATCAGAACATTTAAAATAAAGCTATAAATATCATGCACTATATAGCACCTTTATCGATATATTATTGTAGCTATGTTTCGATAAACACGTACCAAATATGTATAACAAAGATTGCTAATTATAAACATAAATAATGACAATCTTGTCTTATTTCTCTTTATAATTAAAATAACTATCTCACATTAATTTACGTGACCATATATTCTATTTTACCTGCTTTGTGTCATATCTAGTGTTATCTATGTTTTGTTTCTTATATCTTATGTTATCTTTTTTTTTCTTACAGTTATATTATGTTTATATTATATTTTGTTATTTCCTATACTTTACCAAAAACATGTACTGCACTTTATGTAAAAGCCCTATGGGCGTTTAAATAAATAAATAAATAAAATAAATAAATAAATTATTCTGACTCTTGACATCGCCCGACACAAGTATTTGATTAACTTGGTCATGCCATGTCTTCCTCCTGGGCGTCCCCGACTTTGTCTAGCATTCACATTTGCGTCATATAATCTCCTTACACTCCTTTCCTCATTCATTCGCTCTACATGCCCAAACCATCTGAGCGTCCCTTTCTTAATCTTATTCATTACACTTACATCAGCCTTGCATTCTTTGCGAATCTCACATTTCTCACACGATCATACCATACATACGACTCAGGGATCTCATTTCGAAAGCATTCAGTCTACTTTCATCTTTTCTCTGCCAGTTCCATGCCTCACTGCCATATATCAGGGTAGGTACCAGCACTCCATTATGGACGGCAACTTCGCTTCTTTTGACAGTTTTTTGTTTTGGCGTCAACGGCGTTCAGTCCTCCATTAATGGAGTTACCGGCATTTACCCTTCTTTCG
The DNA here is from genome assembly GCA_936435175.1 of Glyphotaelius pellucidus. NCBI lineage: Eukaryota > Metazoa > Arthropoda > Insecta > Trichoptera > Limnephilidae > Glyphotaelius > Glyphotaelius pellucidus. Next base: position 10,558,989 of record OW386561.1, on the reverse strand, counting down.
ATATCTCTATCAGTCTTCCCATCTCTCGTAAACATACTTCTCAAATACACAAACTCATCCACCTGCTCCAAGTATTCGTCATTCACAACTATGTTGCACATTGTTTTCGTATTCTCTCATTCAACCTCTTTCTTTTCATGGTTATACAAAAAGGCTTAAAATATTGTTAGCAAATCCATTCGTGGTTCTATTCATACATTCATAGTTGTATCTCTTAATCGAATAGTATTAATAGGCTTGCGTCTGCGAGGTTGAATTTCAGAACCCGGCTTCGAGTGCGTGTCTGACGCCTCGCCATATGCGCCGCGCCACAAATAACATCTGTGCACGAAGGTGCTATTAATTCTGATCACAGATTAATAACATATACAGTGGGTGTCAAGAAGACTGAAGTTCCGAGATCCTCCTGGAACTTCAGAACCACTCGGGCGAATTGGGATAACTTTGGGGATGCTCTACGTGATACTTTAAGGGGTTTTCATGACGTAGCAGTAAGAGATCTGGACAATTTGGGGATTTTTTTCAATGCAGCCGTAGTATCAGCTGCTGAATCGGCTCTGTGAAGAACAAACCCAAAGACGATTATTAGGTCTCCGTGGTGGTCGACTGAGCTGACTTTGCTCAAGGGTGCCTTTAAGAGGACTTACAGAGCTTTAGGTGTCTCTAGGCGGGTTAGATGTACGGAGAAGGAGACATGCTAGGAGACAACTTAGAAGTCAAAGTCGTCACAAGATGTCGCCACTTCCGTCAGTAGGTCGGATGAGGACATGTCCCCCCTAGGTATAACTGCTACGAATTTGTAAATATGTATTATCTCTCCGGAGATGGAAAGATTGACGGTAACACACAGTTATATCAAGCGGCATAGTTGTATCAAAGATTGACGGTAATAAATAATTGTATCAAGCGGCATAGTTGTATCAAAGATTGACGTTAATACATAGTTGTATCAAGCGGCTATATATTACATATGTGGAGCTAATAAAAAAAGCACGATTTGCTTTAATCAATCATATTTACACAAAAATACAGAAAAAAATACATTTTTATAAGCAACAGAAATTTCTTTCCTTCTTATCCTAAAAAGACCCTCAACACAGCATCCTCATAGATGACATGGACCCTAAGGTGGTTTTTTCCTCTTGGTCTCCTATGTGTGGGGCTTATGTAAAAAAAAACATATTTTGCTTTAATCAATAATCTTAATATATATATTTCTTCTGTCCGTGTGTATGTCACTGAACTAATCCTAAACGGCTGGACCGATTTTGATGAAATTTGTTGTGTGGGTTCAAGGGGATTCGAGAAAGGTTTAAATTCACAATTTGGTCCACTGGAAAATGTTCTTTTAATTAATTTTTTTTTTTATTTCTTAGGAGTTGTTGATTTTGGAATGTTTTACATTGGATCCGGCAGACTGCGCTACCATCGCAGTATTGAATATTCAATATTATTCTATTTTAATTTTAGTTTGTCCCGACAGTTGTGTACACGACAACGTCTGTCAAATAAATGAAATAAATTGTGGAACATTCCAGAACACTCTCGAATGTTGTCTTGAGCGAAGCCGGGTAACCCAGCTAGTATACACGTAAAAATACAGAAAAAATGAGTATTTTTATAAATAACATTTATTATTTATTTGTGTAATCTTATTGATGTCCATAATCAGCGCGTCCGCTTTAACACAACTCTACCTAATGAGGACACGTGCAAAATCCAATCACAAACGAAACGTTTGTTATTGTTATTTGTCCAATTATTGTCCGAACAACGTACGTCGTACAGCACTGCGCCGATAATCAGTAGAAGTGAATTATTTTTGTACACCGCACAAGAGTTAACTAACTGGAGCCACTAGGCCTGTGGCATCCGGCAATTGGAGTATGTTGTGAGAATGGTTACCTAACTATTCAAAACTGGTCATCAAACACGGCTTATGCCATTTCAACATTTTTTATTTATTTAAAATTTTACATTAAGTGGGAATAACCAGACAAAATCGGAAATATGTCGTTTTTAAATCAAATCTTAGACGTATTGACTCTTTTCCACCAAAAATGATAAAATGGTTACAACTCATCCAGTTTAACATCCCTTCCCGTAGACTCCGAAATAATGAATTGCTGTTCCTCAATCAACATTCTACTAATTATGGATATCATTTTCCTTTATTCAGAATGTCGAGATTTGTCAACGCAAGTCAAGGCATTGAATTTTTTGTTGTTAGCCTAAATGACTTTAGGCAGTCGATACGATGTGTAATTTTTAAAGTCTTTTAAATCCATCTTCAAGCTTTGACTTGTAGTCTTCTGTATGTTCTTTATATTATAATTTGTTAATGCTCTTCATTTATATGTACTTTCCTTTCATTGTCATCTCTTTTTTTATTCGTTTTATTGTTAACTTATTAATGGACTATTTGTCCGTAAATAAATAAATAAAATGATGTAGAAAGACTGTTCTTTATTCAAGTAAAGCTTTTTTTAATTTTGAGAGAGTACATTTATTTTTAATACGATAAATTTTTACCGTAGATCGTTGGCAGATTTGTTAAATTGTAAAACAATTTGTATTTTACAACACACATTTCAAATCATTTAGCAGTAAAATAAATCAATAAATTATTTGGGAAAGCTTTTCAGAATTTTAGTTAAATTTCAAATGAAATATTTTTTTAAATTCGCGCCCTTGTTTTGTGACGAGAATACTTCAGTACGTCTATTTATTTATATTGGTCTTACAAACTAAAATCAATTTATATTTTTGTACAGAAAAGTCTAGAATTTGATTTAAAACTGGCATATTTTCAGTTGTGTATGTTTATTCTCTCTTAAATAATTTCACCAGAATAATGGAAAAATTGAGCTTAATTTAGACATACGGTTACGTCTACAATTCATTTCTATCATGTATCTGTTCAGTGTCGTACAGGCTCTCAAATGGCACTACTCACGTGCAGTGTACGTGAAATTAGCACGAGTGGTATCGAAGCGGTACTTGACGGGATTGAAATCAATTGTATTGTTTTCCTATGGCAATCCCAAATACAATGGTGCTTTATTAGATTTGCACATAGTGTCCTTTGTTGAATAAATGAGAACTGTTCGCCACACTAACAACCAAATTCACGTAAAATGAATCTGCTAAAAAATTAAAATACAATAAAAAATGTAACTATTCAAAAGTATTGCTAAAACTATCTATTCATTTTTTGGATATCCAACACCTCTTCCAGAGGTCACCCCACGTGGCTCGCTATGTTTAGTGCCGTATCAGAGGTGCCCAGCTTCATAGGTTGAGGTTTGTCTGGGTCTCGGCGGCGGATGCGTCTGCACACGTAGCATGCTGAATCGGGAGAGACTGATTTAGGGAGACCTTTTGTCCTCCCCAGCCGGATTCTCTCGACCCAATAGATTCATGCATCCGTTTCTAATGACCCCAGATTCTTACCCACCTCTCATACCTTTTTTGTTTCCTTAAAAACACCTTTGCAGCATTTCAAAAGTTGACGTAAGCCACGGGGGAAATTGTTTTCCTCAGGGCCTCCCAAATCAGAGTGTGCAATTCACACACAATAGAAGTAAAACCTTCAGAAAACTAAAGTAGACAAGAGTGTGAATACGAGGTATTTTTTTATCAATACCAAGGATGATTTTTTCTATATTTTTGTCGTCGAATTGCAGTGCACCTTTTCCTTTACATTTGGTCATCTTATAAATATTTGGGTCATTCTTCTTTTTAACCTTTTTAACTCCACCAGTTAGTGGAAAAAAATTCAACAGAATTATCAATATTATTATTTTATCAATATTATTATTTTATAAAATCTACTGTACTAAAGATGAAACGACTGTGTGTTTTAAAAAATATGTGTTTATATTTTTTTAGTAAAAATTACGTTACAGAGTTGTAACTCCTCGTGATAGAAGTGTATTTCATACAAATCACAATTGTCTTCTGCCACCTCGACTTTCGTATATTTTATAATGTTACAAAATATTATATCATGACATAAAATATAAAACTATTTACTAAACTCCAAAGGGTATTCAAGTAAAAGCGATTATTATTTTTAATGATGTTTAATAAAATATTTTTAAAAATCTCAAAAACTTTTCTCCTACAACTTTTATGTCGTACGTTAATTCTGTCACAGGGGTTTTCATTCGAAAAAGGTAAACACGCAGCTCGTGTTTGTCACCCCCAATAGGCATTTTAGGCTTCCCTCCCCCCTTGCTATAGTTTTCCCTCTGAGATCCAGAGAGAATTCATTTATAGTAAAAACAAAATGTGATGGAAATGTGATAAAGTGGTAAAAGTTATGTAGGTTAAAAAGAAGTATTTCACACATTTGTGTTTTTTCTTCGCAGTCGCTTTCTTTGTGTTTTCTTTGCCTGTACATTTTGGAGTGGTTTGAAGATTGGATATTGATTTTACAATTTTTTTTTTCGAATTCGTAGGATTCGACCCTTGGTTTTGTTGAATGTTTTCGATTCGACCCTTGGTCTTGTTGAAAGTTGAATGTCTGGCCGCTAAGGTTCGCCAGTCGCTTTATGCCACTTAACTAAACCGAGTACCCGTGAATTAAATAAATATTTTATTACTGTCTCATTCTCCAGCAGGCTAAATCCTATAGATTGTCTCTTTTTAGTGTCACTAATTTTCGTTTTATCGAGTTTCAAATTACATCGGTGCTAAAGAAGTTTTCCCTTCAAAAAAAATGTATGTTTTCCTACGACGCACTAAATAAAGCTGTATTTCTCTATTCGAAGCCATAAATTTCAGGGCTGGGTCAACTTGTGAAGCGGAAAGTCAAATTGCTGAGATAATCTATTGATACATAACTCCATACAGCCCCTGAGTAGCAACCCTTATAAATAATGGCGCTATCCGAAACATCGGTCCGCATTATTTATCCATGGTCGGTAGAACATTACTTTAACTTTGCAAGAAACCGATTTGTGGAACTAATACAATTTCTTGTGGAAGAATCGTGAATAAATTAAAGAAATCGGGTGAATCTATTGGATTTTTAGTAAAGTTACTGCGATGTAACATCTGTACTGAATGTGAATGAATATTTGAGGTTCGTATCTGTTATGATGGGCTAATATGGAAGTTGTATTTAAGTATTTGTAATTGCAAATTAATAATGTTATCTACATTAACTGCGATTAAAGGAGTGAACTGTATTTAAATTTGTTTTGTGGACTTTGATGCTGACACAAAATATACTGAATAATAACAAAGGTCTCGTCAAATAGAAGGCGTAATTTACGCGGCGTACGGCGTAAATTACGCCCGGACTGACGCCGCGTTATAACGCGGCGTTGTGTTGTACTGAACATGTCTAAACCAGTCAAACAGAGCGAGCGCGTACCATTACGCTACGCTCTAACGCGGCGTTAGGACGTCGCGTTGTATTTTTTTACAAGATTTTATTTTACGCTGAGCGTTCTTGCTTGACTGTGATAAAAATGATTATTGAAAAATTAATTTAATGTGTCCGAAAACATCCTTGTTTGTATGAAATGAGGAACAGTGAAAACAAAAATGTTTCTATGAAAACAAGATTATGGGAAGACATTGGACTTGAAATAAATGAATCGGTTAAGTTGAAGAAAACTCTGCTTTACGCCAAAGCCATTCAAACAGAAAGTACGCGGCATAAGGCGTAATTTACGCCGCGTAAATTACGCCTTCTGTTTGACGAGGCCTTAAGGTATTGGACAGGATTTGGCTAACCAAACGCCATTCGGTTGTGATGATAAATCCTTCTTTTTGGTTGATCTCACGGCCTGAGAGACACCTCTAACGGTTGTCACTACACAAACACTTGAGAAAACAAGAAAGTTCCTGGTCGATATAATTAAGAACTGAGAGAGCAAGGTCACAGCACAACAATTAATAATAGACTTTATTAAGAATTGATGTTGAATGCACCAAGAGATCGCTGTAGATCATTGCAAGCACATAACACACTTAGATTCTGTTATGGAAATGCGGTTAAGCACTAGATAAATTAACTTGATTATTTCTTTATCCGTTGGCAACACCGTCGTGTTGGCAACATTGGTCACGTGACCGGTGCAGCGAACACCGTTCGGCGAGAAGCAACCTACGTCATTCCAGTTGCGACACTCGGCCCGAGAACACGCGGCAAAATTCTAAATTAAATCTCCATTTCCATAGCGTCCTACCGCGATCTCTAATAGGTAAATGTTTTTTATTTATTTTTTTTTTTTATTTATTTTTTTGTTTTTTTTTGTTTTTACAATAATAATAACATTTATAATATTATTACCTAGGTGTACATAAGAATTAATTTTATGGTTCTACTACTCCATAAATTGAGCTCTAGGAGCTCGTGTTTATGGGAGGAGTATTTACATGCATTAAAAAAAACAATGTTCTGAAAAGTGTGAATACAATGATCAAAGACTTAAATGTCTTGAATGAAATAAATATACAAATACTTTTTGACATAGATATAAAAAAACAATAATAATAATACTTTTTTTTATTAGATGTTAATTAGTTAAGGGTACAATATATCATCATCCAATTTCAGGGACTTAATTTGATTTTTAAATTGTTCATATTTCATTGTTTCTGTTACATTTATTTTGTTTTTGGATAATAATATATTGTACCATCTCACACCTAAATATAAATAGTGGTGTTGAGCCGTGGTCGTTCTAAGCATAGGAATGGCTATTAAGCCATTAGTTTTGAATCTATTGCTTATGCTATCTGAGGGATGAATTTTTTGGATGAAATATTCTTTGTAGATTGTTGTCTGACTAAATAAATTATAAAACGTGTGCGAACTCTTTCATTACTTCTCTGAATGCAAGATCCTTCCTCCGAGTCTAGTAAGTATCATCAACATCCAAAGGTAGTCCTGAAAGTAAGGTTCGCCACACTGTTAATAGTAAATCCTTGAATGTACAAAGAGATTACTGTGGAATGGTTGAAATTATTATTGTCTTTTGTGACTAGTCTGAGTATTGATGTCAGCTCGGGAAAAGGTTTAGGTGGGTAGAAAGAATAGGCAGGAATGCAAAGGTACATATATAAGGAGAGGTATGTATATTTGCATCAATATTTATTTATTAATTTATAATTTCTCACCATACAAATGTTTTTTTTTCATAAAAAAATTAACCTCGCTAGGAATAATAGCCTGTATTGGGTTTATATTTATAAAATTGAGTTATGAAGCATTAGTTAAACCACAACGTACAAAATTCTAAAATATTACTTTGAGAAAGAAAGATATAAAAATATTCCATAACTGGCCAGAAGGGTAACTTTAAAATGAATTGATACCATATTTAGACCATAAATAAATCATTGATCACTATATCCATCAAGAAGTAAAGTGAATGTTCAAAACAACCAAGGTGACACTCGGATTTTGGCAAATGGAACTCAAATCAAATCTTTTTGTTATAAAAAGGACAAGGATGAAAAAATAAAATACCAATCCTTTGTCAACACAAATATCTTAACATTCTATTTAAATTTAGCCAGTGAATTAGAAGACTTAATGTAATCTGGCATAATATTAAATTACATTAAGTCTTCCAATTCATTGGCTAAATTTAAAAAGAAAGTTAATATATAAGATTTTTAATTTGTTAATTTTTTGTTTTTCCTTTTTGATCTAGCATCTCTATCTAGTGATTGATAAACCATAAACTGTGCATACTGTGAACATTTTAACTAGATTGCCACTTGCGCACTTCCCAGCGATAATTTTATAAGTCATGTAAATACTTTGTAAATGCTGCAAAGCAATCGAAAAATAAATGAAAATTATTTGTGCACGATAAACTTTGAACCTACGAAGTTTGGAGCCGAAAACGGGGATCTTTACACCTTAGTCACGAAGGTCGTCTGTATATTAAACAATCATAGTGACATTGCACATCCTTGCGAAAAACCTTTTAACCTTTAACCACTCGGAAAATAATATTTTCATAAAAACGTCAGGTTTGCCGTTATACGTTTTTCTGTCTTTTGCTTTTCCTGCCGCTTCGGTCCAAGGACCAATGTACTACTACAAAGATTAATATTAAAAGCACAAGATCACGTAAATATTAGCCCCGGCGTAATAATCATTTTAAAGGAATGCGGAAGCTCTCCTCAAACGGAATATTGAAATACCATTTCTTTCTACATAAAAAGAATTTTTGATAAAATACTACGAAAATTTAGGAATTTGTCATAATATTAAGGCAAAGCTTAATGCTATAACACTATTTCAATTCACCTTTATTTACCACGAAATGGTTTATATTAAAAATACAAAAAATATTTTTTGGATAAATTGAAGCTTTTCCAACAGTTTCCATTGATTAGATTTAAAATAAAAATTTTCAAACGAAGCAAACACATTGTGACTTGACATTTTAAATAAATAAAAAGAAAATACTTAACGTTAAAAATTGACATACTACCGGCATCTATGGGTTGCTGGAGCAAACACCTATGATTTTTCTACCTGAACAAATGGTGCGAACCTTGGCTAGTGACTGTGGTCGGTCTGATCAAGTAGCGAACTGTTTTGATCACCACTTCATACAAACGTCAGATATTTATTGTTTATATTTATGGTGTGTCAATGTGTGCATTTTTTACTCTATAAAAAGGCTAGTTTTTATGTTTCACCGCTTCTTTTCTTCGCAAGTTCAGTTAGTAAAACAACTGCCAGATGTTGGCCCGGTGTATTCAGTATTATCACCGTTATTTACACATTTAAAACATGTTACCTGTGATTTTAAAATATAAGTGAAAATTCTCGCAAAAGAGTTTTATTAAAAAGGATCCTAACAATTTTAACACTTACTCTATTATACTGTCCATCTCTTGTTATACTGTTTATAAGTTTGTGTACTTCTGTATTTGTTAGTATTTTTATAACAGTCCTGATGATAGGATGGAGGTACCGAAACCGGTGGACTAATAAAATATCAATATAGTGACTTAAAACTAAATATTTTCTTTTCATTTATTTAAAATAAAATTTGTTAACTACTTTGTAAAAAATATAAGCGTAAAATATTAAAATGTGTTTTTTTCATTAGAAATTTATTTATTTATTTAAAATTTACGGCACAAAGTGCCATGTACAAGCTTGTGTATATTTAATTACAGTCGTAGTACATTATACAGGCATTAAAAATAAACAATAATATCAAAAACTCATTATTTAGTGACCTCGTTAACGTATGATTGGCTGAAATGTTCGATCAGTACAACCTTATATTTCAGTATGGAAATATTAAAAATATCAGCCACATTGGCATAAAAATTTTCAATGGTGTGTAATCTATTTACAACTGAATTGGAGCCTGATACCGACATGTAGTTGTCACAATAAAACAAACTAGGGAACCTTGATCTTATTGTAGGTAAAACGTATTAGAAATTACTTTAAATAGCGAAAATTCCAAATTAAAATACATTTTTGGGCTAGAAAAGCTGTAAATTCTATTACACCAAATTATATAATGCCATCAGTATGAAAACGAAATAAAAGACACCCTGGAGAAGAAAAAGTTTATAAACAACATCAAATAAAATAAGTGAACATGAAGATGAGAAAATCATAAAAAATATGACGTAGCACCAACACAACTTACAGTCAACAGATATGAGTATGTGAATAACAACAAAAATGAATTTGAGGAAATCAACAATGTATGTCTTACCGCCGTACCGCTGAACCGAGAACCATTTATTGGATAACCAATACCTCTGCCATAGATCACCCGGTTATGGTTTCTTCTAGCAAACTGATACTTTACAAATAAAATCTTAGGGTACGAACAGAAACAAAACGGGTTTCGGCTTTCTGATTAGTCGGCGCATGGGCGGCCGACTAGCGCAGGCGTGCCGACAAGATTGTTTGTATGTCAACTTATCAGACCGAACGTAGTGAAGGCAGGTTCAGATTTGTTTCCGCGAAGGCGGCGCCGATACGCTTTACCGGAATGAATTTACCGGAATCCTGCTCGCCGGTGACGCTGGTCAGTGAAACTCAATGTTGTCATATGCTTGGTTTTTATCATGTTTTCATGGATTTTGGATCCTTTCATGATTTGGTGTTCTCTATGGTCACCCATGGTTATTTCAAAAAATCATGTCGAATATGTTATTAATCAAAAAAAGTGTGTACTTTTGAGTGGGATACGATTTTTAGCATGGGTCACACGGGGAAATCCGGAAATCAGGAATGTAGTTCAAACTTCAGTTTAGAATTTTTTTATCCTTGAAACATTTTCATTTTTGGGACATGGCAATACTAGTGAAGCTTGTTTTGAAGGGAATCTGATATCAAAATGAGCAACCTATTAATTGCCGCTGTTATCCACAAATATCACAGTAAAAGAAATACATTCTATAGCAACAGAAATATAGTTGACAAGTGCTGGAAAGAAATCAACAGGATAACATTTTAAAATAAACTCAAAAAAATTTTTTTTTTGAAAAAAGACAAACATTCCCGGGTTATGAATAACCCAACAATGTTTGAAAATCTCCTACTACCACCACGGAAAGCCAAAAATGTTGCTTGTGTTGTGATGGAGGACTTAGCCGGTCAAAGTGAATTCCTTTCAGGCACATACATAACATTTTATCATGTTCTCCTAAGGTTTTTCATATTTAAAGATACCTATTACCAAATACCAATTGTTTTATTCCTTAATTTCAAGAAAATATTCTTCAATAGTAAAAAATCGTCGTCTGACGATCTCGACATTTCGTAAAAACCGACAGCTGTTGTCAGGCTACCGCACAAGCAGCGCAGGTTTTATCCGCGTTCTGTTTGTCCACACCTCGGCGTCAACTGCCACCGGTGTATCTGAAAACCGAAACCCGCTCTGTTTTTGTTCGTACGCATAGAATGACAAAACAAGTGACAATTCTCATTCTAACTGACACCACAACAATACTTTTTACTTACATATATATGAATTATTTTTTTTGGTACAAGCATGCCTTAATTATTTTTGAACCTAGTTTCGAGTTCACTTTCGAGTTCAATTTTCATGTTCCACTTTCCTTTTATATTTAGAGTCAGATATGCGTTGAATCAATACTTTATACAAAAGGTCAAATGAAAATGAAGCAACCAATTCGTACTACATTATTTTATTTCCATATTAATTCCACGAGCTCGTTATTGAAAAAAGATAGTTATAATATTATCTTCATACTAAAATACAGCAGCGATAGCAAATAACTTTACTAGTTAAAAGTTCTAACAATATAACAGAAAAATATGTACCTACTTTACAAGAGTTAATGAGTTTTTAAAGCGAATGAACTCTAAGGCCTAAGGCTCAGTTGTTTCGCACAAATTTACTTGTCACATGAAAATGCCATTTAGCGCCATTTTTATGATTTGACAGTTGAAAGGATCCCGTTAAATGCCGATTTGAAGTCCGTTTCAGCTTTTTAACTAATTGTGTTCAGCAGAAGAGTTCAGCAACTATCATATTTTATTTATTTATTAGTTTTATTTTCGTAAATTGTACATTTAAGTTTACAATTTGCTAATTAATTATATCATTTCATATTGCAAACAATATTTTTTCTGTTTTATGTAGCTCCTACAATACATTTTGAACTTGCAAACGGTGCGGACTTTAAAGCTTCTGTGTTGTATGATTTCATCCCTTTGTATAGTAAACTGTTCTGCGTATTTTTTTGTAGTCTGATTTCCTTGCACGTCCTTTTGTTGTGTCTGTGAATGTCCTTTTTGTATATAATTTTGTTTGAGAAGCATTTTGGTAACGTTATTCACTATTTTTGGATAAATATCATCGTGTGCAGGGTCAACATCTGTTTCACGGTTAGCCAATTTAGTTCCTTTAACATTTTATTTACTCTTTAAAATCTGTATTGTTAAGCTTATCAAGCTTGAGTCCAGTCCAGTCTTGACCAAGAATCGGCGTTTGACGGGGATCTTACAAATAAATAAAATCTTACAAAATCTTACACAGATCTTACAAAAAAATAAAATGGCGCTGAATAGCCAATTGATCACAACGTTAGATTTGAATTTCTTCGAAACAACTGTCTCTAAGATAACGAGTAAATGAATATGTTATCATATCTAAAGAGATACGCCGAATGAAGGATGTGTCTCTTTGTTGGAGTGGTTACAATCCATGGCTTTGAATCCGGATGTCGCGGGTTCATATCCCGTTCATGAGTTTTATTTTTGCGGTCCGTTCTAGAGCGGAAGGTACTCGCTGTGGTGAAAGACTAACTTTCAGACACGTTGCTTGAAATGGCTTTTTCTGTGTTTGGTGACCAGATCTGAATCCAGTTATTTCCACACCTTATAGTGTTCCATTCCTCGGCTGGCAAGTCCTCCATCACGACAAAAGCAACATTTTCCGCTTACTGTGGTGGTAGTTGGAGATTTTCAAACATTGGGCTATTTTTTACCTGGGAATGTTTGTCTTTCTTTAAAAAAAAATTATATTATAAATATCTGGAGTGATCTCAGTATTTTATTCATCAATATATTGAATTTATTTAATGATTAAGACCTCCACTGTTGTGGGCGTAAATAAATACGATAATTTGTTTACTTAAACACAAACCATCAAGTCAATAACCCGCGTATTATCAATACACTTAATTTTAAACCTATTTGCATGGCTGGCGTGTCTACACGTCAGAAGGTCTCACAGACCGCGGAACACTGAACAGCATCGACGTGTATAAACGTCGAGTGTTAACAAAGTGTTACGCCCTAAGTGCACACGTTCACCGTAGGGGTTAATAGTACATAACTATCTGATGGACTGTAAACTCTGAAGAGATAAGCTGATAGAAGTGTGTTATGGACGTTTCCTTGCGCTCGAAGTGAGCAAAAATTTTGCCTGCATTTTGTGAAACGGGTCGAATTGCTTTCTTTAATAAAAAAGGCCTTGTAGGAGACAAATGTCTTGGCCGAGAAATGTACGTGAGTAGACCGATATTAGAAGTGTGGAGGAGCTATTCCGGGCAGCGCAAGATAGAGAGATTTACCAGAGGGAAACTGGTCGAATTGCTTTCTTTAGTAAAAAAAGGCCTTGTACGAAACAATTGTCTTGGCTTAGAAATGTACGAAAGTGGATCGGTAATAGAAGTGTGGAGGAGCTATTCCGGGCAGCGCAAGATAGAGAGACATTTACTAGAGTAATCGTCAACGTCGGGGGATCTCATAGGGCACATGAAGAAGAAGAAGAAAAAAAAACCGAGCGTGCAATTCGCACGCGGTAGAAGGGAAACCTTCAGAGAACTAAAGTAAACAAAAGTAGGGAGACTGCAAAGAGGAGACCGACAGACTATAAAGCACAGCACAAATGGGAGACCGATTATTCTGTCTCATTCTCTCGCAGGCTAAATCCTATATATGTATGTTTGTCACTTTTAAGTGTCGCTATTTTCGTGTCATCGAGTTTCAAATCACAACGGTGATAAAAAAGTTTTCACTTCAAAAATACAAGTGTGTAGTTCACACGCGGTAGAAGTGAAACCTTCAGATAACTTAAGAGTGGGGAGGCTACAAAGCACAGCACAAAGATGAGACCTATTTTTCTATCTCATTCTTTCGGAGGCTAAATTCTACAGATGTATATGTTTGTCTCTTTCATTTTATCGAGTTCCAAATCACAACTGTGCTAAAGAAGTTTTTACTCTAATAATTATTCATTATAGTTGGGCATGTTAGCCTCAAATCCAAAATTAAGTTTTGTATGAAAATGACCGCGCGGTTCTTCCCCTTAAGGCGTAGATAACACACTTCTAGGGAAAATCTTTTCAGTGACTACGTTATCTGATAAATGTTCGATGTGAAAATTGTGTATTAATGGGATTTGAGGTAACAGAGAAATTCGATTTGTTGATAAGTTGTATTGAATATATCGGTGGTGGAATCTACCAATATAGCACTTTGCCCAAAGTAACTGACGTGTTTTTGATAACAGTCTCGTTATCAGACCTATTAATTTATTTGTATTTCTAGAAGTAAATATTTGCATACACTTCATTTGCCGTTTTTATGAAAGCCAGTTTAGCATAAATACATTTTATGTTCTATTTTTTTTACTTAAGAAGAAACCGGCGGCGTTTTGACCATACAAACGTTTTCCTGAATTTCCTCTCTGAATTTTGATACTAGTGCAAATATTTTTTTAACATAATACAGATATCGATGACTGGCATGTCGGTCGTGTTATGCCTCCTAATTTGATAACTCTAACAGTAAAAAAAACTTGAGTTGTATTGGGATACTATCCAATAACTGTGAGTTTTGAATGATGACTAGTTTTTTTTTAATTTTTTTTTTTTAAACTTTGAGTAAAACCTTTGCCCCCCGGCAAGGCGAAGGTCCTGGGTTCAAGTCCCAGATGTAACCATATATTTTTCTGTTTTCAGATTTTCTATTGAGTTTCGCTAATATTGTCTTCATTTAATTAAAAATTACTACTTTGTTTATTTGGTTATCGTGAATATTTACAATGAATATTAACTAGACCACACAGACCTTACTAGGCTAGACTCTAAGTAGTTGTGTAGCTTCGGTGAGCTGACTGAGTAAGCCCTATCACACCGGAGCCTTCGGCCATCATCGTAACCATTCATACCTAAGACACGAACGGTGATAGGTGGTACTATTCTGATAATTAACTCAACTGCCATCTGTTGGGATATGCAGAACTTCGTATTACAAACTAGCCTGTCGACATTTTTTTTTTTTTACATGAGCTCCACACAGGAGGCCCTGAGGAAAATAATCTCCCTCAGGGCCTATGTCATCTTTGGGGGTGCTGTGTGGAGGTTTTTTTTTAAGGAAATGAAATGGAGGAGAATCCTGGGAAGGAAAAGGGTTTAAGGGAAGGAATCTGGGGTTCAGTGTGTCCTGGTCATCCGCTTCCAAGATCTAGACAAACCTCACTCCATGAACCCGGGCATCCCTGCTAAATCACCAAACATAGCGAACCACTTAGGGTGACCTGTTGAAAGAAGCAGAAACTACATGCATAATAAATACTTCACAGTACATTATCCTTTATTTGATAAGTTACATTTTTTTAGGAATTAGTACCCCCCAAAAATCCTTAAAATACCTTGGTTTAAACGCCATCAACAGATGTTTAGTATACAAAAAAGACAGTGCAAATATGTATTTTGGTAAAAAAAATCTGTAAAATCAGTCCAAATTTTGGAGGAGAACCATGGGACATGGTAAACTTCGATGCTGACCACTTTATTTAGTTAATATCAGCCTTTCGCTCAGTATTCGGAGGGGTAAGAGCAACAGTGACAGGAACAGTTTGGTAAAGTACTTATTATTCAAATTTCTCGGCGCTTGTGTTTCCTCTTAATTTCTCTTTTATATTCGCAAAATACCTTAAAATGTACATCTTATATACAACATTTTCATAATTCTGAGGTGTGATAAATTATCAACATATTCATAATTCTGATGATTGAGATCGCTAGTTCAAATTCCGGCAATTATTTAAAGTTTTTGAAGTAAAACTTCTTAAGCACCGTTGTGATATGAAACTCGGATGACGGTGGAAGTGGACGCGGGAGAGGAACGGGGACGCATCGGAAAAGACATGCAAGGAGAAACAATTTCTTTCTTTGCGTGGCATTGCAACGCATACCGGATTCTCACTAGTTTAAAAAAAGGGAGTACAATTCACACTCGGTAGGAAACCTTCAGAGAACTGAAGTAGATAAGAGTGGAAGATTGTGAAGCACCGCACAACGAGGAGACCGATTATTCTATCGCACTTTCTCGCAGGCTAAATCCTAAAAATTTATGGGTTTGTCTCTATATTTCGTTTCAGCGAGTAACAAATCACAACGGTGGTAAAGAAGTTATCACTTCAATAAAATATAAAAATTATTTTCGAATGGTTATTTTATTGCATTTATATGTAAATATATTAAAACTTTCATAAATAAACACAAAATAATCGAGTTGTATTAATTTAAAAAAATAATTTGATCATAATTTTGTTCATACTTTTCAATACGTCCTTCACCGTGTTGCTAATCTTTTGCTTGTTGGAATTCCTGCCAAGCGAATCAGGAGTCAGATGCCGAGATCTCAAATAGTAAAAGCATCCTGCAAAGCCTTTCAAAAATCTCATTTCGTCAGCTTAAACCCTCCTTGCATATTATGTTAAACTAATATCAATCTAAAATTTCCTACCCCCTTACGTTTTTAACAAAGCACCCCCGTAGCAGCTTTATTCACTCTTATTTGCTCGCAAACCCGCACATAGAACTTCATTATTATGCTTGCAATATCATAACATTATATTTTTATTTTATTTATTTATTTATTTATTGTATCTTTACATTGCAGGTAAAAATGTTTACAAAACAATTTGCAACCTCACTAGGACAAGCCTGTGTTGAGGTTAACAATTCTACAATTAACAAAATAACACAAAATTATACAGATATTGAAAGAACAATATTGTTGCATTTCTTACAGGTTGAGATTATTACTAAACTGCTGGCGCTAGGTAGTACATTCATGTAAACATGTAGACTTTTGTAGGGTGACCATTTTTTTGAGGACTGATTTAAAGTAAAAAATAAAAGTTTTTTGTTTTTGTTTTAACGATGAAGTTGTAAATAATAAATATATGTATATAATGTAATATGCTTTAAATTTGGCAGAAGAATGCTAATACTAATTTGGCTTATTATTACTATAAACATAATCATTTAGCTAATAATTTAGAAAGGACAAAGTTGAAAAAATCAATTGGCAATCCTCGGCTAACATAAATAATTTGACAATCTTTTTAAAAGTGCTCAAGGAATTAGATGACTTGATATTTTCTGGAAGGCTGTTAAAAATGAGCGGAGCCTGATAAAAATAATTTCTTTGGCCAAAAGAAGTTTTAGTTTGAATTGCAACAAAGTTCAGACCAGAGCCAATTCTAGTAGTACGAATTTGCTGTGTTCTTTCTGCCATATTAATATTATCAAAAAATCTACAAAGCGTTTGTGTAATATATAACTGTTTTACATTCATGACATTGCATTCCTTGTAAAGTAAATGAGTTGGATATCTAAATTTTTTCTTGAACATAACTTTAAGAATCAATTTTTGGGCAATATTAAGTGGTTCTAAGTAAGTCTTTTGGCAGGATCCCCAGCACACTATATTATAAGAAAGCATAGACTGGATTATTGCAAAATAAACCGTTTTCAATTTTTCTTTGTCCAGTATATGTCTGAGTTCTTTGAAGATATAGGTAAGTCTCCTTGTGGTATTTACCAACATATTGATATGATCGTTCCATCTCAAAAATTTATCTATTATTACACCAAGGTATTTAATGTTAATTACATTTTCTAAAGGATTGCAGTTACAGGTTTGCGAGCAACTGTGTATGATCAAATTATATAGACAGTATCAAATGCTTTTGATAAGTCCAAAAACACAACTATAGCTTTGTTGCCATTGTCCAGCGCGTTTATAACTCTGGTACTTATTACGTTTATAACTCTGCTATTACCTTACACTATTTTTATTCTAGTAAACCTCTTCATTTAAATTATTATAGCGAATTAGCCCTTATTCTTGTATTTAGCCACTGGAGCGAACACGCGAAATAAATTTGCATTGATTGCTCGAGATTTCCAAAAGATCATTTTTAAAAATTTTCGCCAACATTAAAAAAATCATACCTTCGAATTTAAACATGGAGACATCAACATTTATTGAAGTTCTAAATGGCCAATGAATTAACCTGTAGTTTACCGTTTATCTCATATTTCTGGGATTTATAAAAACAATATTAAAAAAAATCGTAAAAATTATAGCCGCGCGAAACCTGCGGGTATGTTACTTTGAAATTCCGTGAGGGGTACTTATTCGAGACAACTTTGAATATTTTCGATTTTTGTATATTGTCAGTGGTACAATTGATAATGAAAGGTGCGTTTCTATGGAAAAAGACATAATTTTAACCGTAAACAGCTGATCAGAAATTCTGCATGAGAAAAATATTTTAAAAATTTATTTTTTGACATCGTTCGTCGTTCGAAGTTCGGATTTGCGACATCTACGGTCATAATAGATTCGTTTTTAAATAAATGGCAGCTATGGAAATGTTTTCAAAAATTGCAATAAATGTTTTACGAATGGTAGGAAAATGTGGTCGAATCTTGGACCGCTATCAATCGCAGAAAAATAAAAGTGGTCCATTTTTCGACCATAATCGCTCCGGTGACTAAATAGATCTATTTGAGTTAGCCTTTATTTTTGTGATTGAATGAATGAACAAATGACGCAGAATCTTTGAAGTAGAAATTAACACACTTTCCGTCATCTGATCGAGCTGAAATTCGGCAGATAGGCTTATTGTCGATGACAATACATCTAATCAACTTTTGGTAGTGTATTCAGTTTATTAATCAGCATTTTGTAAACTTTTGACACTCATGCACACACGCACTCTCACAAAACATTTTCTGAAATTGAATGACGTAAATATTAACAAAATTACAGCAGCAAATATACAAAATTAATTTCTGTACTCATTTTAATCAGTCCTTGGAGAGGAAGGTTTAATTCTTAGTCAAACCAAAAAAGAATCGTAAAAATTGGCTACTAGTCGGCCCAAGAGTCGGAAATTGAAAATATATGATTTAAAACTTCGTTTTTTATCGGTTCATTTTTTATGTGAATACCGCGCATTGTCCCGCTTGCTTCTAACCAGTCTGGAGCCAGAGAGACTATGGCATCCCCTGTTGGGGTATGTTGTGAGGCTGAATGTAGTGGAGGGGAGAATGAAATGGAAAAGATGAAAATGGGAGAGAAATACCTGGCCATTCAAAATGTCAACTCTTTGTCACCTGTTTTACTTTGCGTGATAAGCTAGCTGACTTAATTTTTTTATACCGATTAAACTATATCGGAACCCGTGCGAAAATCTTTTGCTTTACGTAATCATTATTTTCATACTAACGATTTCATATTGATAGTTTTCATTAGAAAATCTGTACTACAATAATATTATAAATGCGAAAGGGAGTGTGTTTGTTTGTTTCGCTTTCACGCCTAAACCACAAAACCAATTTTAAAAATTCTTTCACCAATAGAAAGCTTCGTTATCAGCGAGTAACACAGGTTGTATATAATGGTAAGCTCTGGCATTATGAAATTTGTATAAATGAAAATGTGTGTATACCATATATTTTAGCGGCAGGAAAGAAAGGCAGGGGGAAAGGTGGGGTTCGCGGAGAGGGAAGAGACGAGGGAGGATGAAGGCGGGGAAGGTGGAAGGGAACGGGGACGCGTGGGAAAGGACATGCAAGGAGAGTCAATTTGTTTCTCTGAATGGCATGCAACGCATGCCGGGTACCAGCTAGTAAATAATATTTTGAGACTGTAGGTATTGAAAAAAGGATACAAAAATGACAACACCTTGAAAATAACCATAGTAGTGCATCACCTTAAATTATATTTCAGTGTCATCTAATGCGGAACATTTTGCAAATTTATAAATGTACTGCAAACTCAACCATGTCAAATGTGTTGACCAGTCTATTCAGAATGAAACCAACTCAGAACCATCTCAGAAAAGTCATTAAGAGTGATGATAAAAATATATAAAAATTTACGTTAAATAAGTTACTTTAGGATAGGGTTATCGGCTATTTTAATTTTTTTTTTCATAGGCTTTAATGATTTTTCAAAGAGGTGTTGAGTTGGTTTTATTCTCAGTTGGCATGGAACCGTCAAATGTCAAAATGCTGTTGGGAATTATTTCATAGCTATAATGCATATAGTAATTCTTTGACCTGTTTTTAAAACATAAAACAGAATCACGCTTTGTTTAAATGCAAAAATATAAAATTCTTCTCAAATTTGCGCATTTTTGCATAAAGTAAGCCTTTACCAAAACTAATAATATTTGTTGGATTATTCCCTGAATCGGTCCCAATTTGCCCAAATCCCAGGGTTTATCCAAATAACGTTTCGCGTTACGATATAACATGACCAACAAGCTCGCTGATTGGGTCACGTTATGCGAATGAGTCCATTTAATACGACGAACAGCGGAACAATTATCGAGGTATTTGATGCTTCGAAAACCAAAACATTTTCCAGGTAATCAAATTATTAGAATCTGATGCTCAATAAGGAACTCTAGTGAAAAATATTATGGCTTTAAAAAAACATGTTCATATAGACCAATATACGCTGATTCTGAATATATAAGTTTTATTACATAATATTTAACGTAGAGTTTTTAAAAAAATATTAAAAAGTCCATTTTAAAACGACTCATTAAAACACCCTATTGCTGGATTTTGGTGGCGTGACGTCACCGCGCCGCGTCACCTGGGTCAAAGTTGTATAGAAATCAATAGAAATGAAGACGCAAGCCGTTCGGCATTCCGTGTTATTGGTTTATAGAGAATTGGACATATAATAGTTTTTGTTTTTATTGAAACATTATTTAGGCCTAAATAATTCAGTATCAAAAATAAAGTATCTTTTTTAGTTTATCTATATTATTTAAAATATTCAAAAACTTTAACTGTACAAAAACGATCGTATTGCTCAGTAATGTCTATGAAAACGCTCCAATGCTGAAATTCAAAATGGCGGGAGTCGAACAGCTGATTCCAGTTCCCTACAAGATTCATACTTCGGTTAGTCATGATGACGTCACACTAGATTCGGTGGTTTTCGGGGGATCTTGAAAAATTAAAACTTTGACATTTATTTTAACTATTAAAACTAACTTAAAAAATAAAAATAAATATGCAGTTATTTAAGTTAGAAGGTCATTATTCATAAAAGAAAATTAAAAAATTGGACTGGAATTCTCTATTATGATAATATTAATTGAAACAATAACACAATATGAATTAGAAAAACACACTGATAATGAAAATATTAGGGTGCTTTTAAATGATCAAATATTCATGGACTGCCAGGTGCACTCACCTGGACTCACTCAATCCATGGTCTTGCATCGCAGTGGGAGGGATGGATTCTAGCTTGTGTCGCTCTCCATAGAGAGAAAAAATGGCCTAGGGTCTCAAAAGATGCATATGATCTGTAGCTATTCGAAAACGTAAAAATAAATGAAATTGTTTTTCACTATTAAAAAATAAATTTCGAAATTTGGAAAAAAATAAGACAAAGGTCCTAAATTTTATATTTTGTACAAAATTTAATTTTTATTCCATAATTGCAGTACAAAGAACGAAAAAAAAAATTAAAACCTATGTGGTGTGTTTGTTAAAAATATAAAAGGGGAAAATAACACTTTTTTCTGGATTTTTTTATTTTTTTATTTTTTATTTATTAAAATTACAGAGAACATTTTGTACAAGAATTAGAGTAGACCCACAAAGCTGTTCATATGGCAGCTTGTCTGCAGGTTCTAACAATTTAAACATTCTTAATATAATATCTAAGAAAATATTTGTAAATACATTTATAGTTTTAAGGAAACATTAGAATAGATCACATAGTAGTATTAGATAATTTAACTGACAACTATAAATATATAAGATATTTCAATATACCTATCTAATAAAAGATATGTAGGCAGCTATATGAAGATATTCAAAGATACATGGAGTTTTCGTTCATTAACCATAGTTTTATCATTTAAGGACTTAGTCTCTCATTTTTTTCAAATTTTATGTTTTTAATGATTTTATTGAAAATCACTGTTATTAGATATTCAAGAGTACGGCTTCCATATTTATTTAATATTCGAGGAGTTTTTAGGCCCTGTCCTTCTCTAAATCTTGTGGTATGTTTGTGTACAAGTAGGTGTTTGTAAGGGCTTTTCCCCAAATTATCCATAATAGTAGTGAAACAGTGGAGACCTTTTATTGTAAGTAGGCTCTCTGAGCCATACAGTAGTTTTAAGTTATGTCTCTGTTTGTAAATCTTAGTTGTGACAATTTTTTTTATTATGGCGGTTTGTAAATTTTCAATATTTTTTTTTTGTTTGTTTTCTTTATTCATTCAAATGTTTGTTACATGAATTTTATGATTTTTCGACCACCATGCTAGGCACATGCCCGTGTTGTGGTGGTCGATATATATTTAATGTAAGTAGTGCTTGCATGTCCCCAAGTTCGATTACCATATCTAAGGATGGATTCGACCATAGAAAAATATATGTTTAAGAGTACAATGAGGCAAAATAAATTTTAATTTGTAAAAGTTACTAGCTAAGGACAAATACTTGTATTCACAAACTTGATTTTTTTTTTCATTTTTGTCAGCTGTACGCAATTTTTAATAACAAACCAATATTAAAAGGTTCAATTTTTAAAAAAAAATCATTAATATAATTTCAAAAAATGTTTTTAGATTTTTTTCTGATTTTCAGTGCATTTTAGCGGGCTAATAACCATTTTTAAAAAAAATGCAGTTCTCATTTTCTTTGTAAGACGCAACTTTTGAGACCCCGGTTGATTCTGAATTCAAAAGTTGAAACAATTGACACATCCTAAATTGGATTCATATGTCCGTCACTCCTGGGCACACTTACCTCCAGATTCCTACCCACCACTCATTTCTTTTCTATCCTAGAACTTCTTCTCCTTCCTTTCCACGCAGCATCCCCAAAGCTCCAAAGACGACATAGGCCCCGTGGGAAGTTGTTTTATTGTGGGGCTAATATTAAAAAAGGTATAAACAAGTATATGTTTATTTAGGGTATAATAGGATGGGGTAAAAAGGGTATATGGGTTGTTCTTCTTTTTAACATACATAACTTTTACCACTCTGTCACATTTCCACCTAAGGTGAGGATTTTTTTTTACCATGGGGGGAAGGAGGCCTAAAACGCCTATCGGGGGTGACAAACACGAGCTGCGTGTATACCTATTTCGAATGACAACCCACGTGACAGAATTAACGTATTAAACAACAGTTGTAAGACACAAGTTTTTGAGATTTTTGACGTGATAACGTCTTAACGCCTTGAACGCCGGCTGCACTCACGAAAAAGCATGACTCATTGTCACGTTCCGCCTGAGCTGAGCGTGCAAGCGAGAGCATTCGGCCTAAACGTTCGGCTTGTTACGCATCTATAATTTATCTCTCTTCCACTCCATCGTAATTATATGACGTTTTCACGTAAAATTATCGTTCGTAAACCGTCTTTACAGACAACCAATTTTTTAAAAATATTTTATC
This sequence comes from Glyphotaelius pellucidus, assembly GCA_936435175.1. NCBI lineage: Eukaryota > Metazoa > Arthropoda > Insecta > Trichoptera > Limnephilidae > Glyphotaelius > Glyphotaelius pellucidus. The sequence continues at coordinate 10,535,756 of OW386561.1, read as the reverse complement.
TTCTTATATATAAAAATCAATTTTTGTTTGTTTGTTTGTTAGTTTGTTCGTATCTTATGCGTTGCCATACCGTTCATCGGATTGCCATGAAACTTTGGTGATTTGTTGTGCGCACCCCCGCTAAGGTTATAGGCTATACACAATGGTAAACTCTGGCGTTATGAAATTTGTATAAATAAAAATGAGTATTTTATATATTTTATCGGCAAGGAGGAAGGTTGGAGACGGGGGGAACGGGGTAGGTGAGGTTCGCGGGGGGATAACGAGGTAGGGAGAAGGTGGAAGGGGAACGCGGGAGGGGAACTTGGACGCGTGGGAAAGGAAATGCGGGGAGAAACAATTTATTTCTTTGCATCGCAACGCATGCCGGGTACCAGCTAGTTGAATATAAAAAATAATAATACCTGTTACTTGATAAGTTATACCTTTTGGAGTTTAAAAATAGTTTTATATTTTATGTCGTCACATCATTTTTTTGTATCATTATAGAATATACGCAAGTCGAGGTGGCGGGAGACAATTTGTATGAAATACACTTCTATCACGAGGAGTTACGTAATTTTTACAACAAAAATATAATCACATATTTTTTTAAAACGCACACAGTCGTTACATCTTTAGTACAGTAGATTTTAAAGTAATTATAAAATAATAATATTGGTAATTCTGTTGAATTTTTTTCCACTAACCGGTGGAGACAACTTTATGTAGGTTAAACAAAGAGTGTGAACCAAGAAATAATATTTGTGAAGCGGTCCGTCTCCTCTGCCTAACCATAGGGAGATATGACGCGTTAGTTTTGTATAAATTTTTGTATGATACTCATGTTTATTCTAATTCCTCTACAATCTTCCATAACCTACCACATTGTGCAAGAAAATGCACATTTCATTAAACGTGGTAGAAAACATGCATCAATAATTCGCTTTATATAAACTGTCAGATGCAGTTGGTTATTAAGTTGAAAGGTGTCTGCTTAACCGACGGGATATCTTTGTGTAATGAGTGGGAAACCAGTTCAAAATGGCCGCTGATATTATACCAACTGACAGGTGCAACAATCCGCCAAGAATGTGTGGTAAGAAATTGAAGTCGCTGATAGTTTAAGGCGGCGCTTCTCGGCTGAAAAAGAAGAAGATGGAGAGATATGTAATTACGAATGTTGGACAGAGCGCGCTAATATTTAAGTGATAAAATTACAGCGAAAATTGCGAAAATGTTTAACAAAACATGACTCGACTAAAATAGAGCAAAAATCTCGTTGAACGTATCTTAAATATCATTTAAAGAAACATTGTGAATTTTTTCACAAATATAACCTGTAAAGTAATAGAAATAGACTTGTTTTAAATAATTTTCGGCGCATACTTTGCGATTTTTTTTCTAACGAGGGAATTTCATACAATTTGAGCCTCGGCGTGGAACGTATCTAGATATTTTTTTCAAAAATAACATTTACTTTTTTTAAGAGCTTAAAAACTTCAAATTTTTAAGGGAGATGTGTAAAAAATAGGTCGAATTCGGATAGCGGCGGCTTAAATGCTTTTAAAAAACACCAAAATGGTTCAAAGAAAAACAATGTTACTATAAAAAATTTTTGGTGCAAATGAAAATTTTGTTTCAAAACCACGAGTTTTAATTAATTTATTCACCGACCGGTTTCGCTTTTCTCAAGCATCGTCAGTATTAATATGTACCATGACGATGCTTGAGCAAAAATAAAGCGGTCGGTAAATAAATTAATTAAAACTCGTCGTTTTGTTTTTATTAAATACTTGCGGATACCCGGCATGCGTTGCAATGCCATTCAAAGAAATAAATTGCTTCTCCCTGCATGTCCTTTCCCTTTCCTCCCCGTTTCCCTCCCGCATCTCCTTCCCCTCCCGCGTTTCCCGTCCACCTTCCCCGTCTTCACCTTCCTCGTCACTCCTCTCGCAAACCCCACCTCCTTCGTTACCCTCCCTTTCCTGCCATCACTCCCTGCCTCTAAAATATATGAAATACACACATTTTCAAACCACCCGTAGTAATTTTTTTATACAAATTTCATAATTTCGCCAGAGCTAACCATTATATAAAGCCTATAACCACTATGCAATGCAATAATGAACTGATATCATACAGTGGCGGCTCGTGACTTTTGGGTGTGCTAGAGTGCTGATATTTAAAAAAATGGCTTTATTGATGTTGTTGCAGCCGAAAAAAATTTTTTTTTTTTTTGAAAATCAATTTTTTTGTATGAAGAATTTCAGGAAGTTTCAGTTTGGCCGTGTGCCACACGGATTTCCTGAAAAATCTTCGTACAAAAAACCGATTTTTGAAAAAAAAAAAAAATTTTTTTTCGCATATGACAACATCCATGATGCCATTTTCTAAATATTAGCACCCTTACTCAACAAAAATAATTGTTTTTGTAATTCTCACACAAACATGTCACTGGAATAGTCGATATGCCAGAAATTGCTACTCTCAGTAATTTGATGTCACAATGTCACGAAAGAAGTAGGTACTTCTGTATTTCTATCGTCCAGTTGATTATTCAGACATTTCCGAAAATGGAAATTTTAGTTAATTATGCAGTTATATGTAAAAGTGTACCTCCATCTGGTGCAATACTAAGACAACTCATAAACACCACCAAATCTATTGTAATGTAGAAAAACTTGAATTGAATAAAACAAAATATTCGTGTTTTCTGGGTCACTGTTTTTTCAAAATATCATATTAATGCACAAGACCGTCATGCCTTTCGGTATTATAGCTTGCTAGCGAGTTCCCGGCATGCGTTGCAATACCACTTAATAAATAAATTGTTTCTCCCTGGTTGTCCTTTTCCATTCGTTCCGTTCCTCTTCCGCCTCACCTTCCTCTCCTGCGTCTCCGTCCTTCTCTCTCCACTCCTCTCTCCTGCTTCCGCCATCCCGCGAACTCCCCTCCGCAGTTTCTCTCCTCCCTCCCGCATTCCATACATTCAGTTTTCAAACAGCTCGCGTGCCACCCATTGCAAATGTTTTAAACAAATTTCATAATGCCAGAGCTCACCAGCATATATATGGAAATCTTCGGGGGCGTGCTCACAACAACTCACCAAATATTTATCGCAACCGGATGAATATTTTAGGAAATAATTTCGTAACTCCAGAGTTCACCACTATCTATAGAAATCAATTATTTAAGTCTCATCGCAATAGGATCAATGGTGAAGGATATAATTTCATGATGCCAGAGTTCACTATTACATTGCGGGCACGCTCACATCAAATCCCCAAAGTTTCATCTCAATCAGATGAATGGTTTAGCAACGCATAAGGAACTTTGGAAAGGTAGTAAATTATGCATTTTATTCTGATTTGAATTCGCAGCTTACAGCCAGGAATCGAACCCAAGAACTTAGCCCTGCCGATTGATGCTCTATCACTGAGCCATAATTATAATAATGATGTGACCATTAAAATGTATTCATAAAGATAGCATCCAATAAAATACATGCATTAAGAAAATGAAGATAATGTTTGTAGGTGTTAGTCGACGTAAGATTTCAACCAAAGGGGTAGGGTCCCAATAGATCATTGGTAGAGCACCGCCCGGCAAGGCTAAGGTTCTGAGTTTGATATCCAGATGTGACCGCATCTTTTTCTGAATTTTCTGTACTAAATTTTTGACCTGGAGTCGCTAAATTAAATATTGTAATTTGAGATTGGACTCATCATGTCAAAACAAGAATAAAGAAAATACTTAACGTGTCATTTACGACAGTTGTTGAGGGAATCAATATTACTTGGAAAAATAAGGTAACCTGGATGCAAATATAGGTCAGCCAATTAAAAAAATATGGCTAGAAACATTTTTAACGAGTTTGAAGGGTAAACAGCCATAAATTAGTTTTCGCTGCTTGCTTCTCATTAAAAGAAACGGCTGCGCCACTTTTCATACAAGACTTGATTTTAGAGTGGAGACCGAAATACCCAACCAAACTAAAAAATAATAATCTAAAATCCGCTCCGCAGCATGTTAAAGCGCCCTTGAGGTGATTTTCTCACAAAAATGGCGCTATAGAAATCATCCAAAAATTATTATTATTATTATTATTATTATTTTGTTGCTAGGTCCTGCGGGCGGCTTTTGGTTCGGCTTCGCCCAGTTGGAGTGTGGGTGACCATTTTATAAATCCGATAGGAACTGGTTCCAAAAATAACTGGTTCCTCGGATCAGTGTGATCCAGTGACAGCTAGTCACCGAGATAAAGTAACCGCGACAGGCAATGACGTCGTATGTAGTATATAGCAACGTGGAATTATTATTCAAACTGCCAGTTACAATAAGGACCTCCGCTCATGGAGAAACTGAAAAGAAACCAATTCTCAAAGCAATTGCAATCAACCTCCTTGACAAAATTGATAATTTTCTGATTTAACATGTCAAAACGTGACAGTTCGTGAGCCACTGTCAACAAGTCCTCTATTACGACAGAAGCAACATATTCCGCTAGGGGTAGGGGTAGTAGAAAATTTTCAAATATTGTCCGGTTGTTGGTAACCCCGAAATATTTGTCTTTCTTAAAAAAAATTACATAGGGCCTCCTTTGTAGGGCTAATATAAAAAACGTGTGCAGTTCACACGCGGTAGAAGTGAAACCTTCAGAAAACTAAGGTAGACAAAAATGGGTAGGCTGCGAAGTACCGCACAACAAGGAGACGAAAGGCTATGAAGCACCGCACAAAGAAGAGACCGATTATTCTATATCTTTCTCTCGCAGTTTAAATCCTGAAGATGTATCTGTTTGTCTCATTTCATCGAGTTTCAAATCACAACGATTCTAAAGAAATTTTCACTTCAAAAATTTTGAATTGGATTTGTTGACTATTCAATGTTCACTTTACTCTAAACAAGTTACATTTTTACAATAACAATCAATGTAAAGTTCGGGGCTAAACAGTTTTTGGTAGCACGTAAAATAATGACACTAATATTTTAAAAATTCTAACATTTGCTAACTGAAAATGCATCCGCTGTTATTTTAATAGAAAACAAAGATAAAAACCTCGTTATGAAACCAGGTCAGTCGGGCTTAATTTACTCGTTTACCTGTGAGCCACTTTGTGTAGTTCTACAGGTATACGTTAGTGCCCACAAAAAATAAAACCCCCTTTGTCGGGTGCTTAATAAAACAATCCATTTTATTGAATAGGGATTTTCTATTAAACAGAGGCTTTAACGTAAATTATATTTAAAACACTTCGTGAGTTCAACAGAGGCTTTTATTTAAGTAGAAAGTATAACCAAAACAATATGTACACGGGTATAAATATACTTCATAATACACGTGGCGCGTAACCTCCTACTGAGGTGTTTAGGCTTACTATCTCTAAAGGTTCCTCTACCGATCAATGTGGACACTACGTTATCTCACAGTTGATCCTGGGTATTGAGCCTTTAGGACTGTTTGCTGGATCTCTGCTTGTTCAAGGCCAGGCAGGCGCTTAAATAGGCGGCTGGAGGTACATCTTGTGGCAATAAGGTTTCCGGGAGCGGGGAGCTGCACGCTTATTAGCCGTTAGTTTGAATTGTGCAACCAAAAGACGTCAGACAAGGATGCCGTATTATGTGTGAGCAAGAAAGTATTCGGATTCGCGTGGTGCCTCTTGTTACAAGGCTGAATAAATATGGAAATATAAAGAATATAAATAAACAGACAACAAAAACAGTAAGATCTGTGAAAGATTTTAATGTGAAGAAAATATCTTCATGGGTTGAGTTTGTTTAGACCTAGGCGGCACATTCTATTGCACTTCTGCTGCGCAGCGGGCCGGATTGAAAGAGTCCGTTTAAAGGAGGCATTTTGACCTCTACAGCCGAAATTACTACTACAGGAATCTTTTAACCCATCGCCTTACACCGCAGTTGGAGGGTTGGTTTCATACGTCCGTCACTCCTGACACACTGACCTCCAGATTTGTCATACTAACACATAATGTATCTTGTATTTCCCGCTAAGCACTTGCATACTGCTTACTAACAACGTAGATTTGTGCTAAATTAAATGTAGCTTCGTCCTTTCAAAAAAATTAGAGTCCTTACGAGAGCCTTGAAGGAGTAACCATATACCAGGGCGGGTAAGTGGTGGATAATCTCCAATGACCTCCAAATTCCTGCATACCCCTCAAACCCTTTTATAATTCAATTTGGGTGGCGGTAATCGGTACCGCCGTCCCGGGAACCTTCATTGGATAACCAACACCTTTGCCATAGGTCACCTCAAGTGGTTTGCTACGTTTGGTGATTTAGCAGAGGTGATCGGGTTCATGGGGTGAGGTTTGTCTAGGTCTTGGAGGCGGATGACTAGGACACACTGAAACCCAAATTTCTACCCACCCCTTAAACCCTTACACTTCCCAGAACTCGCCTCTCCTCCTTTTCTTAAAAAAAACCCTCCACCCAGCATCCCCGAGGATGACATACGCCCTGAGGGAGATTATTTTCTTCATTATTTTTCTCAAATTGCATCGGAAACTTTGGTTCACAGGACTACCAAGTAAGAGAGGTACAATGTAGGGAGGTTTTATATTAGACCTACGTGATCTGGGATCTGGTCTGCTGTTATTAAACAGGCTGATCATAGTATCTTGTTAAGTCAAAAGCAGTAGTAATACTTAACTACGATCCACACCCACTGACAAGTATTAATTATAAGTACACCTAAATCAAATCATCATAAAAAATAGTACAACGTTGTTACCGCATTATAAAAGTCCGCTCCATTTAACAACTAGGTCAGCTGTTCATCTCGGGGCGGGGGAAAATGTTAATGTGGATTACGATATAATAAAATCATCCCGTCGCTACAAAATTACCTTTGTAAAAAAGCCTCATCCCTCCTCCATTTTATATGTTTTACTTATGCACTTATGTCGTGTCTTTGGCCATCGATTTTATATGTTTTGTTCACTATTATTTTGTAACGCTATAAAACTATATAAGAACCCAACACTATTACTTTGAACTCGTTAAATGCTCAGGAGGAAACAATGTAAAATTGCGATGTTTTGACTTTGACGGAATATTTTGTGGGTTTATTTTGTACTATCGTATATTATATTTACTGAAACACATTCCTTGAACAATAAACTTGCATAAAAACAATATTACTTGCGTTTATTTGATAAATTTATATGTTTTACGATATTTTTCACGAGAATGACGCTACCCAATTTGACAGCTCAAATATCGCGAAAAATCTCGGCCGGAGGGCATAGAGAATTCCATAGAAATTATTCCGCTTCCCTAGGTGGGTTCACAGTATTTTAAACCTTAAGAACAAGAATGCCCCAAGTGATTCTGACCTTGTTCTTTATACATATGGGCTAAAATCTCATTCCAAAAAAAATTTTTTTTTTACATTTTGGCGTGTGCGCCGGCGCACAACCGGCAAATGACCAGTGAAACCAATTTACATAAAGTTTTACCTATAAATTTTCTTTTTTCATATTAGCTCCACACAAGAGGCCCGGAGAAAAAAAATCCTCTTAGGACCTGGATCCTATGTCATTTTGGAGATGCTGTGTTATGGGTCTTTTAGGAGGTGAAAGGAGAGGAAGTTCTGGGAAGGCGAAAGATATGAAGGGTGGGTAGGTATCTATGTATCCAGGAGTGACGGACGTATAAATCCATCCCTCCCACTGCGGTGTAAGGCAATGGGTAGGAAGAGGAGTTGAAAAGTCTCCCTCAACCAGTTTCTCAGGATCCGGCCCGCCATACCGTAGATGGGCAAACGCATCCGCCGCCTAGACCTGGACAAACCTCATCCCATGAACCCAAGCACCTCTTCTCAATCACCAAACATAACGAACCACTTGGGGTGGCGGGGGTGTTGGTTATCAAATACATGGTTCCTGGGGCGGCGCGTGGCGGTACCTATACCCGCCTTATGGTTAACTTATGCACTATAAATCGAAAGAAGTGATGTGTCTTCGACCTGCCCAAAGTTGGGTAAATTTCTCTTTACTTCGGTTGAAATTGATCAAACGTTTCCAATTATTGAAATTATTTCTTGAACGGATAACCAATTTAATTGGCCTGTTTGCGACTTGGAGTGGAAAGTTTTCGACTTCCAGTAATTCATTATCTGTTTTGTGAATTTGTTGAAACAGCTCACGTTGGCTTCGTAGGCCTTTTGTGTTTCTTTAAATATTGCTGTTTTTAAATTTTATTTTCTCATGGGAAAATGCTTGCTCGGAGCCAGAGAGATTACAGAATTTCAATTGTTTTTTTTTTTGTTTATTTATAAAGTAAATCAAATTGAATAATGATCTTTAAGCTCCGCAAGTATTTTAGTTTTTATTTTTAAAGTGAAAACTTCTTTAGCATGATTGTGATTTGACACTCGATGAAACGGAAACGAGCGACACTAAAAAGAGTAAAAACACATACATCTATGGGATTTAGCCTGCGAGAGAATGAGATAGACTAATCGGTGTCATCTTTTTGCTGTGCTTCGTAGAATAAAATTTAATGTTTAATATTTTTTAACTTGGTAACAATATTATAATAAATAAACCCTACAATTATCCTATTTGAGATACTCTGCATTTGTCTTTCATTCTTTAGAAGTTTAGTTTTCTGATGGTTTCACTTCTACCGCGTGTGAACAGCACAGTTATTATTTGTTTACTGTTTTAAACACCTAAGCAACACTGTTCCCTGTTTGTGGTCCTGGGGGACTTGAATGTTCATAACGAACCTTGGTTAAAGTTCTCGGGATCATATGTTGTAATATTTATTTATTTATTTATTTGTATCATTAACGACACTTTCACATATTATGACGTAGAGTATAAGGCATAAACTATAACATGTAAGACTAGAATTACGTAAATAGTAAAGAGTCCATGAGCGTGTAAAATAGCGAAGGATTGTAAATAGAAGTTTATTACAATATCGTTATTCTTCATCATAACACAAAATTGCAAGGGTTTAATAATAATAAACCTACATGCAATTCTAATTTTGATATCATTGGGTATCAATACTGCAATGAAAAATTTTTTTTTTTCATTTTTATGCCTTTTTAATTTTATATAAAAATGTAGGTTACACTGCTTTTCATTAACACCATGAGTTATGTTTAGTATTGCAATTTGAACAACAGTGGCGCCTACCTATGTTTTCTACTCTTATTTGACAAACTGTACATGAGTCATTGTCTCACTGGATCTTGAAAGTTTTTTTTTTTACAGTAAAAAAACAACTTCACACTTGAACTATTATTTTCCGCCGCTAGGTGTCTAACCTGTCCTGTTGATAAAAAATTCTTGTTTCAGTTTTCACGCGATGAAACTAAGCAAGTTTGTCATAAATCCACCCTTGGAAAAACTCACAAAGGCGTTTAATAGCGCAAACACTCTGACATTTTTTAATGGCTCTTCATTCCTCTTCAGTTTAATCGTTTTTCTTGAATTTTAACGCTCCCGTGCGAAAATTTAATAAAATTTTCCACCGTTATTAAAATGGGAACATAATATAGTTAAATTTTATAAAGGTGGTGAAGTCTGGAGACATTATGTGGCTATATATATTTTACAAAGGCAACGTAATTTGTAATCGAAATTTCAAGAAAAGTTTTAGATTGAATTGGGAACTTTTGTTTATTAGATTTTATAGTTATAGTAGATTTAAAATCGTGTTAAGAAAGTATTTTATCAAACGTTTTTAATGGCTCTTCGCGAACAAACTTCTCAGACTAAAAATGTTTTTAATATTTTGATATCATATTAAAATTATGTCACAAATTGTTTACCAACTCTGTTCAGTCTTTTCTTTTATTTTTTTATGTGAATACATCACAAGAGTCCCAGCCGCTCCCGTCTGAAGCCACGGCATCCCCAATTGGGTATGTTGAAGGTAGTAGGAAGGGAAAGGAGGTAGGGAAGAGGAGGGTATGAAATTACCTGGCTATTGAGATCTGGTCACCAAACACGGCTAAAGCCATTTTCCCGTTTCCATTCTGAATGGTGGTCTTTCACCAGGGTGATACTGAGAGTATCTTACATTCTGGAACGTGCCGCAAATATACTGTAGGTATATAATTTTCAATTTTTTTATATGAATACCGCACAAGAGTCCCAACTGCTCCTGTCTGGAGCCAGTAAGTTGGCTATGTTGGGTATGTTGTGAGGCTGAAGGTAGTGGGAGGGGAAGATGAAGGTGGGAAGTAAAGCCATTTTAAGCAACGTTTCAATTCTGAATGTTGGTCTTACACCAGGGCGATACTGAGAGTATCTTCCACTCTGGAAAATGAACTATTTGTGAAATAATACAAATTAATCAAATATAATTTTTATATTATTTTTAATTTTATATAATTTAATTGCCCACGCCGGGATTCGATCCCACGACCTTTGGATAGCTAGTCAAGAGCCTAACTCCTTGACCACGCCGGCCGTCCATCTGAAGTATTTACTTAACAAACCCACGTTAAAAATCGCCAGAAAAGAGATAGGGAAAAGGAAGCGGAGACCACTAGATATTTGATATACCTTTTGATTACAAAAATATTTTTTCAGTTTAGTTGGGTATTTTGATCTCAAATCCAAATTTAAGATTTATATAAAACTGGCAGAAATGAGCCACGCATACGTTCTTCTTAATGACGCGCGGTTGGCAAAACTTGCCGTATGCAAGAGCTCTAGTATGAAGGGCTGTTAAGGCATCCCTCATAAGACAGTGTACTCACAGTTTTCTATTAGCTTTATCATTTGATGACCTTTCCAATCTGACAAACCTACTTTAATACCATTTTCTTTTCTTACGTGTCTTTCAACGCATTTCAGCCATCTTTCTTCTCGTATCCGTTTTCCCGTTCCATATTCTTTAGCACGGGTCAACGATTACTTGGGATCATAACAATGGAACATTCACTGCATTTTTAACTAGAAATAATAAAGGAAATACCAATATTTTAGCTGTCTCTGGATAAACATGAACGTTCGTGATAATGTCTGCGGGAAACGTGGATAAATGCACAATGCAGGATTTATATTATTATCTTGGATTGCGGTGTTGCGCTTTCCAGTAATTAATAAAAGTAGGTAGGTACTTTTTAATTAAAATTAACACAGTACAGTACTATATTTACTAGCTTTTGCCCGTTGCAGGCAACTAACGGGTTAAAACACTAAGCGATTTGACACGTGAACGCGGATGAAGCGAAGAGTGTGTGTTTAATTAAATATATGTAAAGAAAAAGTATTGTTGTGGTGTCGGTTAGAATGAGAATTGTCACTTGTTTTGTTATTCTATGATTTTATTTGTAAAGTGTCAGTTTGTTAGAAGAAACCATAAAAAGAAAGTGATTTAATAAACATAAATATCGTTTCTTCGTTACACAACTTAGCAACACAAGTGTTTTATTTATCAGTTAAATTAAGGAATTAAACCTCTATATTATATATATGAAGAAAAAAACGATGTTTGAATGCGGATAAAGCGAGAAGTGCGCGCCTACGAAGGGCACAGGTAGTCCACCGCTCAATTTTGTACACTCGCTCTCGTACTATTTTATTGCAATTTTTAGTGTAGGTCTATATTTTTTTACATGATCTTAATGGTCACTGGTCATCTTCAAGGGTGACTTTTAAAGTAACCTACGGACAAAACATTCCCCAACGAAATATCTGCTAAAACCTAACCTAACCTAACCTAACCGAACCTAACCAAACCTAACCGAACCTAACCGAACCTAACCGAACCTAACCGAACCTAACCAAACCTAACCGAACCTAACCGAACCTAATCGAACCTAACCGAACCTAACCGAACCTAACCGAACCTAACCGAACCTAATCGAACCTAACCGAACCTAACCGAACCTAATCGAACCTAACCGAACCTAACCGAACCTAACCAAACCTAACCGAACCTAACCTAACAAAAAATGAGACAAAAATAACATGCAATAATTGTATTCACAATAAAATATTGTTTTCTGTATTATTTTTGTCCCATTTTACCATTTTTGAACAATAATTTATTGTCTTTACAGAAAGTCTGTATTATTTTTGTACCACTTTTTTGCTAGATTAGGTTAGGTTAAGTTTTAGTAGATATTTTGTCGCGGGATGAAAAGTCGCGGAACCCTTAAAAGGAACGTATGCGCGGCCCATTTCGGCCAGTCAAATACAAATCTTAAATTTGAATTTGAGATCAAAATACCCAACCAAATTGAAAAATTATTTTTGTCATCAAAAGGTATATCAAATATCTAGTACGGATGTGAGCTATTTTTTTTTCTCTAAATTATAAAATATAGGCCATTAAAAATTTAAGTGTTTAATGATTTTAGAGACAAGTTGGGCAATTATTTGTGAGTAAATTAAAACATTAAAATAATGATATAACTATGTTTATTTTACGAATACAATGAAAAATAAAATAAAAAATAAAACATTGTTAAAAATGCATTTTTGGGGAAGTAGTTTTAATGTATAAACGACCAATTTTTGTTCCGCCGTAAATAGCTAATTTTTATTTTAAATTTACACCTATCAAAATGATTTTTCTTTCTAAATTTAAATATTTTATTTTACATTTTATTATATTTAAAGATAAATATAGTAAAAAAAAATTTGTTATTCAATTACTCACAAATAATTGCCCAAGTTGCTTCCAAAATCTTGAAACACTAAAATCTTTAATGGCCTTTATTTTATAATTTAAAGCAAAAATAAATAAAGTAGCTCACATCTGTACTAGATATTTGATAAAACTTTTGATTACAAAAATATTTTTTCCAGTTTGGTTGGGTATTTTGATCTCAAATCCAAATTTAAGATTTGTATGAAACGGTCCAAAAAGGGCCGCGCAAACGTTCCACTTAACGATAACCAGTGAATTTGTCGAATATAAATTAAAATTTCCACCTTTTGTTTTTTTTTTTGACGAACTTAAAATTGTAATATTTTATAAATAAGAAAATCTGAAACAGAAAAATTAGAAAAAGATGGGTCACCTCTAGGACGTGTTACACTAGGGCAGTGGCGGCTCGAACACATTTTCGATGGTGGGGACCGTCATTTTTTTTGTGAAGATGTTGAAATCTCACTGCCAGAAAGTGCGAGTACAAGACCAAATATACTATACCTATATACACGAATATTTATATATGGGTATAGTATATTATACATTAATATTTACTGTTGAAATGTTAGTGCACTGAATTTATTTTTCAGTAAAAAGTCGACTTCGTTCATTTTTTCGAATAGATTTTATATTTCTTACAAAAAAGATAGAAGGATAAATCACGCACCTAACCAGAAACATCAAATAGGTACATGCATAAGTATGAAGTACCAACTTCGATTTAGAGCGGCTTTGGGGTGTTTTTACCACGATAATGGCGCTAAAAAAATCCACCAAACCAGAAACACCAAATTGTTACTTACATTCATAAATATGAAGTTTAACAAAAATAACACAAGATAATCGTACCAACTTCGGTTTAGCGCCTTTGAGGTGTTTTTACCACGATAATGGTACTACGAAAAAAATCCAATCAATTGATATCAAAAGTACCTATTATTTTACTAAAATATCACATACGATTACAAAACGACTAACGCGAATTCCGGCCCGTGCATACTACTTCGTTTAGAACTAAGACAAACATTCGCTGCGCTAGGGGATCACTCATGTTATCCCTACGATTCGGGAAAGATTATCCTAATGCGCGTGCGCAGATTTTAGAAATCTCATACAAAATATTCAGCGCAAATAAAAATTTCATATTAGTAGGAAAAAACGTTTCGGGATGACCCCTAAGTGCGCAGAATGCTGTGCGCATAGTTCTAGCTAGTATGCGCCGAGTGCCGAGTTTCAAGTCCCAAGTCGCTGATCGCGTTAGTATTAGTTAGTATGCTACAAGGAAGAGAGCGAAGCGGTCGCTCGTTCGTTCGTTGAAACTTTTCAAATTTCGAGCTTAAAAATTACTCGTATTAAATATTTAGATTATTTTTCTGAAATTCGTAATTACTTTTATGTTAAGAATGCATTCATTATTTTTTGTGAACACAAAAAATTTACTTTTTTTCTTGGCAGGTTTCTGAAATTTCTAGTGGGGACAGTCCCCACGGTCCCCTTAGGAAGAACCGCCACTGCACTAGGGGTCACATTACCTCAATGGTAGAGCTCCGCCCCGGCAAGGCTAAGGTCCTATCTTCGATTCCGGAATGTGACCTATCTTTTTCTGATTTTTCTGTTTCGGATTTTCAATTGCGTGTCCCTCATATTATCTTCATTAATTAAACAAAATTTCTACTTTGAACATTCAATTAACTTTATTCCGGGCAGTTGAATAGTACCCTTTACACACAGAGTTCGGAGCGGGACGTGCCCCGCGCCACTTCAGGCCGCCGCGCAGAAAAGTAAAGACCGAAAGTAAGATAACGGTTTACAGCGCAGTTCACTGTGAGACTTTTCTGCGCGGCGGCCTGAAGTTCCGCTCCGAACTCTGTGTGTAAAGGGTACTATTTAATATTTCTTAGAAATGGCATGGAATCTAAACAACTCAGTCCTGATATTGTTGTTGCAATTAAAAATAATTTTAGAGCGAAAAGATCTTGTTGGTATATTTTTTTTACACGAGCTCCACACAGGAGGCCTTGAGGAAAATAATTTCCCTCAGGACCTATGTCATCTTTGGGGATGCTGCGTGAAGGTTTTTTTTTAAGGAAATGGAGGAGAGGAGAATTCTGGGAAGGAAAAGGGTTTAAGGGGTGGGTAGGAATCCGGGGTTCAGTGTGTTCTGGTCATCCGCCTCTAAGACCTAGACAAACTTAACCCCACGAACCCGGGCATCCCTGCTAAATCACAAAACGTAGCGAACCACTTGGGGTGACCTATTGCAGGGGTGTTGGTTCCCGGGGAGGCGGTACCCATTCCCGCCTCCCAAATTGAAGGAAGATAATAAGGCTTAGTAAATCAGTCTATAATATCTATAATTATCATTTTAAAAATAATAATCAAGTCTATTAAAATTAATCATAATTAATTTAAGATATCTTTGGCTATAAAACGATTTATTTTGCTTCTTCAACATTTCACATAAATGCTCTTAATTGTAATTGAACTGATACAAAGTCCTCTTTTTAATAATTTGTGCATTTCATTAATATCAAGCGATTCTGATTATTTACTTGCCACATTTCTGACAATCTGAGTGGAAATCGAAACTTGTGTTTAATCAAATAAAAAACAAATTGAACCACAGGATTTATCGTGTGGTTAAGTCTAACTGTCTGATGTCTACCTGACAACTGCTTAATGCCATGTCTATTTACATCTAACTGTTTTATCAACATCAGCTTTTAGTCGGTATTCATGCCAGCCACGGTTTGACTAAAATGCGCTTACTGCAAAAAAACTAACTCCAATACAGTATTATTTCAGAATTCAAAAATGTGAAGTTTTGGTTTTTTTAATGCAGACCTGGTAATAATTTTTCAATTTGGCGGATGTGGATACCGCCACCCCGGAATCATTTATTACGATTTATAACCAACACTTCTTCGATAGGTCGCCTCAAATGGTTCACTACATTTGGTGACAGGGGTGCCCTGGTTCATTAGGTGTTTGTCCGGGTTTTGGCAGTGGATGCGTTTGCCCGGTTGTTTTTTTACATTAGCTCCACACAGGAGGCCCCGAGGAAAATAATTTCCTGCAGGGCGTATGTCATCTTAAGGGATGTTGTGTGGAGGGTTTTTTAAGGAAATGAAAGAGAAGAAGTTTCAGGAAGGAAATTTTGAGGAGTGGGTAGGAATCTGGAGGCCAGTATTACGGACGTAATAATCCATCAATCCAACTGCGGTGCAAGGCGATAGGCCGAGAGAATCTGGCTAGAGAGGGTTAGAAACCTCCCTCAACCAGTCTCTCTCGATCCTGCCCGCCACGCAGTATAAAGGCAGACACATTGACCACCAAGACCCGAACAAACCTCACCGCATGAATCCGGGAACCCCTGCTAAGTCACCAAACATAGCGAATCACTAGGGGTGACCAATGGCAGAGGTGTTGGTTATCCAACAAATGGTTTCCGGGGTGGCAGAACCCATAACTTCCTCCATTGCTTGAGCAATGGTTGAGCTTTTAGCTAAATAAGTCCCAGAGAGAGAGCTGGTCATTAAGTCATGTATTATCTTCCTCTTCATTTTCACACGTCTTGTATTAAAAGAAAATACACGTCTTGTATTAAGACAGGAGACCCTAGAACAAAGATGTCATGTACGATCTCTAACTGGAACTATTATGGCAGAAAATAGAAACCGCAATGCCAGGCAGGGAATTCAAAACTTTGGACCAGTCTATTATTAAGATCACTATCGAAAAAGTTATCAAACCCTCACCGGAGGCAGTGGGACAATAGAATTCCCAATTGGGGTATTTTGTAAGGCTGTAGAGAATTGGGAGGGAAAATAAATGTGGAGAAGGAAGGTTGTAAAGCATTTGACTATTCAGATTTGATAACCAACGATGGTGGCAAAATGCATGTCAACCGACGCGGTATTTTAGGAAGGATGTGTTGATAGTATCTACCACTCTGGATCAATCATAATGTTTCTATAATTAATAATTTCTTCAGACTATTTTGTGAATGGTTTGAAAATTTGGCGGTCGTGGAGAACATTTATTTCTATGTTCCCGATGGTTATCTCCGTCACCGACTGCATTGACTCTTTTATCTACCTGCCTGCAGAACTAAACTGCCAATGGCCATGCCGGTGGGGTTAGCAATCTTGCAGTTGAACAGAATCGATTCGAAAATCAACATATTTAACGTCTTTGAAGCTGCCTAAAGCAAGCTTTATTAATGCTTGTATAATTGATATACTGTTAGAAAATTGTATGGGTCTTTTTTTAATTTAAAAACATTCTGACATATTTTTCACCGAGTTATTTATTTACAACTTCTTTAAGGTTAAACATAATCAAAGAAAACACTTGAAACATGCCACAATATTACACAGCCCAGTTCCCCGATCCCTAACTAAAAAGAGCTAGGACGGCCTTGTTGTTATTCATACGATCGTAAGTCAAAAAGAGAATAAATAAACTGAAATCATCTTTTTATATCAAAAATGGTCCATTCCGTGGAAACAAAATGCTTTGTCATTTAAAATATCAACAAAACCGTTAGCGCCACCTGTTAGGGCAGTAGTAACCTGCATTACTCATATATGATTTATAGATAATCAACTCAGATAAAGAAACTACAGATGTCACTAACTGTATTAATATCACATTGTAATCTGATCACGTATTAATACGTGTTTAGCAAATTAATGCTAGAGAGCGGAACACGTATTTATACGTTTTTGATAGATTGTTAGTGGAGCGCGGGTCACGTTAAAATGCGGGTTCCAATATACTTGAGTTTTCGCTATATAGCCTCTGTAGGGTTGTAGCCATGCAGGTAAAAACCTTTTGAGAACAATAGATGGGGTGTACGGTAGGTACCGAGGTAGTGTAAATATTAATTTTTTCATAACTTTCCTGCTTTATGTGCAATTCTGCACTAGTTTAACGATAAAGAATACATTTCTAAATATAATAAAATAAAATGAAATAAAATAAATAATTTGCAAAAAGAATTATTGAAATCAAACAAATATTTTTGAAGTTATCGCAATTTTTCTAGAGGTCTACGTTAGCGCGAAATTACGCGAAAAATCACCCGTTACCAGCACGATACGCGGCCGAAAACTGCCCGATCACAATGTGATATATAGCTTTTAACAATACCTACTGCTTATGTTTTATTTAATATTCTTTTAGGACGGGTTGTTTCAAAAAATTTGATGGATTCATCAAATATTTGAAGTTAATTTTCACGTTCTGCGTAGGTTCTATTCAAGTTCTATTATTACATCATTATAGACCAGTTGATTCACAAAACTGAAATCATCACAGAACTTGAATAGAACCTACGCAGAACGTGAAAATTAACTTCAAATATTTGATGAATCCATCAAATTTTTTGAAACAACCCGTCCTAACAAATGTATTTTAACAATGCACTAACATGTACAATTTTGCAATGTTTTAAAACAATCAATAAATTGAATTCAACAAGTGACCAATCAAAAATAAGATAATATTATATTTTTGAATGAGTGCAGTAAAATCCTGTTTTGACAAAACAACTTTGCATTTCGTCTGTCTGTGTTTTTTTTTGCTTGTTTCTTGTCCGGTCAATCCAGTCAAGATGTGTTTGATAGTACCTTTTTATTCCGATTGTTGCTAGTTGTCAATTCGGAGTGATCAACATTACACAAAGTCTACTGTTCACATATCTACCAATTACTGTTTTTAGTTACGTAAGGGTTAATTTCATGTTTAATGTGTCCTTTTCTTAATGTGTTTCGTATTGTTTCAGAGCGATGGTAGTCCTTGCGCCGCGCGAGCCGCCGCCACGCCACCCGCGGCCGCCGCGGCCCCCACCCCTCGCCCCTCCCCTTCCAAAGGTAAGTGATCAATTGTTAAATTTGGAAGCCACCTCCTGTCTGGAGCTCCTAAATGCTTACCTGAAAAAATCCTGTTTTCCTCAGGCGTCTCCGACTTCTTCTACCATCCACATTGACGTTATAGTCGTATATTCTCCTAACAATCCTTTCTTCGTTCATTCACTCTACATGCCAAAACATCAGCCTTGTATTCTTTGTGGAAATCCACATTTCTCACACGATCATATTATATATTTTTACCACACATCTGCCCCCTCAGGGATCTCATTGCTACAGCATTCAGTCTACTTTCATCCTTCCTCTGGACACCATCATGCTGGTAGGAAACAGCACTCCATTGTGGACTGCTAGCTTCGTTTCCAACGCGTCAGCGCTTCGTCTTCGTTTAGCGCCAACCGCGTTCAGTCCTCCATTAATGGGGTCCCTTGCGATTTCTATAACAGCCTTCCCATCTCTCGTAAACATACTTGATTGTCATTGTTGAAATTGATTTAAAGAAGTGAGAAACATGAAGATCCGCAAAGAATGCAAGGCGTAAGCGTAATGAGTAAAATTAAGAATGGGATGCTCAGATGGTTAGGGCATGTAGAGTGAATGAACAAGGAAAGGAGTGTGAGGAGAATATATGACCCAAATGTGAATGTTAGAAAGTCAAGAACACCCAAAAAAGACATGGCACGACCAAGTGAATCAGATACTTGAGTCGGGCCATGTCAAGAGTCAAAATAATAGAAGAGCATGTATGAGATGATGTATGAATGTAAACTCTATGACATCTACATCCACACTCTCTACCCATTTAAGGCTCCAAAGACTAAGATGGGCCGGACATGTGCACCGAACGCCAAGCACACGAGTACCGAAGAAGGTTCTAACAGGACACTCGGGAGGTAAACGAAAATGAGATGGGAGGATGATGTCAAGGATGCAAGGGGACTACTCCATGTTGCATATTGGAAGACGACGGCCGAGGACAGAGGGCGGTGGAGGCTTATCCTGAAGAAGACCATGGCTTGAAATGGGCTGTAGCGCCATTGAAGAAGAAGAAGAAGACGTTTGAATGTAAACGGGGCAAGGAGTGTGTGCCATGACCGAGTTGTTTGGCGGTCCGTCCTCTCTGCCTATCCCTGCGGGGAAACGACGTGATGGTTAGTTACTTAGTTAGATTTTAAGAAAGAATATCGACATTTGATGTTTTTGATCAGTTTCACTTTTTTTATATGAATGCCGCACAAGAGTCCCAACTACTCCCGTCTGGAGCCAGTAAGACTATGGCATCCCCAATTGGTTATGTTGTGAGGCTGGATGTAGTAGGAAGGGGGAAAAGATGGGGAAGAGGAAGGTGGGAAGTACCTGGCTATTCAAATCTGGTCACAAAACACGAATAAAGCCATTTCAAGCAACGTTTCAATTCTGAACGGTGGTCTTACACCAGGACGATACTGAGAATATCTTCCACTCTGGAACGTGCCGCAAATATACTTTATATTATTTTTAATTAATTAACTGTGAAATAACACAAATTAGTCAAATAAAAATTATTTGCCACGCCGCGCCGGGATTCGATCCCGCGACCTTCGGATCGCGAGTCAAGAGCCTTAGCGCTGGACTACGCCGGCCGCCTATAAGTAAGGAAAAATTAAGTTTTTTCGGTCACACGGACACGACCACTACACATTTCCACCGGTGTAACTCTCCAGTGTTTATAATAATCACGCTTCAAGATAAAAAATCAAATATTATTATTATAGCGTTAAAAAGTACGTGCTATGTAAATTGCCTATATCCGATTTGGCAGGCGCCCTCTCACGTTACGATAAACATCTTTAAATTCATGCACCAGATAATATGATCTGGTGTCTGTTTGTAACAGCAATCTCTCTTTGACTGGGACGAGGGTTTACAACTCAAATCCATGACAGGTCACTTGGCCTCGCAGTCTCAAATCTGTATTGCTCGAGTGTCATGTAGCGCTGGGAGGTAGAATTCATGTTTTAATCGCCTACTGAGAAGATGAAACGTTTTTGAATTTGCTGTCCGCATTTCAAAAACAGACGGTCTTCTAGTTTACTATTCGAGTAACTGAAGAGTTTCACCAACAGACACGTGTCGTTGGCGTGTTGGTGTGTGCGAAGTAAGCTCAATTATTCCTTAATTTTGTGGAATGCAATGAATTTTTTTTCAAAAAATAATTATTTATCTTATTTAAACAATTGAATTTTAGCGACTTTACTAGATTTTTTTTTTTTTTTTATATGAAATACCGCACAAGAGTCCCAACTGCTCCCGTCTGGAGCCAGTGATCCAACATACCCCACAACATACCCCATCCCCAATTGGGGTATGTTGTGAGGCTGAAGGTAGTGGGGAGGGGAAGGAGATAGGGAAGAGGAAGGTGGGGAAGTACCTGGCTATTCAGATCTGGTCACTAAACACGGCTAAAGCCATTTCAAGCAACGTTTCAATTCTGAATGGTGGTCTTACACCAGGGCGATACTGATAGTATCTTCCACTCTGGAACGTGCCGCAAATAACTAGATAATTGTATATCTGCATTGTGAGTAAGTTTTTATCAAACCATGATTTTAAGATATGATTATCTTCATTTGCCAATTTGTTAATTAGTTTATTATGAACTAACTAACTAACCATCACGCCGTTTCCCCGCAGGGGTAGGCAGAGAGGACGGACCGCCAAACAACTCGATCTTGGCACACACGCCTTGCTTCGTTCACATTCATGCATCGTCAGTTTATTATGTATTTCAAATTTTCTATTTAAATTTTTTTAAGTTATGTATAAAGAATACTTCTTTTGTTTTTCAAGTGTCTGTGTATATGCAAATGTGATCACTGCAGACACATTAGTCTAGGGATATTTATATTTGTGTTTTAATTTGGTTTTACATTAACCAAAATAATGTTCTATATATATCCTGTTTGTGTCTCAAATAAATAAATAAATCTATACTTCTATACTAATATTATAAATGCGAAAGTACGTGTGTTTGTTTGTTTCGCTTTCACGCATAAACCACTAAAACGATTTTAAAAATTCTTTCACCAGTAGCAAGCTACATTGTATGCAAGTAATATAAGCTGCATATAATGGTAAGTTCTTGCGTTATGAAATTATAAATATTAAAGTTATATATTTATATATATCACACGTTTATTATCGCTTACAAAAGCGAGTTATTGATAACATCAGACAAAAAGCAAAACAAATCGTTGTCTTGGTAACTATATTGATGTTTTTGCGGGAAATTTTATAAGAGGCGTTGTAGTTAATATCTATCTATAAAATGAATCTCAGAAATGTTTGTACACTCATAAATTCCGAACGACTGCACCAAATTGGACCTATTTTTTTTTCTACTACTGGTGAGCTCTGGCATTATGAAATTCTTATAAAAAAATTGCAATAGGTGGCACGCGAGCTGTTTGAACTGCCGTTCGAACTAAATGTACCGAGAAGAAATGTATGAAATGAGGGAGGGGGGAGGTGGGCCCCTCCTTCGTCACCTTTCCCGCGAACCCCACCTCCTTTGTTACTCTCCAGCTCCTGCCTTCCCTCCCTGCTTCTTCATTCGTATGGTGGAGGGTCAGAGGGGGACATCTAAGTTTGCCAACAAGTCTAGGGCCTCAGGCATTGCCCTGTGGACCTCATCAATCCAGCCGTGGAATGAATGGAGCGGGAATTCGTTGACCACATGTTCGGTGGTTTGCACCGCACCGCATTTACACATCTTCGACTCTTTAAGGCCCCATCTAAACATCATATTGTTACAACGGCTATGGGAGCACTTTATCCTATTAATGGCGTACCAAAATTTGCGAGGCAATGAGAACCCAGACTGTCTCTCAGTGGGGTCTTGTACGTGAGTTCCCTCCCCGCAACTAAAATATATGAAGTACACACATTTTCAAAGCACTCGCGCACCACCTGTTGTAAATTTTTCATACAAATAATAACGCCAAAGCTTACCATTAAATAAAGCCTTTAATCTTCTCGGGTATGCGCACAACAAATCACCAAAGTCATCGCAATCGAGAGAGACTACTTGGGGGAGACCTTTTGCCTCTCCAGCCCGACTCTCTCGACCCATCACCTTGCACCACAGTTGGAGTGATGGATTCATGCGTCCTTCACTCCTGAACACACCGACTTCCAGATTCCTACCTACCTCTCATACCTTTTTTCCTTCCCAGAACTTCCTCTCCTTCCTTTTCCTAAAAAGACCCTCCTCAAAGATGACATAGATCCTGAGTGGAATTATTTTCCTCAGGGCCTCCTGTGTGGAGCTTATGTAAAAAAAATACGATACTGTAATAGATGTTAATCAGTTGAGTAAAATATCTTAACTTCCGTTAATATTATTGTATCTTTTTTATTTCATCGTTAATAAAAAAATCTAAAACATACATCACACTTCTAAGGATTTTGTGTTCAGTGGTTCTACCCAATTTTTTAAAGATGTCAAGTGTTTATTATTATTGTTAGTAATTAATATGTTTGTTTGTTTGTAATTTCAGGCGCGAAGGCGGCAGCAGGAGCCGCCCTCCGCCGTCTCCACTTCAGGGCGGGCCGCCAGCGCGCTAGCCTGCCGGGACCGAGGGAACCTGTGCCCAAGGTAAACAAACACTACCATTGTAAACATAAACAAAAGTTATATGAAGTTTTGAGGTGTCTCAATAAATGTCAGTTAAGTAAAGGCTTAAAGGAAAATATTTAAATAGGACATAATATACTTTACTTACCCTTTTAGAACATACCTAAACGTGCAGATAGAACCATGTGCAAGCAGCTAGAGTATAATAATTTGTTGCCTAAGATTCTAACTACATTTCTCTAATGCCATTTTAAGGTAGGGCTACGTCGTATTTAAATATTTAACTTTAAAGTAAATTGAAATAAATTTATTTATTTTTTTTTTTTTTTTTTTATTATTTATTAAAATTACAGAGAACATTTTGTACAATAAATAGAGTAGACCCACAAAGCTGTCATATGGCAGCTTGTCTGCAGGTTCTAACAATTTAAACATTCTTAATATAATATCTAAGAAAATATTTGTAAATACATTTATAGTTTTAAGGAAACATTAGAATTGATCACATAGTAGTATTAGATAATTTAACTTACAACTATAAATATATAAGATATTTCAATATACCTATCTAATAAAAGATATGTAGGCAGCTATATTAAGATATTCAAAGATACATGGAGTTTTCGTTCATTAACCATAGTTTTATCATTTTAGGACTTAGTCTCTCATTTTTTTCAAATTTTATGTTTTTATTGATTTTATTGAAAATCACTGGTATTCAAGAGTACGGCTTCCATATTTATTTAATATTCGAGGAGTTTTTAGGCCCTTTCCTTCTCTAAATCTTGTGGTATGTTTGTGTACAAGTAGGTGTTTGTAAGGGCTTTCCCCCAAATTATCCATAATAGTAGTGAACCAGTGGAGACCTTTTATTGTAAGTAGGCTCTCTGAGCCATACAGTAATTTTAAGTTATGTCTCTGTTTGTAAATCTTAGTTGTGACAATTTTTTTTATTATGGCGGTTTGTAAATTTTCAATATATTTAATGTAAGTAGTGCTTGCATGTCCCCAAGTTCGAATACCATATCTAAGGATGGATTCGACCATAGAAAAATATATGAGTTTAAGAGTACAATGAGGCAAAATAAATTTTAATTTGTAAAAGTTACTAGCTAAGGATCTGAGCTGGTTACAAATTTTAGCCACTTGTTTATCCCACTTAAATTTGTTATCAACAATTATTCCCAGATAAGTATATTCATTTGTGAAATCTATTTTTTCACAGTCACAAACATTAATAATTCCTCTATGTATACAGTTAAAGCTATGAGCGGTTATTTTAGGAACATTCCACATTTTCAAACTTGGTGATTTTATGTACATGCATTTGGTTTTTTTTTACATTAAGATCAAGTTATACGTGAAATCCTATTTAGATTAATCTTTACGACGAATCGGTTTACATTATGAACATCAAAAAATATGCTACGGATAAATTGAAGCTTTTACTTGCTTTTCTTTGTATTGGGATTACAATAAAATTATTAATTACATAACAAAAAATATAAGCGTAAACCACTAAACAAATATTTTTGCTTAAATTAACCATGAAGTAATATAAGAAACAAGTTTTTTAAATACTCCTTAATGGCTTAGACTATTTTGGAGGTTTTGTATGTTCTAACTTTTTTTCATTCTTATATAATTATGCACAAAATAAATAAAAACGCTTTTTCGCTTACTTGTCTCGTGCAAATAAGACGCTCGATTTTAAATTTTGAAGGCATGAGAATCGAAATATTTCTAACGTTTATATTCCTCTTAACACATGATCGAGACTCAAATTTAGAAATCGTTAAATGAATTATGAGAAATCGTATTTGCAAATTTTAACACCTCAGAACATGGGAAGGCGAAGCTAGAACCCTACCCAAGGTGACGAACCTACACAAGGTGCGTTGCTAAACCATTCTTCCGATTTACATGAAACTTTAGGGATTTGATGTGAGCATGCCCGCAATGGTTTCTGTGTATACTGATGAGCTCTGGCATTATGAAATTTGTATAAAAAATTGCAATGGGTGAGCCAGTGAGACTATGGCATCCCCAATTGGAGTATGTCGCGAGACTGAAGGTAGTGGGGAGAGAAAAGAGATGGGGAAGAGAAATGTGGTCAAGTACCTGAAGTAGTGTCTTTCGTCTCTTTCCCCTCCAAGTACATTTATCCTAATTAGGGAAGTCGTAATTCCACTGGCTCCGGGCAGTTGGGACTCGGGCGGTATTAACAAAGATTTAGTAAATTTCTGATGTACGAGGGTTGTCCAAGAATCAAAGACGATTCTAATTTTTAAAATCGGGAAAAAATTATATTTACAAAAAAAAAATCGTTTGACATTTTAGGTACATATCCCCACTATTTTATGAAATAGTACCCGTTAAGATAAATGCACTTGGTGAGCCGTGGTGACAGGATTTGACAACGGAAAGTCCATCTCAAACGGACGCAAAAATCGCACTGAAGCAGCTACCGAGCCGGTTCGCCGCTTGTTTTTTAGGATAAAATCTGATCTTCACGCTAGTGCTGCCATACTTAGAAAAATCAATCATATAATTAATTATCCATTCACGAAAGAATTTCTGTATGTGCATTGAAATGTGTTGTCAATTTCACTAGAAAGAAAAGCTCAATTTAGGCAGACCAACACGCCCGTAACGCCCTTCTATCGAATTCTTCAACATTTTAAAATTAAAATTTGAGGCATTTTGCAAAAATTACATCGTTGTTAATATTATATTGAATCTTGATTTGATTATCACGTTCTTGAGACGACCTTGAACGAAATACTGGAATTGGTTGTTCCAAAATATTCTTGAATTTTCAAGTAACCGGCTGATAAGTACGAAGAAATTGAATCATTTCTAAGGATATCAAAGAACTCGTTATTAATTAATTCACCAATTATGTAACGTTTTGTTCAAGTGGTTATAAGGAAAACTCTAATTAATTTGTTAGTATATAATGTCAAGTTGTTTTTCAATCAATTTGTTTGGAGCTATTCCTTTTTTCTTACAAAGTTGTGGTTTTTTAATGAAAATAGCAAAATAATTCGAATTGCCCGGAGGCAGTGGGGATATAGGAGGCTGAAGGCAGTGAGGATGGAAAGGGGTGGGTAAAAAGTAAATACCTGGGTGTTCAGATCTGATCACTAAACAAGCAAATTAATTTAAAGAATTGTTTACTTAATGTGAGTTCCAACTGCTCCCAAACGTCTACTTGTCTGACTATTTTATTTATTTATTTATTTATTTATTAAAAGAAGTTTAAACAATGAACAAAAAATTGTGTTAATTCATCCGCCATGCTAGGGATGTCCCTGTGTTATGGCGGATGAAGTTTACAGATTGTGTAGGTACAGTGTACAGCTATTAACTTATGCAATTCATTTAAGTAGTTTAAGTAACATATTTAGTAACAAATTAAGTTAGTAATTTAATTAACACATTAAATTAATTTATGTTACAAGTTGTATCAATTATATTACAATTCAATTAAAATAGCAAATTTTTACTCATCATCGTTACTGAATGTAAGGATCCATTTTGATAATTTTTTTTTAAAGATATGGGGTTGGGTTTCGGATTTTAGGTTCTCGGGGAGAAGGTTAAACATTTTAGGAGCTAGGTACATGTACTATGAATTGTGGTTTTTCACCAGGAAGATACTAAGAGTAAGAGTATCTTCCACTTAAGTTTATTACCAATTTGGGAGGCGAGTGTACGTACCGCCGCCCCGGGAACCATTTATTGGATAACCAACACCTCTGCCACAGGTCATCCTAAGTGGTTCTCTACATTTGGTGACTTAGCAGGGGTGCCCTGGTTCAGGGGTTGAGGTTTGTCTGGATCTCGGCGGCGGATGCGTCTGACACACTGACCTCTCAATTTCTATCCGCCCCTCATACCTTTTTTCCTAAAAAGACCCCCCGCACATCATTTCCAAGGCGCCCCAGGTGATTTTTCACAAAAAACGGCGCTGTACAAATCATCTAAATATTATTACTATTATTAAAAATGACACAGTAATGAACTCTATGACATCTACCAAGCTCCGAGACTCTCTACCCATTTAAGGCTCCAAAGACTAAGATGGGCCGGACATGTGCACCGAATGCCAAGCACACGAGTACCGAAGAAGGTTCTAACAGGACACCCGGGAGGTAAACGAAAGGCGGGTATACCTAGGCTGAGATGGGAGGATGATGTCATGAAGGATGCAAAGGGACTACTCCATGTTGCAGATTGGAAAACGACAGCCGAGGACAGAGGGCGGTGGAGGCTTATCCTGAAAGAGGCCAAGGCTTGAAACGGGCTGTAGCGCCATTGAAGAAGAGGATTAAGAATGACATAGGCCCCGAAATAAATTGTTTTCCTAAGGGCCTCCTTTGTAAAGTAAAAAAAAAAATCTGTTGACACTTGCCTAACATTGTTTACCATCATTCCATTTGATCTCAAGAGTCTTGACTGCTCCCAAATGTCTACTTGCAGTTTTTCGCCAGGGCGATACTAAGAGTATATAAACTTCAACTTATTTAAGTTTTTTTATATTTGTCGAATTCTTTAAATACAATCCATACATCCCATTTGATCGATATAACAATTTAAAAATGCTGATGAAGAAACTCAGTTGTATTTGAAATAGAATCGTCAGACTTTTTGAAATAAACGTAAAAGCATGTTTTAATGTTATTTCAAAGTGGTACCCATGCAATTTACGAACAAAGAAAGAGCTCGTTAATTAATTTGATGTGAACATATTTTGCGAAATAGGGTCATATTATTTTACAGGTCGTATTTAAATTACCGACCATTTTTAATTAAAATTTTAATGAAAACTGTTTTAACATTTTTACACGTTGAAAATAGCCATGTTGTTTTTAAATTAAATCAAAACAATAAACTAATTTATTTTTATTTTTAACTTAATGATTAAAATCTAAAACTGTAATATTCAATTAAATGAAGACAAGAAGAGTTTCGCTAATGTTGTCTTTATTCAAGCCGCCGCTATCCGAATTTCTACCGGTTTCTTACATATCTCCCTTAAACATTTGAAGTTTTTAAACTCTTAAAAAAGTATATGTTACTTTTGAAGATAATATCTAGGTACCACGCCGAAACGCAAATTATATGAAATTCCCTCGATAGAAAAAAATCGCAAAGTATGCTCCGAAAATTATTTAAAACAAGTCTATTTCTATTATTTTACAAGTTATATTTGTGAAAAAATTCACAATGTTTCTTTAAATGATACTTAAGATATGTTCCACGAGATTTTTGCTCTATTTTAAACGAGTCGTGTTTTATTAAGCTTTTTCGCCATTTTCGCTGCGATTTCATCACTTAAAATATTAGCGCGCTCTGTCCAATATTCGTAATTACACATCTCTCCGTCTTATTCTTTTTCAGCCGAATAGCGCCGCCTTAAAGGCAACTTTCAACGCTCAAAACTAAGCAAACACTATGGCCAAGTTGTTTCGCAGAATTTCAAATGTAACATAAGAAAGAGAAGATATCACGCTTTATATTCGAATCTAGAAGTTAACCACAGAAAAATTAAAATGTGCACCTATATGAAACTAAAGTTACCGACCGTAATTTGAGAAAACTCCTGAAGCTTTGAAATTTTTTTATCAATTGCGTGAAACGACAAAACCAAGGTGACAATAATGTTAGTTTATCGAAATGAAAATAGATGTACACAAGCGTGTACGGAGGGCGTTTATGGGTTTGAGTCTAAAACAATCGCTTGATTGTTTTAGAGTCAAAGTGTAAGACCACCATTCAGAATTGAAACGTTGCTTACAATGGCTTTAGCCGTGTTCGGTGACCAGATCTGAATAGCCAGGTACTTACCCACTTTCCTCCCCCCATCTCCTTCCCCTCCCCACTACCTTCAGCCTCACAACATACCCCAATTGGGGATGCCATAGTCTCACTGGCTCTAGACGGGAGCAGTTGGGACTCTTGTGCGGTATTCATATAAAAAAATATATTTTAAAAAACATTCATCAATGATAAAAAATTATTTTTAATCGTCGATGAATTTTTATTAATTTTGATACCGCACAAGAGTCCCAACTGCTCCCAACCGCCTGTAGCCAGTGAGACTATGGCTTCCCCAATTTGGGTGTGTTGTACTGCTGAGGGTAAGTGGGGAGGGGAAGGAGATGAAGAGGTAGGTTGGGAAGCACCTGACTGTTCAGATCTAGTTCAGATTCACTTATTGTGTATTGTGTTTCGCGCTAAGCACTTGCATACTGCTTACTAATAACGTATGCAGGGACACTGGAGGTTCGTTCAAAATTAAATGTAGATTCGCTCATTCAAAAAAATTAGAGTCCTTGCGAGAACCTTGAAGAAATAACCATCTGTTACTTATACCAGAAAGGCTATTCCCTAAAATTTGTGATAAGAGATCGTTCTCCCGCGAGAAGTGCTTGCAGATTTGTGTGATTTTCTACAGCTGTTAAATGAATAAATAATCATGAATACTTGCAGGAATTCGTGTTTAAAACGACCCAAACTAAAATACGTGACAGCTCACAGCTGAAATTTTGACATCGGCCGATTGCAAAAGCAACGAACAGCCGTAGAAAATCACACAAATCTGACAGCACTTCTCGCGGGAGAACGATCTCTTATCACAAAATTTAGGGAATACCCTTTCAGGGCGGGTAAGCGGTGGATAACCTCCAATGTTCAGACCTGGTCACGAAACACATTTCAAGCAACGTATCATTTCTGAATAATGGTCTTACACCAGGGCAATACTGATAATAAATTCCATTGTGGAACGTTCCGCAAATATACATAAGTAACAAACCATCATTCAGGCGTAGGCAGAGAGGACGGACCGTCAAATAACTCAATCTTGACAAGCACACTTGCCTTATTACTATTCCTACATCGTCTCATACATAACATATTCTTCTATTATTCTGATTAGCGTAGCCCGACTCAAGTATCTGTTTCACTTGATCGTGCAATGTCTGCCATGGGCGTCCCCAACTGCTTCTATCATTCACATTTGCGTCATATATTCTCCTTACATTTGTTTTTTCGTTCATTTGCTCTACATGCTCAAACCATCATATACCAAATATTATTTTAAATAAAAATAAAAATAAATTTTATTGTTTAATTTTATTTATTTGCTCTGATTTGTTGATGATACAGCACTATTCAGAAGGGAGGTTATTGTAGTTTTTTTATGGCTTGGTAAATATAATGATTTTGCATTTAAGTTGCTTTAAAATTAGGTGTAATAAATTGGTTTCCATTTCTCATTAGTTTGTAAAATATATTCTTTGTTATTTTTTTCTTTACACATTTTTATAATGGAAGCTTGCTTGAATATGAATATCCATCAACATTTGGTACTGGGAACAATTTAAAAAATGATTCTGTCGAAAAGGTAGATTTTTTTTAATATTACTTTGATGATGATTCTTTGCGCAACTTTTACTGACTTTAGATTGTTTTTGTAAGATCTTCCCCAACCTATAATTCCGTAGATAAGTAAAGAGTGAACCCATTTTTGGAGCATAGTACCCATTTTTGATTATTTTTACATTTAAAATATTTCTTAATCTAACAAATATATGTATATTTTTTTTTATTTATCTTAAAAATGGTACATATTATAGTATTACTGATCTTCCATTAACCCTTTGAATGGCAGGAGACCAGATTTGTCCCAGCTCACACGCGTCTCGTATAAATCGCTGTAACTCCATTACTATGGGAGTGAGACTTATATTCTAAACAGTGTTAAAAAGGCAAAATAAAAAATAACGATGTAAAATGTAAAATGTATACCTTTATAAAACCAAAGTTTTGAATTGCAATTTGAAAAAAAAAAATTTAAACTTTGAAATTTTTTATTAATTATTTTTATATGAAAGACAAAAAAGTGAGGTGACAGAAACGTTTATAATACTAATAAAATATTAAATATTCTAATAAAATAGTTAATAAATATTTCTAATAAAATATTTTTGTGTTTTTATTTTTTTTCGTTATTAGTAATTTAAGTTAGAAAAAGCGTGAGGTGAGCCATTTTTAAAACTTTTTTATGTTTGCATGCAAAATTTTTATATTTCAAAAATTATGTGTTTATTTTGAATTATAAAATTTGTAAGCGTATTTTATCACCGTATGTTCAGAAATATTATATTCCATTTATTTGCATTTTATTGAAAAGCGGAAATATTTTTACATCTGAAAAATACGCCAAAATGTTGAAGGGTTAAAAGCATTTGCTTGTGGATGGAAGACGAATTGTGAAAACACAAATCAATCAAATTAAATTTACTTGCTCACCGAGATTTGAACCCGCGATTTCCTGATCGCTAGTCGAGACCCTTGCCCCTCGACCACGGAGTCTTACCGATTAATTATCTTTCCTAATGAGTAGTGGACGTGATGATGGCTGACACTGTGGTACTCTAAATTAGCAGTTCGTATTCATTATTGATGTCATTAATTGAAGTGCGGCCAACCATTTCCAGGCTCCAGTAAAACTAATTAACGGGTTGCCTCACAACCTTATTTACTCAACTTGGCTTTTGTCGGGAATGGAAAATGCTGTAAAATGGATATTGACAACACGTAGGTTACACTCTAAATCAGTGGTTTTCAACCTGTGGTACGCGAACCCCTTGGGGTACGCAAAGCAAAAAAGGGAGTCCGCAATATCGTGGCACGAATGTAGGCTTTAAAACTCAGTTCTACTTATGTTTTTTTTTTTTTTACATGAGCTCCACATAGGAGGCTCAGACTATGTTGAGCACGCGTTTGGCGTGTTTCTCGACTATGCACTGGTGCCGTAGGGATCAATGACGCTAATTCCTCGGCATTTTCCAGAGTGGAAGATACTCTGTATCGCCCTCAGTATCACCACTCAGAATTGAAACGTTACTTGAAATGGCTTGGTGACCAGATCTGAATAGCCAGGTACGCTCCTTTTATCAAAAATATCTTTTTTTACGTGAGATCTACACAGGAGGCCCTGAGGAAAATAATCTCCCTCGGGTCATATGTCATCTTTGGGGATGCTGTGTGGAGGGTTTTTTTAAGGAAAGGAAATGGAAGAGAATTCTGGGAAGAAAACGGGTTTAAGGGATGAGCAGGAATCTGGGGTTCAGTGTGTCCTGATCAATCGCCTCCAAGACTTAGACAAACCTCACCCCATGAGCCCGGGCACCGCTGCTAAGTCATCAAACGTTGCAAAATATATATGAATACCTTTGTGAAATTGAACCAAAAAAATTGTAAAACTTTGCTCTGCAAAACAAGTTCCAGGTTCACATTGACTGTATGTTAACATTGTATGATTGATTATCTAGGTGTAACAGGAAATCGGGCTTTTATTTTAACTACTGATATAAAAGAAACTCTTTTTCGGCAAAATTTTTGAGATTAAAAAAAAATCATCCTCTCAATACACTTTGTGAGTTTGGAGTTGTGTATGGAGAGCATTATATTTTTTCCTTGAAATAATAAGACTTGGAACAAAATTTGTCCAATTTCATAGGTAGAATCACAGGTTAAAATTGTCCGAATTCGTGTAAAACTCTGTACAAAATTGCATTAAATTTATTTGTGTGACGTAATTATTAAATTCAAGTGATAATGAGAGAATTAACAATTTAGCAATGAAAAATATCTTTCATTACACAAGATAGATAGAGGGTACGTGGTGTAACAAATTTTTAGTAAGTCAAGGGGTACGCAGGCTCAAAAAGGTTGGCAACCGCTGCTCTAACGCTAAATAATTTCGAAAAAATAGGTTGAATAATTTTATTTGAAGACAAACTTTTTTAGCACCGTTGCCATTTGAAACTCGATGAATCGAAAAAAGTGGCATTAAAAAGGGACAAACACATACTTCTCTTTCATAGTTCTCAACGTGGACGATAACGCCCCCTTGCGGGCGTTTAAGACTTTCAAGGGGGCGGTAGAAGACTCAGAGAAAATAAGGTGGCGTTGAGATGATGGCAGAGTGAGGGCGTGGGTAGGTAAAAAAAATATGGTCTGAAAAAGATTTTAAAAAAATGCTAATCACGTAGGTACTAATAAAGCAATGTAAACTTAAATATTCGTTATTTTTTTGTTATTTTATGTATTGTAATCATTTTTGTGGCCTGTGCAAAAATTCACATGCTTCGGTAGATCGGAAGGTGGATGAAAATTGATTCAATTGGATGATAATAGCAGAAGAGTCAATAGATGTCGCACATTAAATAAAATGGATAAAAAATTATCCAGACACCATCTAGATTGCATTTCGTTCGAGTTGAATCTTGCAATCATTCATAAAGATAAAAGCCAAGCCAAGTCAAGATAAAAGCCAAGCCAAGCCAATAAAAATATGCGTAAGAAAAATGAAGATAATATGGGTGGTTCTTAGTCGAAGTATGGTACAGTTAAAGGTGACCGAATTGGATATCGACACCTTAGCTCAGTGGACAAGACCCGCCCGGAAAGTAGGGAGGTCCTGGGTTCGAGTCCCAGAGGCGTAAATATCTTTTTCTGATTTTTCTGTTTCCAGATTTTCGATTGAGTTTCGCTCATAATGTCTTCATTTAATTAAATATTACAGTTTGAGGTTTTACTCATAAAAAGTTAAAATAAAAAATTATTATTTTTTTTTTTCTATTTGATTGTCATCTTGATTAGTCAGACATTCCAAATACTTAGTTTTGATTTTTTTTAAAGTGAAAACTTCTTTAGAACCGTTTATATGTGAAATTCGATTTGTTTTGTTAAGTTAGTTAAGTTACACCAGAATCAATAAGACCTGATCATTTACCATTAATGAACAATGACCCCATGTAATAGTTTTGAAATTTGATGTCGAACTATTACCAGCCATTAGCTATTTAACCATCGATCAGTCAAAGGCATGCTATTATTAGTTTTAGTTCAGCAAACTTTTCCCAGTTGTTAGAGTGGTAAACTATTAGAAATTCCTATACTATAGGGTTTTCCAATAAGAGGTGTTATTTTAAATAGCCCGCTATTTCGGTAGATGTCACTTTTGAAGCTGTCATTTTTTGACATTTGACAAGTAAAAACTACGCCATTAATAAAAATGGAACGATACACGCTTCAACAACGCTATTATTTGAATATCAAAATAACAATTAATTGAATTATTTGAATATCAAAATAACACCTCTTATTGGAAAACCCAGTATTTGAATATATATGGCTTTCCTTGTAATTAATTAACTTATATATGTACGAGTCAGTGAATTTTATTACTTTTATTTAATCAATAACATAATTATTCAATTGATAAAAACAGTTTACTGATAAACAATTTCTGCTAAGTAATTATTATTCCATTGAAGAAGAAGATAACACTTATAATCTAAATGAAAATATGAAAGAGAACAAGACACAGAAAAACAGAAAAAGACAATGGTCGCAACTGGGACTCGAACCCAGACCTCTCGTCTAACTAGTTGAAGATAATATTGTCGATTCTAAATATTTGAAATATGATATTGACAAATATGACGGTTTGACAGAAGGTGGCAATAGCGAAATTGGATAACGCGCACGTCCTGGTTAGACGAGTGGTCTGGGTTCGAGTCCCAGTTGCGACCATTGTCTTTTTCTATTTTTCTGTGTCTTGTTCTCTTTCATATTTTCATTTAGATTATAAGTGTTATCTTCTTCTTCAATGATATATTACGATGAAGGGAATAACCTTGAAAAAGTTATAAAAAGAGAGTTTTTCTTATAAAAAATTGAATTTTTATTCCGCTTGACAGCTGATTCGCCTTCTGAAGACATCATCAAACTGTGATCATACCACTTACAGACGATGTATTTATATTATTTCTAGATAGGTCTTTGCGATGAAAAATTTTTATTGCTTTAAGGGGGGGGGGTAAGATTTTAAAGGCGAAAAAAGGGCATATTTTCATGATTTTTTTTTAAATGAATAATTTTGGCTTATTAATTTTGTAAACACGTTATATTATAACATCTGAAATATCTTTGAAAAAATTTTTAATTAAAAATATTAATGAATAAGTCCGTGAGAGTGAACCTCCGGAGGCGCCTCAAAAAAAAGTGTTATGCGGTGAACATGGTAACTTATCAACGGATTGGTATGATTTTAGGTTTTGTCAAAAGTATTTTTGTTTTTTATTTTTTATTTTTGGGGTGTTATGCCGTGTTGCGCTACCTTCTTCTTTAACCAATGTTTCGGACAGCGTTACACTGTTCATCATCAGGGCAGATGAGCCCATTTAGACGGTGAGTTGACGACATTCAAGCAATAGTAGGTGGTACATGGACAGGTGTAGCTAATGATAGAGAGAAATGGCGACAGTTGGAGGAGGCCTTTGTCAAGTAGTGACTTACAGACATGATGCATGATAAGTGTTATAAATGTGAAAAATTTATTATAAATAATTTAATGTCGTTTTCTGTCTTAATACAGGCTATAATTATATTATAACTAATCAACTCGACGATCGATATATCAGTTGTTGGAATAATACAAAAGATTGTATTAAGTGATGTTGGATGTGAACGAAGAAGTGTGTGCCAAGGCAGGGTTGCGGTGGTATAACCTTGTAACCCACCCCTGCAGTATAACGGCTTGGTGCTAAGTTAGTTTACAACAGTTTGTTACGCTGGTACTGCCACTGACAGCATTTCCACGAAAGTTTTCTTTTTCGAAAACTACAATGCAGCAAAGCTGTTGGAAGTAACAAAAACTCACGATTGTTGGTTGAGCTTGAGCGAAATGAAAAATGCACAGGTTCTTACGGAATTCAATTTACGAACTTGGACTTTTAAACCCTCTCTAAACGAAATAATAGCAAGTGAAAGATTTTTACTGAAAACTTTTATCATTTTTATTATTTTATCATTTACTGGCTGACCCGGCGAACTTCGCAGCGCTTGGAAATCAATAAATATTATGTTAACTTATTAGCTGAATCAAATTCATTGCTGTGTAAATTACTTAATAAAACAATAAGGAACTCCAGTGAAAAATATTATGGCTTTAAAAAAATATGTTCGTATAGACCAATATACGCTGATTCTGAATATATAAGTTTTATAAGATAATATTTAACGTAGAGTTTTTAAAAAAATATTAAAAAGTCCATTTTAAAACGTGTCATTAAAACACCCTATTGCTGGATTTTGGCGGCGTGACGTCGCCGCGCCGCGTCACCTGGGTCAAAGTTGTATAGAAATCAATTAAAATGTAAGACGCAAGCCGTTCGGCATTCCGTGTTATTGGTTTATAGAGAATTGGACATATAATAGTTTTTGTTTTTATTGAAACATTATTTAGGCCTAAATAATTCAGTATCATAAATAAAATAAAGTATCTCTATTAGTTTATCTATATTATTTAAAATAGTCAAAAACTTTAACTGTACAAAAAACGATCGTATTGCCCAGTAATGTCTATGAAAACGCTCCAACGCTGAAATTCAAAATGACGGGAGTCGAACAGCTGATTCCAGTTCTCTACAAAATTCATACTTCGGTTAGTCATGATGACGTCACACTAGATTCGGTGGTTTTCGGGGGATCTTGAAAAATTAAAACTTTTACATTTATTTTAACCATTAAACCTAACTATAAAAATAAAAATAAATATGCAGTTATTTAAGTTAGAAGGTCATTATTCATAAAAAAATTTTTAAAAAATTGGACTGGAATTCTCTATTACAATTCAAAATTACTTACTAATGAAGCAATTATCGATGCGCGACTGAATCAGCTATCAAAGGATAATGCGCACAACGCCATCTTCTGACATTACCGGAACCAGCATACAACGCCATGTTCATTTTTGTCCGTGTTTTGTTTCACGTATCAGAGGCGTGGTCCAGCGCTAAGGCTCTTGACTAGCATTCCGAAGGCCGCGGGATCGAATCCCGGCGTGGCAAATAAATTTTATTTGATTAATTTGTGTTATTTCACAACGTATTCATTTAAAATAATATATAGTATTTTTGCGGCACGTTCCAGAGTGGAAGATACTCTCAGTATCGCCCTGGTGTAAGACCACCATTCAGAATTGACAGGTTTTTGGCCGTGTTTGGTGACCAGATCTGAATAGCCAGGTACTTCCCACCTTCCTCTTCCCCATCTCCTTCCCCTCCCCACTACCTTCAGCCTCACAACATACCCCGATCGGGGGTGCCATAGTCTCACCAAAAAAAAAAAAAGTTCACCCCAACGCTATACTTGGTGACTTAGCATAGTTACCCGGGTTATCAGCGCAATGACATTCGACGTTTTTGAATTTTTGGAATTCACTCACACTTCAATATTATCCTTGTAACTTGTAACTATATTCCATACTTTCAAAATTATTATCACGGTAGGGGTCTACGGGGACGTAACGCTGCGGTGTGGGAGATGCAAGAAAATGATGACTTTTTTTCCTTTGGAGGGAACATACCGATGTACATCGTGTATCTCGTCTTTTGAAAGAGTTGCAGCAATATTGTGATAATATCACCGGGCGGGCAGCGTGATTTGATTTTTTTTATAAATCTACATTTTTATTCCGAGATGAAATTTTGGGCACTTGACTTTCAAAACAAGAGAAAAGTCACTGCCTTCTTTGTATTTTGAAAAATACTATTTTTTTATTTTATTTTTTATTTAAAATTAGCTCCACGACTTGAAACACGGTAAAAAAATTCTCTCAGAATCTTTGGGAATGCTGTATGGAGGATCTTTTTAGGGAAAGTAACTATAGGAAGTTCTGAGAAGAAAACAGGTATGCGGGGTGGATAGGCATCTGGGAGTCAGTGAGACCAGGAGTGACTGACGTATGAATCCATTCCTCCCGCTGCGGTGCAAGGTGTTGGGTTGAGAGGCGGATATGGGTACCGCCGCCCCGGGAATCATTTATTGAATCACCAGTGGTGACTTAGCAGAAGTTCCCGGGTTCATAGAGTGAGGTTTGTCTCAAATTGGGAAGTTGATATAGGTAACACCTCCCTGGGACCATTTATTGAATAACCATCACCTCTGTCATAGGTCACCCCAAGTGGTTCGCTACTTTGGTGACTTAGCAGGGGTGCCCGGGTTTATAGGGTGAGGTTAGTCTCAATTTGGGAGGTTGATATGGATACCGCCACCCTGGAATCATTTATTGAGTAACCAACACCTCTGTCTCTCACCCCAAGTGGTTCGCTAGGAGTGCCCAGGTTCATGGGGTGAGGTTTTTCTAGGTCTTGGTGGCAGATGCGTCTGCCCATTTTCTGTGTGGAGATCCGAATTGAAAGAGACTGGTTGAGGGAGTCCTTTTGATCTCTCCAACTAGACTCTCTCAACCCATCCCCTTCTGCCGCAGTTGGAGAGATGGATTCATACGTCCGTCACTGAGCACACTGACCCCCAGATTCCTACCCACCCTCATATCCATTTCTCTCCCAGAACTTTTTCTCCTCCCATTCTTAAAAAATACTTTCCGCACAACATCCCCTGAGATGACATAGGGGCCATATTAAGGGAAATTATCTTCCTCAAGGCCTCCTGAGTAGAGCAAATGTAAAAAATGGAAAAATCGAGCTTATTTTGGGCACACGGACACGACCAAAATACTATTATATCGGGTTATCTCATCACTGGTATTCCGCTGAAGAAGCTCCTTGGGGGGAAAGCCATCATTATTGAAAATTGAGACCCATTTCGCTTACCAAAACAATTCCATATTTACTCGTATCTCACATTTCAAATAATATTAATATTGCTATCACTTCAGTTAACTGCGTAATAACCACAGAAGTCATCCACCTATAGAAGAGTATTATGGGCGTGTATGTGTGCCTGAATTTAGCTTTTTAAGTTTTTACGCTTTTTGAAATTTATCAATCATTTTCATATATATTGTGATATACTTTAAGAGTCGGGAACCATTTATTTTAACCAACATCCCTGCCATAGGCCACCCCAAATTGTTCGCTACGTTTGGTGAATTATTAATTTGGGAGGTGGGTATGGGTATCGCCGCTCCAGGAACCATTTATTGGATTACCAACACCCCTGCCATAAGTCACCCCATCTCGTTAGCTACGTTTGGTGACTTATTAGGAGTGCCTGGGTTTATGGGGTGAGGTTTATCTAAGTCTCGGTTGTGGATGCGTTTACCTATCCAGCGTGGCGGGCCGGATCGGGAGAGACTGATTGAGGGAGACCTAACCTAGACCTCTTCAGCATGACTCTCTCGACCCATCGCCTAGCACAGCAGTGGGAAGGATGGATTCTAACATCCGTCACCACTGAACACACTGACCTCCAGACCCCTACCTACCCCTTATACCTTTTTCCTTCGCAGAACTTCCACTCTTCCTTTCCCTAAAATGACCCTCCACACAGCATTCCCAAAGATGATATATACCCAAAAAATTTTGTTTTCTTCAGGCCTCCTGTGTGGAGCTAATGTAAAAAAAGTTGGGACTATTGTGCGATACTCAAAATCAAAAAAGAAGACATGGAGATGAATATATTTATGAATTTTGAATCCTCACAGTTACAGTATGTAAATGAATTAATTAATAAGGTATTCTGAACAGCACGATAGCGAAACCCTTAATTTCTACCCTAACGAATATATATTCTGGCTTATTCCATTAATTCACCCTTAGTTACTTAATCTTTCACAAGTAATGTCCTTTAATAAATATCAGGCATTGTGCCATTCCTACCCCGTATATTTTGTACATTCAATTACCCTATTTACAGTTGGGGGTGGAGTGAGGGAGTCAATATCACCCCCCGAACCCCCTACCCTCTTTGCATACTCTACCAACATCGCCAACAAGTCTGCTGGTGTGAATGGATAAAGAAATTTTAAGAATGTGATTCATCATAAACCGCGTAATGTAGGTTTTAGAAACAAATGGGAAAATGGAGATTTATCACCGAGCTATGACCAAACTGCACGGACTATGAAAGCTAATGAAAACTATACGCTCGGTATGTAGGTAGAAGCAAAGTCGGGGCGCCTAGCTGTTGTGTGTACGGTTGGGAGAATTTTCAGTAGTATGTGTATTTTTATATCAATCAGCTATGCATTTATAAGGAGGGGTAAGGTTTTAAAGGCGAAAAAAGGCATATTTTCATAATTTTTTTTTAATATGAATAATTTTGTTTTATTTATTTTATATACAAGTAATAGTATAATATCTTAAGCATCTTTGAAAAAAAATTCAATTAAAAATATCAATAAATAAGTCCGTGAGAATGAATCTCCGAAGGAGCCTCGAAAAAAAGTATTTATTCAGTGAACTTCATAAGTTGTTACCGAATAATTTGAAACAAAAAAGCCGAAATGCGTTTAAAAAATGAAATGTTTTCCTAGGTGGTCAGAGGGAATTTTTTTTTTCGATTTTTGACCGCATTATGAATTGAAAAACGCGATTTTCGCCAAAAAAAATTTGGTGAATTTGTTATTAAAAAAATCTTTAAAAAATGATTAAAAAAAACTCCCTCTGACTACCTGTTGATTTATGTGTAAAAATAGTGTACAAAATTTTAAAAGGATCGGTCAAGTAGATTTTGAGTTATGATCTTCAAGAACTTCAAAAATGTTGTTTGCGAGATAATCGGTTTACAGTTTTTTATACTCGAAATATACTTGAATCGAGCAAGAGGACCGGTCGCTTGAAACGCTGTATCTTCGTTATTTTTGTTCCGATTTACTTGAAATTTTGACACAATACTCTCGACATGTTGTACATTCAGAAAAAATATAAGCTTTAATTTTAATACAAATTTTAAGTTTTTTTTTAAATTAAAGAAATTTTGCACACGTGCTTTTTAAAACAAGAGAATGGTCACTGTTTATATTAAAAAGAAGAAAAAAACTATCTCTACGTCTCGTATCTCCTTCTTTATAAAATTTGGCACATTTGACGTTCAAAGTAAAAGGAAAATTATTACTAACTTATCTGTTTTCAAAAATCCTGCGTAAGCGCTATGTAATTTAACTAGTATTTACACAAAATAAGGGATTGTCAGCTACCAGCCGGTAATTATCATTTGATTGTGTTATTTAAATAACGAGCTCACCGCCTTAAAATAAAAACTTGTAAAAAAATGTAGCTCCTGCGCTGTATCCCACATGTATATAATCCATTGGTTGCAACCCCCCCCCCCCTTCCCCCTCCCACCATCCCGTAAACCTGTAAGGGGGTAGCTCTGACCTTTCGTAGTAAATGGTTCAGCCCGAATTCCTAGAACCTTCTCCTGGGATGATCTAGGCGCTTTTGGGGCTGTATTCTGGAAAGTCGAGCACTTGTTTTCATATACTCTTCGCGGAAAAAATATTTTGAAACCAGAGGTCATTAGTTAAAACCATTGATGATATAAACAACAAACTACAATTTGGAAAGCGTAAGGGTACAACCGCCATTGGATATCCAACACCTCTTTGACGGCCGGCGTAGTCCAGCGGTAAGGCGCTGGACTAGCATTCCGAAGGTCGCGGGATCGAATCCCGGCGTGGCAAATAAATTTTATTTGTATCATTTCACAATTTATTAATTTAAAATAATATATAGTATATTTGCGGCACGTTCCAGAGTGGAAGATACTCTCAGTATCGCCCTGGTGTAAGACCACCGTTCAGAATTGAAACGTTGCTTGAAATGACTCTAGCTGTGTTTAAATAAAACATCGTATGTTTCGAAAGCGATGCCCTCTACCTCAGGGTTTACTGGTTGTTAAAGCAAAGAAATCTTTTAAGTTAGAGTTAAATTTCATGTGATTAATTTGTGCTATTTCACAATTAATTCATTTATAAAATATATTTCGTGTATTTGCACCACGTTCCAGAGTATAGGGTACATGAAACGTTGCTTGAAATGACTTTAACCGTGTTTGGTGACCAGATCTGAATAGCCAGGTACTTCCCCACCTTCCTCTTCCCCATCTCCGTCCCCTGCTCTCTACCTTCAGCCTCACAACATACCCCGATTGGGGATGCCATAGTCTCACCAAAAAAAAAAGTTCACACCAACGCTATACTTGGTGACTTAGCATAGTTACCCGGGTTCATGGGGTGAGGTTTTTCCGGGTCTTGGCAGCAGGTGCGGCCGGATCGAGAGAAGCTGGTATAAAGGGGGTTTTTGACCTCTCCAGACAGACTTTCTCGACCTTTTGACTTGCACCGCTGTTGAAGTTATGGATTCATACGTCCATCACTCCTGGACGCCGTTGACTGCTAGATTCCTACCCTTCATACCTTTCTCATTCTCAAAACACTTCTCCTTCCTTTCCTTAAAAAGATTCTCCACACAGCGTCTCCCAAGATAACAGGCCTGGAAAGTATTTTTCTCAGGACCTTCGGTGTGGAGCTAATATATAAAAAGGCAATGGAGATGGGTCTTATTACTGCAACAAGCATCTACGCACAGTGACGCCCCGCCTTTGTTTCTACCTACGCACCAATAACTTCTCTGAAGAATACTTTATATTATTGTGGTTTATCGAATTATGCATGTAGTTTCAATATCCTTCAACAAATGTTGTTAGTATAGGTATGTAGCGGCCAGAACAATCTTCGCTAGGTACAAGCCTGTTCGCGCGTAATTTACCAGGCAGATATATTTGCGTATCCATCTACATATATATCGTAGAACCGTGTACCATCGTACATGGCACTACAAGTCGGCCCACGTGAATTATCAAGCCACCTACTAGAAAGGCGTAGAGTGACTACTAATGCTTGACAAAACCGCGCCGAACATTCGGGAACTTTCGCGTGTACGTATTGCCCGACGTTCTAGTACCTACTCAACGAGTCGGCCATGTCATGCCTAAGAGTGGTGACTATCATTCTCGTGTCTAATGCACGAACAATTACGGAAATAGCCGATGATATACGATAACAGGGCTCCCGCAGTTGTTGGGCTCAAGGGATTCAAAATTTCTTAAAGAGCAGCCAATAGAATGGACGTCTAGTCCAGTTAAATATTCATTGTAAACCTTGCACTAATTTAAGCAACTTGTGATATCGACGACCGTCGAGCTATATTGGAGTTTTCCCGCACATATTTCAAGTAATCTTAATCACTTGAATTGAAGAACATCACGATTATCTAGAATTATTAAAATTTCTATAGAAGATTTTGTTTCATCTAGTTAAGTTAGCATAACGGTACTTAACCACCATTTTGACTTTTTTTGAGATTTGAATGCCTACACGTTTTTTTGGATCATATCTATGTTTGAAATATTATTTCAGTGCCAAAACATGGTTAAATTCTTAGCTATAGCTTGTTAAAAATCGTCTTCAATTTCAAAACGTACTTAAATCCAAAATCACTTGTTTTCAAAACGTACTCAACTCCAACAACCAATAAGGGCATGGAAATAGCAGCCATATTGGTGTTTTAACCAATCAATGAGCTACTTTCTGTGCAATGGACACCATTACAAGAAACACATGTTTTGTGAGTGGTTTTGAAGTTGATGCGACCTTGATTTTTGTGAGACATATAAATGTTTATATAAATTATGTAATTTCTTCACTACACTCCTGGCAGAGAAGTATTATCAAACACAGTTTATGAGTTTCAAAATGTGACTAAATCCAAAGACTTCACTTTTAAAATGTACCTAAATCCATGGTTCAATATCAAAATGTATCTAAGTCCATTTTTAAATATTAAATAACTAATTAATTATCTATCAGATTTAAATTTCAAATATGCATTTAAAATGTTTTATTTACCGTTATTTTTAGAAAACATTTAATTTTACTTTATTATACTTTTGAATGTAGCTATAACTTTGTGGTTATCCATTACAAAAAATGAAACAATATAACTTATATATTCTTCACATTAACCATAAAGGAAAACGCTTAGATAACTTAGAAGCCTTGGAAATTAAAAAATCCCTTAAAAATAATGAGTGAATTATTAATAAACAAAAAATATTATCTTATAGCCCAATCCTGGATATGTTTCCAATCAATGTCTGTTCCTTTTCTCTCACCCACTCTTCATTAATCCCTGGCCACGCCCTCACCCCTACCACAGCACTTAGTAATAATTTATTGTACCAACCCACTGTTTTGTAATTGTCAACTCATTGTATGTTTGCCCTGAGGAAGGAACGGTCATTCCGAAACCGATCGGCGTATATAAAATATAAAGTGGTTTTAACAAAGTTATATTGTTTCATTTATTTACTTTATTATACTTAAATGCTGTAAAACAGTTTTCTTGCTTTTGGAAAAAATTTGGTTCGTGGAGATATGTACGTTTTGATATTCAACTACTCATGGGTGAACTACACAAATTTTAAAGATAACAGTCATCACCAAATTGAGTCTTTCGATTATTTGACAAATAAAATTGACTGTCATGAAAGAATTTTGGTATTTGAAAATGTTTGATCAATTTCACCAGAAGTAAGGACAATATTGGTTTACTTTGGATACAAGGACACGCCCACAACACATTTCTAAAGGTTTATCTCTTCAGTGGCCCAAACCCTCGGAAACGTTTCATG
The DNA here is from genome assembly GCA_936435175.1 of Glyphotaelius pellucidus. Classification (NCBI taxonomy): domain Eukaryota; kingdom Metazoa; phylum Arthropoda; class Insecta; order Trichoptera; family Limnephilidae; genus Glyphotaelius; species Glyphotaelius pellucidus. The sequence continues at coordinate 10,491,110 of OW386561.1, read as the reverse complement.
CATATTTCAGTAGGCGAAGGGACATTGCGAAGGAATAGAAATTTCATTATAATTATTGAAATAAATCAAAATAAAGTCAAGCGTTAAACAATTTTAACTTAGCATTAAATGGATAAAGTTAATATTTTAAGAATGATTTTTTTAAAATAATTTTTGCTTTCATAATATTTATTTATCAATACCATTGAAAGAGTCCAACACAAATTTTTGAGGTGTATTAATTTTAGACTTGGAATTCCCTTAGAATCAATAAATTATGATTTTTTGTTGCACTCATTAAAATTGTTGAAATTAAGTGACAGAAGAAAAATTTTTGATCTGATATTTTTGTATAAAATTGTTAACTATCAGTTGGATAGCTCTGATATATTAAAGTTGATTCACTTTCATATACCTACAATAAGATCAAGGTTCCCTAGTTTGTTTTATTGTGACAACTACATGTCGGTATCAGGCTCCAATTCAGTTGTAAATAGATTACACACCATTGGAAATTTTTATGCCAACGTGGCTGATATTTTTAATATTTCCATACTGAAATAAAAGGTTGTACTGATCGAACATTTCAGCCAATTATACGTTAACGAGGTCACTACATAATGAGTTTTTGATATTATTGTTTATTTTTAATGCCTGTATAATGTACTACGACTGTAATTAAATATACACAAGCTTGTAAATGGCACTTTGTGCCGTAAATTTTAAATAAATAAATAAATTTTGTACTTCCGAGTGGATTTCTGCCTAGTTGGTTAGTCGATAAAATTTATTGTGAAGTATAATGCTAAATCAGTATTTTATATTAAGAGGATCGTATGCGCGATCGTATGATAGTATATATTTAATGTGTATTTGTTTTAAATATACACATTATTTAACAGATATTTTATTGCCAACTCATTCTCTCGCAGGCTAAATCCTATAGATGTATGTGTTTATCTCTTTTTAGTGCCGCTCGCTTCCGTTTCATCGAGTTTCAAATTACAGCGATGCTAAAGAAGATTTCACTTCAAATAGTTATTTTTATTAAATGACATTAAGATTGATGAATATTTTTGCTTTATTTTCACCCCACTTTACTGTATTATACATTTTTCAAAAATTCTTCAAGCACCTTTCAAATATTACATTACATGCATCGCATTCAGAATATTTATATTTAATATCCTGCATAAAGCCTACACCCCTATAAAGCCAAATTGAACGCGTGCATAATCTATTGTTGACTTCAACTTCAAGCATCCCTTAAGCTCAAAACCAACAAACCCTTAATTAATAATATGCAAGGCTCTGTTTACAGTATGAATGCCTTTAGCTGGAGGGGTGCTCTGTCCGGTATCATTAGCATTCTCCCCTTCATCACAAGGGATGCGAAAACAATGTCTTTTATCACGCTTAAAATGATAATAGGTACATTGAGATATTCGCAAGATAAATTTTCGCTCCACCTTGGCATACACTCTTAGCTTCATTCACATTTTGTAAAATATATATATACAGCCTTAAATCTGACGGCCTCCGTGGTCGAAGGGCAAGCATTCCGAAGGTCGCAGGTTCGAATCCCGGTGCGCCAAAGCAAAATTTATTTGATTGAAAAATTATTTTTGTAATCAAAAGGTGTATCAAATATCTAGTATAAATGTGAGCTATTTTATTTATTTTAGCTTTAAATTGTAAGATAAAGGCCATTAAAAATTTTAGCATTTCATGAGGCAACATTTGTAGGTAAATGAAAAACAATAAATAAATAATTTGACTATATTTTAAAAATACAATGAAAAATAAATAAAAAATAAAACATCGTATGTTTCGAAAGCGATGCCCTCTACCTCAGGGTTTACTGGTTGTTAAAGCAAAGAAATCTTTTAAGTTAGAGTTAAATTTCATGTGATTAATTTGTGCTATTTCACAATTAATTCATTTATAAAATATATTTCGTGTATTTGCACCACGTTCCAGAGAATAGGGTACATGAAACGTTGCTTGAAATGACTTTAACCGTGTTTGGTGCCCAAATCTGAATAGCCAGGTACTTCCCAACCTCCCTCATTCCTCATCTTTTTCTCTTCTCTACTTCCTTCAGCCTCACAACATATTCCAGTTGAGATGCCGTAGTCTCACTGGTTCCAGACGGAAGCAGTTGAAACTCATGTTACATATTCACGTAAAAATATTTAAAAAAAAAACAGCACACAATGAGGTTAAACTCTCAAAGATCTTTTCATGTTTTTCCTTCGCATTGTGTCAATTTATTTCTTACAAATCTCGACACCACAGCAAGAAAGCATCCCCTTGTTTAGGCTTCGCTGCGTTATTTCGTCATTATTTTGAAAAGTGACATTAGATACATCCCTTTGTACAGCCTTCCTTTGTCAATAGAATGAAAGGGAAGTTCTTGACGATTCGGAAGGATATTATGATGATAATGGAAATTTCACCGCACATTTTGAAAATGGGAAGAAAAAAGAAACGGTATTAATAAACAGTACAGTAAACATTGTTTGGCAGATTCAAAGACTAAAAAAATTATTATTAATTCCGTTCAAACACACTGACAATTTAAACGAATGATGCTTGTTTCAATTAAATATTACTTTTGAGGTCTTACGCAAGAAAAACATAACACCTCAAAACATGGTCTCCTGATGAGGAGGTGTTCGAAAAACACTATAAATCTGCTTATAAATACGAGAAAAAATGCGCAAGGGGAACCACGAATTATGAGAGGGAAAAAAGTTTAAAGTTTTTAATAGAAACAACCGCAAGCGGCGTTTTGCGCCGTTCGTTCCTTTCCCACAATGCATGGTTCGGCTCTTGCATTTTTCTCCTGTTTATACGCAAAATAATAATATATAAATACCATTTTCAGAACCAACGCACCTCATTCTGTGTTTTTTTGTCTTTCCATGAAATGTGTCTAAAAATAATCAATCGAAGTGCCGGTTGTTTAACAGAATTTGAACAATTCAACAAATTTCATTAAAATATTGATTTTCAAATTCTGTAAAAGTTCTATTCAAGTTCGTTTTTTAATTCAGTTTTGAGAAACAACTGTCCATTACAGATATTAAAAACAGAACTTGATTAGAACTTTCACAATTTTATGAATTTAAACTTTGAAATTTGTTGAATTATTCAATTTTTGTAAAATAACCGTTCCTGCGTATGCTTTATGCTGTTAAAGTGGTGTCTGTATCTAACAATATGGAACCTGCAGTTCCTTGTGTCTATGATAGACAAAGTATTTTTTTTATTTTTTTATTTTTATTGAAGAGCGGAGACGATTAACATGTGTAAAGTTCCCGTGAGCACTTAGGCCATAGGCCTATTGTGCTATCTCCCATTTTACCTCATTCCTTTGACAGTAACCCAGTCCCTTTTATAAAGTTCACCAGGATTGTCATTGGAAATGGAGCCATATCTTCTGGTTCGACAATGTGCCTTCCCAGGTCTCATTTCTCCTCTTCACTCCTCCTTGGTTCCCTGAAGGCCCCACGAGGGAAAAGGGTTTCATCTCTCCTCTCCACTCCTTAGTTCCCTGAGGGCTCCACGATAGAGGGTCCCTCCCCTTGGTTCCCTAAAGGCCCCACAAGGGAAGAGTCCACCCCACCTTGGCTCCCCGAGGGCCCCGGGAGGGAAGAGGACTTTTCTTTCCCCTTCACTTCTCCTTGGTTCCCTAAAGGCCCCATAAGAGTTCACGGAGAAGTTTCTCTTCACTCCTCCTTGGTTCCACAAAGGCCCCATAAGGGGAGAGTTCACGGAGATGGCCTCCTTTCTCCTCTTCACTCCTCCTTGGTTCCACAAAGGGCCCATAAGAGAAGAGTTCACGGAGATGGCCTCCTTTCTCCTCTTCACTCCTCCTTGGTTCCACAAAGGCCCCATAAGAGAAGAGTTCACGGAGATGGCCCCCTTTCTCCTCTTCACTCCTCCTTGGTTCCCTGAAAGCCCCACATGAGAAGAGGACATCATCTCTCCACTTCACTCCTCCTTGGTTCCCCAAAGGCCCCGCGCCGGAAGAGTGCCCTTCCCCTTGGTTCCGTGAAGGCTCCACAAGGGAAGGGTTCATGGAGGTGGCCTCGGCTCTCCTCTCCATGGCTTCTCCTCTTGGTTCCTCCTACGGGCCCCAGGAAGGAAGTCCACAGAAGTGGCCTCAGCACTCCTAGGTTCCCAAAAGGCCCCTAGTTTTCCAATGGTCCAATTTTTTTGTCCCACGAGTGACCAGGGAAATAGAAGGTCCACTCCAGCAGAGCCCCGAATGCTAGAGTAAGGTCTAAATACTCCGAGATGCGACCTTGTTTCTCGAAGGCACCGTTTGTGACACTGTTCCCCAGGACATTCAGCCTGAGCACGGTAGCTCACACCTTGGCTTGGGATGGCTATTGCAGGTTTGTGTTTCCACACCCTGAGCGATGGGTTCGCCACACTCCCTACGCCAGATAGACAAAGTACGTATTTATGTATGCAGACCGATTAAATGATGGTTGTAGGTAGTTATGGAATTTGAAAAAGATATCACTAAAATACTGTGTGATATTATGGTCATGAACTATGTCTTGGGAGTAAGTGGGAGGTGAAGCAAATATGCGAAGTGCTTTTGCAAGGATATTCACAAAAGAAGGAATGAATGAAATTCATTTGTTGTAGAACTGAATAGAACAGTCACATAAAAATTGAGATTTCAAAGGAAAGGAAATTGGCATTCCACAATGGTGGGCATGATTTTCGTTATCACCAATTCATTAATTTAACTAAGGCAAGGATTCGATACTCAAAACCTTACTCGACCAAAATGTGGTTGTAGCTGTAATTTTTATATTATGTCATTCTTTGTTAACTGTTTTGTTCCTAGCATTTATCTAAAGCACAAGCATTGTTGCAAAATGCCTGAAACGTGTTTAAAGTCTCTAAGGCGCGAATGACCGCATTGAACGCTTTTACTGATACTATAAAACTTACGTTATTTATCTAATAATGCTGCAGCTCTTTCTCACACATTAAAAAATGGTGAGATAAAAGATGAGACCCTAAGAATACGTGTGACTGTTTCCTTCAAAGTACGATTTATTTCCTTTGGAGGAAACAGATATATCTTATTACGGCTCAGCTATGGCGATGGGAACTGCGTTCCATTTTATTTATACGCGTGAGGAAGATGTATGACAATGATTTATATTTTCTTTGAGGGGGTGCAGACATACGTTCACCGTTTGTCTCATTTTCGACTGTTGTTATTTAGTGTGTAAGAAAGAGCTGCAGCATTATGTGTTTAATAGCAAAACCATCATCCCATTGACGTTTGAACTTTTTGAATTTTTGGAATTCATTCGCACTTCAATATTATCCTTGTTACTAAATTCCATATTTTTAAAATTATCGTCATGGTAAGAAGTAGTGTAAGGGTCTACGGAGACATCAGGGTGCGGTGTTTGAGAGAGATGCAAGAAAATGATTACTTTTTTCCTTTGGAGGAGGATTACTGGATTTGTTGCTATGTGGTTTCGACATGGAAGAGAAACCGCCGAGAAGCCCGAAAGCTTCGAGTTCTAAGAATGAAACTAAGATCACGTTTGAAGGATTTCCTTTGCCAACTATGCACAAAAAAGACCTACGCACATTGTGTATCTCATTTTTTGAAAGCGCTGCAACATTATTATCACTTTTTTTGTTCCGTCACGATCGTGGACATAGAAGGCGATAATAAAAGCACTTAATCTCCAAAGACCATCAGGCCAGTCGCCAGAGACTGGCATAGCTGACGAGTCAACAAAATTTGGGCAACGTGTGTCTTGATATATTTGATGATCCGATATTTTCTCCTCTTCTTATTTTTTTCCCTTCTCCTTTATTTTTTTTCTTCGTTGTCTTCTGGTTTTGAAATAGATTATTAATTATCTTTTACATTTTTGAACTATACAATTGCGTTAACTTTTACAAACCAATATTTCTAACGTCACTTGGATACTTAAATCGATGAGTATCGTATACTTGCGTATCCCAAATGAATAAAGGATTTTAGGGTTACTGCTTGAGCTAATTTATAAAACTTTACCCATCAAATCAGTAAATCATTGTGCTAGCTGAAGTGTGCTTTCTGTTTTCTGATTAGAAAAAAACTATGCGGTTATACGTCATAATATGACACAGCTTGCGTTTCAATAGTTACAAATTAACTAATTTGATTATTTCTTTGTCTGCAGGTTATAGTAATGAGCAGCAGCACTGCATCAGACCGAACCATCAACACCAGCACGGAAAGTGCCAATACCATCTTAACCAACGTTACTGTCACAGATGGTGATACCACGGAAGACAGTTTGGACCAAGAGCCTCCACAAGACATACTCATCTCCCTAGACAGTGGTTCCAGTCTGGATGGGAAGTCACCTGCAAGACATCACCACCACAGATCACTCACAGAAAGAAGAACCCAAAACAAATATTGTAAACTATCACAGCAGACGGATTCTTCATTAGATAAACAAACTTACATCATGGACTCTGAGATAACTCTGACAGAAACTACTTTCGACAATGACAGCAACAGGAAACTTGATTATGCCAAAATAAATGAAGATCAAAAATGTCCAAGTACAGCACCTCCAGGATACCACCAAGGAACAGACACCAAATTCCCATTTGATGAATGTGGAAACCTCATGTACGAATCACAGTCTGCCAAAGAACCAAGATCCATCTTTGATTCTGCTGGCAGTTCACCACGTCAACGCAACTCTTCCGCCAAATTTATATTTGATGTTCCTATGCCGACTTCACCGACAGATCCCAGGTCACCGGATTTGTTGCTCTCTGGTTTTGACATGGAAGAGAAACCGCCAAGAAGCCCGAAAGCCTCCAGTTCTAAGAATGAAACTAAGTTCACATTTGAAGGTTTTCCTTTGCCAACTGCGCACAAAAAAAGACATTCTACTGATTCTAGAACGTCACAAAAGGCTAGAAATAGAACTTCAAGCGTTATTGACGGCAAAAGCGCAACACCTCCACTGCCAGATTTGCGAGTTGACTTCTTTACTGATGACAATGAAGTTCAGGAGAGGGTACGATCGAGGCCAAACTCTTGCCTTCTACAAACTAACGAGGATATGATCAAGCTTCGTCAAGAGCTTGAAGGAACCGTTTCTGGACATCAAAACAGAAACTCTTCTTCTAGAAGGACGTCAGCAACAAGAGGATACAACAGTTCAGACAACGCCAACAGTCCCAGCATAAGTATTAACGTTACAACAAATCCTTTAGACAATGGTGCTGGATGTTGCAATCTCACCTGTCCAGCGTATGCTATTAATCAATACAGATGTTGTGCTTGTTGCTCTAATCAGACTCAAAACGCCAATCGCAAGATTCCTCAGGCAACGATAGTGGTCCAGCAAGCATCTTTGTCTTTGGACTACTCGAATGTTTCCACAATTCTATTGAAAGACGAAAACGACTTTGTTTCTAACACGTCACCGTCTTCCATGACTGGGAGCCACCACAAGCTGAGTGTCAAAAAGAAGAAACAGAGAGACGAGAATATGAAACAGCTGCTGGATGTCACCAACCAGCTCACTCAAGAAGAGATTCATGACTTTGAAATGAGGTTAGTAAAATCTTTTTACAGTCGCAATAGCTTTACATTTTTTCATCACATTTTCTGAAAAAAAAATTATTACCGACGTCAAACCAACATAACAATGCATTGTTTTTTACTTAATGGATATTTAAAATTTCCGACAAATATGATGAACATAAGTTTGCAAACTGAAATTCATTGAATTTTTATTAGAACAACTCTCTTTTGATAACTTTTGAAGGTTATTCCAATCAAAGTAATATATTCGTTGATGAAGAAGATATCACTAAAAATCATAATGAAAATGTGAAGAAGAACAAGACAGAGAAAAATAAAAAGATATAGGTCGTAACTGGAACTCGAACCCAGAACCTCTAGTCTTACCGGGACAAAGGCCCCTTATTCATTTGTCAGTTTTTCAATCTCATAATTGAAATTTCAGAATTAACAATATTATCTTTGACTATTTTTTTTCTCCGTATTATTGGCAGCTACCTTTTTCATTGGAAAAAAGTGTTCGAAGAACTCTTTTTTTTAGATTAGCTTCACATAGGAGGCCATGAGTGTAATAATTTCCCTCAGGGCCTATGTCATCTTAGAGTATGCTGTGTGAAGGGTTTTTTTAAGGAAAGGAAGAAGAGGAAGTTCTAAGTATGAGGGCTGATTAGGAATCTGCAATCAGTGTGTCCAGGAGAGACGGACGTGCTCTCAACTGCGGTGCAAGTTGATAAGTCGAGGAATTCTGTCTGGAGAGGTAAAAAAAAACCTCCTCAACCAGTCTCTCTCGATCCGTCCCGCCACACAGCAGGTGGGCAAACACATTGGCCGCCAAAGCTTTTGACAAACCTCACCGTATGAACCCGGGCTGGTCTGTAATCTAGATAGTGTCTTGGGTAAAGAATATAATTTATATGGAACACCTATTGGCCTTTTTATTGAATGAAAATTCAATTTGTATTACTTTTGAAGGTCATCCCCATCAATGTAATAAATTGAATGTTATCTTTTTATTTTTTTTGTGTCTTGTTTTTTTAATATTTTCGTTTAGATTATAAGTGTTATCTTCTTCTTCGATGAAATTTTTTGATTCGTCCTTGATACTCTACAGGAAAATAATTTCACTCAGTGCCTCCTAGATGCCTCGTTGAGGATACAAAATTTATTTATTTAAACGCTTTTTAAGGCTTTTACATACAGTGCGGTACATGTTTTTGACAAAATACAAGAAATAACGTAGAATATAATAAAAAAAATATAGGTGATATAAAATATAACAGTGGACACAAATTAGGTAACATAGAATATAAGTTAATTAAAAATAAAGATAAAGATGTTAATGAAGTCTAGATTTTCAAAAAGATCCATCTTGTTTAAATATCTGTTACCAAGACTGTGTAAACGCTATATTGGAGAATGCAAACTATAGTTGAAAAGAGATATACGTATATAAAATGATAATATTTGTCTAGTCGTTCGTGTAGGTACATGAAGATTTATTAATTGTAGGAGTTCACGATAATCGAATTTCGAGTTTAATAGTTTTAATAAAAAGGTTAGGTCGTTTATTTTTCGTCTGTTTTCTGGGAATATTTTCTCTGGAATATTTAAAATATTCATTAAGAACGGGTAATTTATGTATATGCTCTAACTCTAAAGGGATATTATGTTTAAAATTTACGAAACGTAGAAATTTTCTTTGAATTCTTTCAACATTATGAATATGAATTTTGTAGAAAGGCGACCAGACTACGGAGTTATGTTCCATTAGGCTTCTAACAAGGGATATGTATAACAGTTTAATGATTTGTAACGATTCAAAGTTTTTAATTGTTCTTAATATAAATCCTAATGTTTTCATACTCTTATTTACAGTTTGTTGAATGTGGACCGTGAAGTCTGATTTCTCATCCATTATTATGCCAAGAGATTATTATCCATTATTATATTAAGCGTATTTTGTGGAGAGGGAGGATCAATCCTGGATTTTGAAGAAAACCATGTAGTAGGAGTGAGGAAATACATGAAGAGTCGTAGAAGCGACCCGATATCGTATGACAAAGTATTCGTAGGATTATATCAAAACCTTCCAAAATAAATGCCTATATAGGCCCTTTACATATACAGCGCCTCTAGCGATTGATACATGTATCTTGTTTACACATACATTTGTATTTCGTTTCGCATTATTATTTTTTTTTGCTGATCTCATATCGTGGCTATGTCTCCCTTGAGAGCAGTAGACTGTTGTTGGGAGCAGGTGCTGAGGACTGGGGGACTTCTTTCAAATGATATCCAATATATTACCTTTTTAATCTCCACGGCGTTAGCGGGAATAGTAGGTACTAGTAATTTTTTTTAATCAGAACTATTTTTTTGTAAGATCGGTCAGGAATTATAAAAACACCGTCAAAATATTTCCGCTTTGCAGTAAAATCCAAATAAATGGAATACTTCTAAGCTCATCCGAAAACTAAAAACTGTTTCTGAAAGAAGATGAAATACGCTTTCAAATTTTGTAATTCGAAATGCACGTACAATTTTTTAAAAGATAATTTTTTTTTACTGCAAACATAAAAACGTTTTAAAAATGGTTCACTTTACGTTTTTTCTAACAAAAATTATTGATAGCGAAAAAAAAAATAAAAGCACACATATTTTTTTAGAGAAATCTAATATTACCGTTATCGTCACTTCACTTTTTATCGTTTAATGTAAAAATCTTGTATAAATAAAAATCAATTTTTGTTTGTTTCATTGTTTGTTTGTTCGGATGTTACGCGCTGCCATATCATTCATCCGATTGCGATAAAACTTAGGCGATTTGTTGTGCGCACGCCCGCGAAGGTTATAGGCTATATATAATGGTAAGCTCTGGTGTTGTGAAATTTTCTAAATGAAAAAAATCACAGTATATTTGCGGCACGTTCTAAAAGATACTCTCAGTATCGCCCTGGTGTAAGACCACCATTCAGAATTGAAACTGTTGCTTTAAATGGCTCTAGCCGTATTTGGTGACCAGATCTGAATAGCCAGGTATTTCCACACCTTTCTCTTCCCCATCTCCTTCCCCTACCACCTTCAGTCTCACAACATACCCCAATTGGGGATGCCATAGTCTCACTGGCTCCTTACGGGTGCAGTTGGGACTATTGTGCGGTATTCATATAAAAAAAATGTATTTAAAATTGGCGGCAGCTGTCATTGGCCCGCGTAAAAGATACGATAGATACCCATTGAAAAAGCAATTGAAAAAGCAATTGAAAAAACAATAGAAAATCACACAAATTTGGCAGCCTTTCTATTTGAGATCTTATCGTTTCTACAAAAGACACCGCTTGTCTGAATGATAGTCTTCCATATGGACTGTATACAAGGTGGCGCAAAATTAATCGCCCTATCGGAAGATGTTATAATTTCAGCAAATGGCGTCGTACGTCAAACATATTTGATATTTGTGAACTAGACAGCTGCAGAATACAAACAAACAAGCAATGGAGCGCTATACTCCGCAATAGCGTGGAATAATTGTGGATTGATTGCCATCCTTAATCTCAACAACGAAGAGAACGATTTTGTGTCGAAAGTCATCATGAGCGACGAGGCGCATTTCCACTTAAGCGGTTACGTCAATAAGCAAAATCTTCATTTCTAGAGCACCGAAAATCTGCGTATGATGCACGAAGAGCCATTACATCCACTCGAAGCCATTGTGTGGTGCGGCGTTCACGCGGGAGGAGTGATTGGGCCGTATTTTTTTGAGGACGCCCTTGGAAATACGGTCACTGTTACTGGCGAGCCCTACAGGGCCGTGATAAATGACTTCTTACTGCCTGAATTGGATGAACGGGGCTTGGTGAACATGTGGTTTCAACAAGACGGTGCAACCGCACATACAGCACGAGCCACAATGGATATTATGAAGGAAGCGTTTCCTGGTCGCGTAATCTCCCATTTTGGCGATTTGGCACGGCCGGCAAGATCGCCCGATTTAACCATCCCAGACTTCTTTCTTTGAGGCTAATTTGAAATCGCGGGTTTATGCCAACGCGCCTCAGACAATCTCAGCCCTTAAGGAGAATATTCGACAGGAATGCGAACAGTCATCGCCGGAAATCTTGCGGAAAATCATGGAAAATGGGATAAAACTGGCACAAATGTGAATCAACACTGGCGGTAGCCACTTGACGGTTATCATATTTTCCAGTTAACAAAAAAATTGTTAAGGTCCAAATAAAGATTTCCATTACTCAAAATCATTTTTTCTTCATTGGTGAAAAAGTTATTCAAAAATTAAATTGGATGATTAATTTTGCGCCACCCTGTACTACGTAAAGAGGATCTACCACCAAAAGCGGTCTAGATAATAATGGTAGGTTTTGCTTAGTCACACAAATGACGTCATTTTGGCACCCCGGTTGGCAGTTTTCCAATCTAGTGTGTTATTTTCCCCTGGATCCACCCCATTAAATAATATAATAATTTAAAACACACTTGGCTGTACGAGTTCAAATGGAGGAAAAATATCCCACGTTCCAAAGGCAGAAAATATTTCAGTCCACAGAACAATTTAACACTTCCTTACCGGACCGGGGGAACGCACCTACACTAACGAGAGTTTTACGCTGTATCTATGTTGTTTTTTAAACCACGTACTCAATAATTTGAGTAATCTTAGAAATATTTGGTTATCGATTTGCATTAAAAAAATTAATATCGCATTACTACTTTTCTTAAAATTAAATAGTTTATAACAGATTCCGGCGAATAATCTGTGCCACCCGCCCCCCTTCCCCTCTGTTCAGGCGTACCGCGTCCCTATCTGCTGAATGTATCGGGATAATTCTAAGCGATAGCAAGTAATTTCTAAGTTGTTAGTGGAAAGGGCTAGATCGCGTTCGTTTACACTGCGCATCTCGTTCGCTCTTTTTACAATGCTATAATGTTCGCTTGCCGGACAAAAATCATTCAGTCTGAGTCATTTCCGGTGAACGCCAATCGCCAGTCGAGATTCGGAAACAAGGTGTTATGTTGGCTATCGGCCCGCCTTCTCTGTTTTCTATGGAAAAATACACGCTGTGGTCTAAATTCATTAGAATATTAATTATGACTTTATTTATCAAACGATTTTTAAAATGACTACTGAAATAGGGTGAGTATACTTCCCTCTAATTATTATCATAACAAATTACAAAAAAATATTCCATTAACACCCTTTAATATGCAAAACAAATTGGGGTCCCCGAGTAACCCCCCTTCGGGTCATGTGTGATTTTTTTCGTTCCGGGACGAAAAGGATAATGAATTCCCCGAACTCATAGAATATACCATCGGTACCATACATTTTTAATATTGTTTACTCTTAGACTGAAAACGCTTTTGTGATTTTAAAGTGACCTTTAAAGTATGTACAAATATTACAAATTCTAAGACAATTTCATCATTTATAATTCAATGATTTTATAACCCGAATTCGCCCGAGGATTAGATTTAACCCAGCGAGCGTTAGGTTCAAATTTGTAACATCGAGCGTAGGTTTGGGCAATTTTCACCCGAAATTCTTACTCAGTTTGTTATTTTATTCTCGACTTATTACTATTTTTAATTCGATAGTATTTACACTTAGTTTATCTGTTTTTTAAGTTCTCGTTATTATAAACTAAACGAAGTATGTATGAAGAATGAGTTAATGATGAATGTAAGTAAGTCTAAGGTCATGGTGTTTGAAAGAGAAAGTGTGTGATATAGTTGTGAATGATAAATACTTGGAGCAGGTGGATGAGTTTGTGTATCTGAGTAGTATGTTTACGGGAGACGGGAAGGCTGATTGAAATATTGGAAGAAGGGTAAATGCCGGTAACTCCATTAATGGAGGACTGAATGCCGTTGGCGCTAATAAAAAACTATTAGAAGAATCGAAGCTAGCAGTCCACAATGGAGCCCTGGTACCTACCCTGATGTATGGCAGTGAGGCATGGAACTGGCAGAGGAAGGATGAAAGTAAACTGAATGCTGAATCCACGACTATTTGTTTCTAGATTTATAAAAGAATTGAAATAAACATGTTTATACTGGTTATTCTTAAGGTGAAATATATCTCTTAGATCAGAATATTTATTTCCGAGATTGTGAAGTCTCGGAATCGGGGAACTTTGATAAGAGAGTGTCCTGGTGTTTTTAGTGTAAAAAGGTAGTAAACGTCGGCAAAATCTTTTGAGAATATGGATGTTAATTAATTGAAGTAATTCAGGACAGTCTATTTTGTAATGCAGTATTTTATGTAATAATTTTAAATCTGTGTTAATTTTCTATCTGAAAGTTTTCATAGGGACGTTTTATTCAGTTGGTAATTTTAATCAATATTTTGTACAGGAATATGCAATTTATAGTTTATAGCTGGTACCCGGCATGCGTTGCCATGCCATTTAATAAATAAATTGTTTTCTCCTGCGTGTTCTTTCCCATTCGTACCGTTCCTCTTCCGCCTCCCCTTCCTCTCCCGCGTTCCCACTCCGCCTCTTCCACCTTCCCTCCCCCCACTCCACTACTCCTTTCCCCGTCCCGCGAACCCCCCTTCCAAGCTCCCCTCCCCCCTCCCAGGTTTCCCCTCCCAGATTCCCCTCCCCCTCCCGGGTTTCCCTCCTCCCCCTCCTGCGAATCCCCTACCCGAGTCCCCCTCCCGCATTTCATACATTCTTTCCCGGTACATTCAGTTTTCAAACAGCTCGCATGCCATCTTTTGCATATTTCATAATGCCAGAGCTCACCAGTAGTAAAATCCAATTTGGTGCAGTCGTTCGGAAGTCATGCGCGTAAATACATTTCGGCGATTCATTTTTTAGAGATAAGTATTACATACTATGCCCGAATTAAAAAAATCTATATCAACATGGTTTTCACGGCAACGATTTGTTTTGCTTTTCTTCTGACGTAAGCAATAACTCGCCATTTTCGACAGAAAACGTAAAATAAATATAATATATTAATATTTATAATTTCGTAACGCCAGAACTTACCAATATATATAACCTATATTACTCGCATATAATGTAGCTTTCTATTGGTGAAAAAAATTCTAAGATCGGTTTATTAATTTATGCGTGAAAGCGTAACAAACAAACACACGCAGTTTCACATTCATAATATTAGTATAGATTTAGAATTTTAGGGTAGGTACTTTCTATTACATAATTCAATTTACCAAATTCTGACACAGGCATTTAAATACAATAGCGAGTTCCCGGCATATGCTATGCCACTTAATAAAGAAAAAAATTCGCTCTACTAACCCTTTCCCGTTCGTCCCAGATGATGCCAGAACTCACTATACACGTATAGAAATCATCGCGGACTTAAACACATCAAATCCCCAAAGTTTTATCGCAATCGGATGAACGGTTAGCAATGTATGATAGCGATGCCAAAACTCACAATCGTACGTAGAAACCATCGCGGGCATGCGCACATCAAAACCCCAAAGTTTCATCGCAATCGGATGAACGGTTTAGCAACGCAAAACATCTCACATACATAGACAGAAACAAACACATTTTCTATAGCTCAGTAATTTTAATATCAAAAATGTCAGTTGAGCATTTTTAATTTTTTTTAAACTTAACATTAAAAAATTTTGTATTTAAAAAATGTTTTCGTAATTTCTAATAATACCATTTATTTAAGCGTATTTCATCACCTTTCAAAACCAGCATTTAGTTTTTGGATACGTTTACAAATATTCCATTTATTTGAATTTTTATTGCAAAGTCGATATATATCGAAACATTTATACCTTTTGACAAAATACGCCAAATTTTTGAGGGGTTAAACTTTGAGCTTTAAGCTTTGAGATTCAAGCTTTGTGCTTTAAAATTTTTGAAGGGTTAAGCTTTGAGCTTCAACCTTAAGCTTTGAGCTTTAAGCTTTGAAGTTCAAACTTTGATATTTAAGTTTTGAGCTTTAAGTTTTGAGCTTTTAGCTTTGAGATTTAAGCCTTGAGCTTTAAGCTTCAAGCTTTGAGCTTTAAGCTTTGAATTTAAGTTTTGAGCTTTAAGCTTTGAGATTAAAGCCTTGAGCTTCAAGCTTTGAGCTTAAAACTTTGAGCTTTAAGCTTTGAGCCATAAACTTTGGGCACTATGCTTGAGCTTTAAGTTTAGAGCTTTAAGCTCTGAGATTAAAGCCTTGAGCTTAAAGCTTTGAGCTTTAAGTTTTGTGATTAAAGCCTTGCGCTTAAAGCTTTGAGCTTAAAGCCTTGAGCTTAAAGCTAGGAGCTTGAAGCTTTGAAATTTTGGCATTGAGCTGTAAGTTTTGAGCTTTAAGCTTTGAGCTTCAAGTTTTGAGCTTTGAGCTTTTAGCTTTGAGCTTTTAGCTTTAAGCTTTGGGCTTTAAGTTTTAAGTTTTGTGATTAAAGCCTTGAGCTTTGAGCTTTAAGTTTGGAGCTTTTAGCTTTAAGCTGAGCTTTAAGATTAAAGCGTTGAGTTTCAAGCTTTGAGCTTTGAGCTTTAAGCTTTGAGTTTTAAGCTTTAAGCTTTTAGCATTAAGCCTTGTGCTTTGCGCAAAGCTCAAAGCTTAAAGCTCAGAGATTAAAGCCGAAAGCGTAACGCTCAAACATTAAACTTAAAGTTTAAAGCTCAAGCTTTAGGCAAGGTTTTAAGTTTAAAGGCCAAAGTTTAAGCTTAATATCAAATCTCTAAACTTAAGTTCAAAGCTTAAAACTCATAGCACAAAGCTTAAAAATAAAGCTCAAAGTTCAAAGCTTAAAGCTCAACACGTAAAGCTTAACATTTAATGCATAAAGTTCAAAGCTTTAAGCTCAAAAATCAAAGCTCAAAGCTTAAAGTTCAAAGCTTAAAGCCAAAACTCAAAGCACAAAGCACGGCTTGCGTTGCAATGCAAAGAAATCAATTGATTCTCTTTGAATGTCCTTTCCCGTGCGTCCCCGTTCACCTCCCGAGTCCCCTTCCCCTTTCGCGTTTCCCTTCTACCTTCCCCGCCTTCACATCCCTCGTTTTCCCACCCACGTACCCCACCTCTCCCGTTCCCCTCCCCCCTGCCTTTCCCCCTTGCCGCTAAAATATATGAAATATGCAAATTTTCATTAATTCAAATTTAATAATGCCAGAATTTGCCTTTATCCTTTGCGGGCGTGCACACAACAAATCACCAAAGTTTCATCGCAATCGGATGAACGGTATGGCAGCGCTTAAAATACGAACAAACAAATTTTGATTTTTATATATAAGATAGGAAAGATTTGATTGTTTGTTGGTGTCCTCCCGTACGGTCCGTTCCCCAGTGACGCTTACATCGTATAATACTTACATTTTTAAACTCGTGATATCTTTGAAATGAGATGTCCGAATCGAATAATTCAAAAAGTTATATAAAGGAATTGAAGCAGTCTCGAATATAAAATAATTTATTTTGATAAGAATTAATACCAAGATACAAATAAAGAGTCTTTTCTAGCGGCGGCATTTCAATAAAATTTTTAAAATAAAAGAACACTTATTGTGGCATAACTATAATAGTTAGACATATGCTGTCGCGACATTTTTTGTAGATAATAATGTGTTCTGCAAAGTTGTAGTACATTATTTTATTCTATCATCAATAGTTTTCGCAGCGCACGCAATGTAAAGAATATTTTAGGTAATTTTTTTACACCTTGGGTTACATTATTGGAGTTTTAGTAAGGATCCCTAATTTTTTTTTAAATATAATATATCAAATCGGTTCAGTAGTTTCGGAGCCTATTCGATGCAAACAAACAAACAAACAAACAAACAAACAAACAAATAAACAATCAAATCCTTCCTCTTTATAATATTAGTATAGATAAACCTCAGGAACTTATGTTAAATCTTTTCAATGCTGTCGGAATGAATATTGTAAAATGGAGACCATAACATAGAGTTATACTCTAGTTGGCATCTGATATCATATAATACGATAAATGTGCCTAAATTATTGAAGTCTTTTGCAGCTCTCAAAACAAATCCAAGAGTTTTGAGGGCCTTATTGATAATATTGCATCTCGTCTATTTTTCTGATGGTAAAACGAATTTTTAAAGTTAAATAAAGACTTAATTAAATAATTTCGACACCCATAAATATCATGAACTGTTATTTTAAACCTCAATCAAAATACAGTATTTCCGCGAGTCAGGATGAGCGGAAAGCAATCGCGGAAAATCAAACTGAATATAATATACAAACTACCATTAATATGGAAATTAGGACGTTATCAGACAGAAATCACGCGTTTCAGAATATATTCAACATGGCTACCGATGTCAAACTTCAAATCAAAATGTTAATTTACGCGGGAAATTCTGCGCGTAGTACCACTGGCTTTGTAGTTAACTATACATGGATTACCTGCAGAGCAACATCGATCACCCAAACTACTGCAAATCGCATCTACGCACAGCGGCGCCTCGTCTTTGTTTCTACCAACACACCAAACGTATTACTTTCATTGCATAGCCGCATAGTCCGTGCAGTTTGGTCGCAACTCGGCAATGGCGCGCTCACATCTTATCTATATATATAAACATCAAAATATGCTTGCTTGGGTGTACATGAGTTATGAGTTGTCTATGTATTGCTATATTAAGCATAGTAAATGTTTAATAACTTTCAAAATATCTGCTTTACATCCTTGCGAAGGTTTCTGAATTATTACAACCACATGACAATACATTTGAAAAGTATTTTAATCATTACAAAAGCTCTTACGAAACTGTCAAAAATGTCAGAATTTGAGAATGACATTTTGCAAAAGAGTGATTGTTCAATAAAAATTCAATTTTCGAAACTCTTTAAGCAGCGCTACCCGAATTTCTACCGATTTCTTGCATATCTCCCTTTGGACATTTGAAGTTTTTAAGCTCTTAAAAAAATATATGTAATTTTTTAAAATAATATCTATTTATTCCCCGCGCCGAAATGTAAATTATATAAATTTCCCTCAATAGAAAAAAATCGCAAAGTATGCTCCGATTTTTTTTATTTTCACGTCTGTCTCTATTAGTTATATACGTAAGAGAAAATTCACAGTGTTTCTTTGAATATTGTCGTAGACAATTCCCACGAGAATCGTGTTTTATTAAATATTTTAACAATTTTCGCTTCGATTTCATCGTTATATTAGCGCGCTCTCTCCAACATTCGTAATTACATATCTTTCCATCTTCTTCTTTTCGAGCGAGGATACGGCGCCTTAAATTAATGAATTGATTTGAAGTACTAAGCAGTTCTGTCGCTCCGGCAGGTTGACACCTTTGACCACTACCGTAACCGTTTGTACCTAAGACACGAACTGCGATAGATGGTACTCTTCTGGTAATTAATTCAGATGTTATCTGTTGGAATATGGCAGAACTTCGTATTACAAACTGATCTATCAACATCTATTGAAAGAAGCTGAAACTAAATAGAAAATCAATGTACTACACTTTCTTTACAGAAATAAAATTCCTATACCTACATGTACAAACACAAATTATTCAGAGTTTATGAGTATTAAAATCAATATTATAAATAATTGAATCGATTCTACGAAACGTTTATAACTTCAAAGTTCCAGAGAGAATTGACGCATCACGCGATATAATCAAGTTCGAATTAAATACTTATTTGAATTGTTCAATCGGTTTACAATTCCCGGTATTTAACGAAATGCTTGATTTTAAATTTTGAATACTTCTATTTATTTTATTTTTTTAAATATTATTGTACAACAAAATTATTCCAATTACAGTACAATTTAATTACTGTTTCAGCATTTAGGCAGGTGACTCTTCAAATATAGTTTTAAGGCATATAGAGAACAGTCACTTACATCCAAATGGTTTGCAAGTTCATTTAACAGCACCACTCTTCTCGTCATGCTACGCTTTGCCAATACGTCTGTTCTGCCGTTCGGTACTTTAAATATATCACGATATTGACTTCGGCTGTAGTAGTCTGATACATATGCTGGGGCTATCGATGAAATTGTTCCATATTTTGAAAGACAGAATAGCAAGACTTGCTTTCCGTTTAGTTTCTAGACTCACAGAATCAGTTTCCTCAATAAGTCAATGTGGTGCATGAACCTTGGATAGGTTCCATGCTTCCGCATATAAACATATCTAAGGAATTTCTTCCGGATTTGCTCCAACATTCAATGTATTTCTGGTGGTACGGTGCCCAAACATCACTTGCGTACTCCAGCTTGCCTCTCAGTATGCCATAGAATAATGCTAGCATTGCTTCTTGGTTATCGAACTGCTTACAAGTCCTGATGATGAACCCAAAATAATTTGTAGCAAGACTGAGTGAGCTGCGATGTATGGCCAGAGAATGTCAGTTTGGGATCAAAGACGACACCGAGATCCTTCACGGATTTTACAGCTGATAACGTTTCGCCCTTTATCTTATAATCGTAAACTATTATAAAGTATTTAGTAGTCATAGAATATGTAACGACCTGCATTCTTTTTTCAATACTGGACAAAAAAATAAGTAGACAATCAAAGAATATTTTCTTCGGCCATCAACGACGATAGATGGTACTCTTCTGGTAATTAACTCAGCTGCCATCTGTTGGGATATGACAGAACTTCGTATTACAAACTGGCCTATCAACATTATTAAAAGAAGCTTAAACTACATAGAAAATCAATATACTATCTATGTATTTTTGATTGTCTACTTATTTTCTTTGTCCAGTGTAGACTCGTTAATTGTTTCGGTAATGTAAATATTTTTTGATTATCTACTTATTTTCTTTGTCCAGTGTAGACTCGTTAATTATGTCGGTAATGTTAATATTTTTGATTGTCTCCTTATTTTCTTTGTCCAGTGTAGACTCGTTAATTGTTTCGGGAATGTTAATATTTTTTGATTGTCTACTTATTTTCTTTGTCCAGTAAACACTCGTCGTTTCAGTAATGTTAATATTTTTTGATTGTCTACTTATTTTTTTTGTCCTGTGTACTCGTTAATTGTTTCAGTACTGTTCATAATTTTATTGGAACATTGACAAGTTAAGTATACAGCTGCGTTCCCTGTGATACTACTATCTTTGCGAATTCTCTTTGTGGCGTCATTTTTAATTAAATGAAAACAAGTTACTTTATAAAATACCATTAACAACAATATTAAATCCAAATTGTTAACATCTTTCAAAACCAAAGATTTCTTCGTCAGTATAAGATCAGTATTGAATATCAAACAGTATTAATAGCCTTCGATCTGCGTGGTTGAATTTCAGAATCCCACTTCGATAGCATATCTGAGGCCTACTCGCCGCGCCAAAATAACATATGTGTTGGTTAAATCAAAATTCAGGCAAAGATATCGTTGTAATTCGGTTTTTAATTCAAGAATCTGCCACAAGATGTCACTACTTCCGTCAGCAGCTCGCATGTGAAAAATTTCCCCTTAGGTATATGTACTACGGATTTATAGAACTAATGAACTATTGAAGTAATCACGAAAAAACTCACCAGGTACATTTACTTCTTTAGAGCCATCCGTAACATCCTCAACATAAACGACATTAAGAAAGTGTACTACGCTTTATGTCAATCACAAATAGAGTACGGGATAACTGGATGGGGATCTGCCTTGAGCACTCACATGGACCGGCTCAATATAGCCCAAAAAGGAGTACTAAAGACAATTTTGAAATTACCGGTTCTAACTCCAACAGAAGAATTGTTTCAAAGCATTCAAGTCTACAACATACAAAAACTTTATGCAAAAAATATTTTATTTAAAATTTAAAAAAAAAACATATCAGAATACTCCACTGTCCAACATAGATACACAACCAGGGCAATAAACCAAAATATTCTAGCTACAGCCAGTTTGAAAACATCTTTTGGACAAAGAAATATGAAATTCAATGCGACAAAACTATACAACGCTCTACCAACTCAAACAAAAAAAAATAACAGAAATAAATAAATTTAAAACAAAAGTAAAAATATGGTTGAGAGAACAAAGTGAAAATGAACTATCAAACATACTGAAGACCATGTAAAGGCAACTGGATACTAAATACAAATGTGGAAAAACTACAGGCCGCCTCAGAACAGGAAACCCTAGTGAGGAGGACTGTGAAAAAAAAAACTTTACAATACCTTAATATAATACAATTTATAAATACATTATGTACAAATTTTGCTATAGATACTAATAAAAAAAAATTTAAAAAAAAGAATCTTTCCGGATATGGAACAGTATACATGGTTGTATCGTGCAGCTATATATTACATATGACGTCATTGCCTCTCTCGGTTACTTTGTACCGGTAACTATCACTCGGTGACAGTGGATCAGAGGAACAGGCTATTTTTTAAACCAGTTCCTATTGGAATAAAATGGTCAAACACTAACTGAGCGAAGCCCAAACAAAAGCTGCCCGCAGGGCCTAGCAGCAAAAACCTGCGAAGCGGGCTTTCAACTGCTAGTATTAATATTTTGTCTGTGTTAATCTTATCCTGACAAAGAAACCTTTGGTTTTGAAGCGTGTAGATAATTTTCTTAAAAGGAAGGTACCTGGCTATCCAGAACTGGTCACCATGCCATTTCAACTAACGTTTCAATTCTGAGTAGTGATCTTACACCACGGCGATACAGAGAGTAACTTCTACTCTGAAATATGCCGCAAATATACTTCCTATTATTTGTGAAATGACACAAATTAATCAGATAAAATTTATTTGCGCACGCCGGAATTTGAACCTGCGATCTTCGGATTGCCTTACCCGTTGATCACTGAGACCGTTTGATATAAATATTATTATTTTATTAATATCTTTTACTTTATCTAGCAACGTAATGAAAATGAGCCCCTCTCAACTAACGAATAAATAATTTAGCAGTCAAAAGGGCAAAATTAAGTGAATGAAAACAATTATTGTGATTATAATAATGTATTCGGGCACTTCTATTCAAGGATCGATCATTTTGAGGGCATCGCTTTTTCCTATAAATATTTATTATTATTTGCATTTGAAAACTCGAGTTTGTGTTATTAATAAAACTAGTGATCGCCCAATGGTCGAAATTCGACCATAATTGTAATGTTTTTTATGTTTGACATTCAGTAAGACCATAGACAAATAATATTAAAGACAAACAATATTAATCTAGTCTCAATTTGACCATAGACTTTAACAATAAACAATAGAGTAAAGTGTGTGTGTCAAATACATGGTAGTGTGTGTAATGTTTTTATTATTGATTTAATGTATTTTTATGCATAATTTTTAAAAAATATTAGCATTCTGCACTCCTCCGCTATATAAACTATAAGTGTGCGAAATTTCATACTCCTCCGTCGGCGCAATTTTCGTAAAAAGGGGTACAAAGTTTTGGCTTCACGTATTAATATATTGATTTTTTTTTTTTTTTAATATGTTTATTCAGTTTTAATTTTACAATATTTTATTTTACAAATCTTACGAAACTGATCAATCAGTTTGATTGTAAGAAATCTCTCATTTTTTTTCTAATTATTTAATACAGTATACTTTTCAGTTTTACATAGTAAATATAATAACTAAATATAATACTTAATTTTTCTTCAAAATAGGCAAATATTAAAATACTAATTATTACGACAAACTAATTATTATAATGTTTTAATGTTTATGAATTGTGTTGTAGTAAAAATATTTTACACAGTACAAACATACGGTGAGAAAATAAATAGATAGGAACTATTTTATTTGATTTCATGTTCTTCGGAGGTAGAAAGATTTAACTTTTGTTTTGATTTTTGAATAAGATGTCTCATTTTTGATATTTTCAGGTAATGCGTTAAATATTTCCGGAATTTTATGACTTTTTGTTCTATCTCCGTATACATTTTGAGATTTATTGACAATAAACATTTGTGCTTCTCTATGCCTAGTAGGGTAGTTGTGGTTTACAGGTTTTTTGAATTCTGTATTCCAGAATTCATCTAGCGTTAATTGGTAATTTACCTTACTGTGTATAGAGAGGACATTACACAAGGAGAACATTTTTTTATAATCACCTTCACATAACTGGACCTTTTTTTTGCCTGATATCAATTTTAGGAAACGGATTTGTAATTGTTCTATTTTATTTAAGTATGTTTTTTACGTTAATCCGTAACTATTTATTCCGTATCCTATAATTGATTCTGCTAATGCGTTGTATATACAGTATAATATATTTTTATTAACAAAATTTTTTAGGTGGTAAAATTTTCCTAATATGGATCTTAATCTATTACATACATTTTCAATATGCTTTGACCAGTTAAAGTTGACATCTATTGTAAGACCAAGGTATGTATATTGGTACACTTTTTCTATATTCGGGCAATTACACTGCTGGAATTGGTTTTTTGTGTGCAAACAATCATATGAATGACTTTTTATATGTAATTCCTTTTCCTGACAATTTGCATGTGGTGAGTGTATAAGCATATATTTGGTTTTTTTTTGCGTTAATAATAATGCCATTGTCGTGGGACCATTTAATTATGTTATTTAGGTCTGTTTGTAAAATTTCCTCAATTTTTAGTGGATCTTTGTCAGCACATATAATGCAAGTATCGTCTGCAAACATGTAGCATTTACAACGTTTTATTACGTTTGGTAGACTGTTTACTTGCATTATATAACATGTAGGTCCCGATATCGACCCTGTTGCTACTCCGGTATTTGTTAACATTTCATCACTAAAAATTCCGTCAATTTTAACTTTAATTTTTCTATTTAATAGATAATTTTTAATAAATTTTTTTCGGACCTCTAATACCACATTCCTCCATTGCCTTTAATAATGTTTCGTGTTTGATGATGATCTAGTGCATTTCACACGCGGTAGGAGTGAAACCTTTACAATAACTTACACACAATCTCAATTTGGGAGGCGGGTATGGGTACGGGAACCATTTATTGAATAACACAACTCTGCCATAGGTCACCCCAAGTGGTTCGCTACATTTGGTGACTTAGCAGGGGTGCCCGGATTCATGGGGTGAGGGTTGTCCAGGTCTTGGCGACCAATGCGTCTGTCTTTAAAAATATATATTACTGTTGAAGATAATATGTAGGCATTCCCCGGGCCGAAACGCAAATTATATAAAATTCCCTCGATAGAAAAAAATCACAAAGTAAGCTCCGAAAATTGACAGATTAAACACAGTAATAGCTTCAGTTATTTTACAAGTTATATTTATGAATAAATTCACAGGGTTTATTTTATATACTATACCATTTCTTAACATAACATACAGCCTATGTTACTCGCATAAAATGTAGCTTTCTATTGGTGAAAGAATTTTTAAATCGGTTTTTTGGTTTATGCGTGAAAGCGTAACAAACAAATACACGCAGTTTCGCATTTATAATATTAGTGTAGATTTAAAATACAAATAAATAAAGTATCACACAGCCGTATTAGATATTTGCTTTACCTTTTGATTAAAAAAAATATATTTCCATAATGGAAATATGGTTCCACGTGAGTTATCGAATCTAATACGCATCAGTCCAGTAGGAAGTAAAAGCTCACGTGTTACATCACACAAGTCCCACGTGCTCCCTCGCTCGCTCACGTGTCGGCCAGAAATGGGAACAAACGAATAACCCCATTAATATCTTGTTATTTAGTTCAACTTGCAATGGAAGTTGGTAATTAATAATGCTTTGTATAAAACGTATTATTTTCCCGTCACGACCATAATATCATTATGTGATAATGGATACAGGCAAGCAATCTTGCTAACTAGATAATGGTGTTTGTAATGAAGGTATTTAGTGTACCCACGTTTTACCTAGTAGGTAGTCAGCAGCTAATAAGCGCTTTTTTATTACCGTGGCAATTCACGTTTACGGCACCGTGACGGCATAAAAAAGGCAATAATTTTTATTTATTTTTTAAATGAATGTATGTAAATAATAATAAAATACAATCACAATTTGCCAAACATCTTCTAGATGATAATCATTCACTTAGCTACGATAATAAGCCATCTCCTTTACATATACAAAATAAAGGACATAAACTAAATCTTTTAGAACAATTAGAAATTAACAAACACTTTAATAATCCTAAAGCTATTTTAATAAATGAACATACCAATATAATTCACTCACCGTTGTTTGATATGTTCAAACCAATTTAAAAAATAATAATAATAATTTTGCTAGAAAATAAAACCACGAGTCATCGAATAATGTTTTGAGTATTAACGATCTTAAACTTAATTATGCAGAAAATAAAACCATGAGTCATTATTTGGATATGATTCATATTAGGAATAACGATTAGAGCACTTAACGACCTTCAGTCGAATTTAAACAATATAAGTAATTGGGAAACTTTAAACAGGGTAATAACCATTAATAATTTCAGTCAGTTTACTCATAATTAAAATTAGTTATCAAAATCCTATCTAGAAATAACATAAATACCTCGTCTGTTTGTGGCATGACCACGGTTTGATAATGCCTTCAGAAGGCGAAACAGCTGTCACGTGTAATAATAATTACCTAGCAGAACTTGTTTTTTTTTATAAATTGAATAATAATATTATTGAATATATAAAAGAAATAAAAAATTAAAATGGAGTTCTACAAATGAAACTTGAAAACAATAAATAAAAAGTAAGAAAAGGCAATAAATTTACGTTCCTTATCGCAACAATGCTCCAGCTCTTACAAAATTTGAGATATACAGTGTACGTTAGTCTATTTCCTTCAAATAAAAAAAGTACAGGGTTAGCAGCTGGCCACTGTTCAAGAATCTGTTAGCCCTATATATAACGTCCAATTTCTTGGAAGCCAGATTTACCCGGGCTTCTATACACCAAGAATTTCAATTGAGTTTTTATACTGTCAGTATGGTATCATATGGTTTACAATTGGAATAATTTTTAAGAAATATATAATAATCTAAACATTAGAAACATTTGTCATTAGAAATCATTTTTAAACGATTTGCTTAGGTAAATATTGAATTTGTTATACTAAAAATGTCGATATTATTCGTATATATATATATATATACGAATTTTCTACATAATTTGTGTGTAAACAGTGAGAATGATATAAGTCCTTATGCCTAGGTGTGTCGGGTAGATACTTTAATATTAACTAGACTTGGGAATTCGCTGCTTACCCTGTACAAATCGCAACTGCTTACCCTGTACAAATCGCAAGTGCGACCCACGGTTGAATTTGGCAGCCACCTCTGGTCTGGAGCTCCAAAATACTTGAAAAATACCCTCGACTCTGTGCAGAAACGGGCGGTCCGTTTGATAGATTCTCCCATCTTAACGAACGGGTTACAATCTTTAGAGCACAGGCGTCGGGTGGGAATGCTATCCATGTTCTACCGGTATTTCAATGGAAGATGCTCTGAGGAACTAGCGTCATTGATCCCTTCGGCACCGGTGCATAGTCGGGAGACACGTCAAACGCGCGCCCAACATATGTACACGGTTGACATTTGTCACATGAGAACGGGTCGTTTTTTCGACTCGTTCTTGAGTTCAACAGCTCGGCAAAAAAAAAAAAAAAAAAAAATTCGCAACAGTCGAGCTCTGAATTTACAATTTTAAAAAGTTGCTTATCCTTCGTTGATCCTCAAGTGAATGTATATTAAGGTATTTAATAAAAAAAAGTGTTGTTCATCTGTTCTAATATTCAACAAGAAATCAATAAATCGTATTTAAATTAATAAACGATATTATTAAAGTGAATTTTATGTTTACGAAGTGACTTACAATTTTAATGGTTTTAATCAGAAATCCGAATGCTTTCATACGTTTGTTATGTGATGTACAAATTCTAGTTTTTCATCAAATATATCTCCAAATTTTAGTTAATCTCTAAGTTTAGTTATCAAAAATTATTGTTTTTCATTTGTTAATATTTAGAAATAATTTGTTAGTTATTAACCTATTTTGCAAATCATTTAAATTTGATCCAAGCTCTTGGCAATCATTAAAGTGGGCAATTTCTTTGTAATTTTTTTTGTCATCAGCCAACAGTATAAATTTAGTATTGTTAAAGAAGAATGTTATGTCATCAATAAAGAATAGGAAAAGTTCAAGACCTAAATGGCTACCCTGCGGTAACCCCCTAGAGGGGTAGAATTCTTTAGATTTTGCCGTTTTTACTTTTACAATAATATTCTTTCACTCAGATTGCTTTCGAACCAAATTAGCAATTTGCCCAGTAAGACCTTTGAGTAGTTTGAGAAAGTTAGTAAAGTAGTTTGAGAAAAAACTTGGTGATATTTTATCAAGTGTCTTCGTTGATTTTTTTTTAATAAATGCATTAGTAATGAAATGTTGATATTGAAGCAAAATTGTGGTTATTGACCTGCCTTTTTCATATCCATGTTGCTTTTTTATATCTTTAATACTAATTATGTGAGAGTGCATTTGGTCAAGAACAAGCGATTCAATTAGTTTGGGGATACATGACTGGATGCATACCGGACGATTTGTATCTAATATCAGTGTCATCGCTTGTTTTAATTACTTTTTCTAAAAATAATTTATGTGTAACTTTCTTCTACTTTGAGATGAAATAAACTCCGCCGGTTAACATAAGGATATTAAAGAGTGTTGTAAGGGAATAAGCCAGCGCATTAGCTAACTATTTTAGAAAAAAAAATGTGGAATTTTTATCGGCCCAGCAGACTTAATATTTCTTTAATTGAATTATAAACAAAATTCCAAAAGATTTGAATTGACGGATCTCTGAGGAATGATGCCTGGTGCAGAGAAGGGGATTAAATTGTGAAAAAATATTTTACATGTTAGCGATTCAAAAACCTTAGCGAAACATGATAACGTACTAATCGGTCCATAATTTGTATAATAAAGATTGGCCACCTGATTTGAATACTGGTACCACGTGTGCTTTTTTCTACAAATCAGGAAAAGTTTCCGTGTCGTTCAAAATAACAAAAAGCGGCAAATATAAAGAATCTGCACGGCAACTGACAAAGAAAGGAATAATTTTGTCAGGTCCAGGACATTTACTGGAGTACACGATTATTTAACTCAAAAATGGAATCAGATCTACGAGTTACATGATCCAGTTGTAATAGTGCTTATTTTAGGTCTTGTATAATGCTTTTTTGTTTTAATTATATTTTTATTTGATGTATTTATTTGCTTGAAAATCATTTTATTTTTATTTGATGTATTTATTTGCATTGAAATTGTGCATACTTCCATAGGTACGGCAGCCCACACCACAGCCGCTCTCTCTCCGTGTCTGCGAATACGTGGAATTCGCCTAGTCGTAGAAGCAGTAAACGGGCAAAGTTGGTTCATCCGAATAACCTTATTACTTCCTGTGTTCATAATTATCAGTCGATGTCTTTGTTCCAACCGTTTCTATAGTTCCACACTTCTGTTCATCAATTTCACTCGGTGTCTTTGTTCTTTATAAACACCCTTCCATCCACAACTTGATTCCACTTTTTTATTATTCCACACATCCTGTGCTCACCATTTTCACTTGGTATCTTGACTTCAATTTTTTATAAAGTTCCAAACTTCCTGTTCATCACTCTCACTTGGTGTCTGACTTTATCCTTAATTAAATTCCGCACTTACTGTGATCATTATTCTGACTTTTTATCGAGGCTCCAACGTTTTTGGTCAGTTCCAAAAATCCTATTTTCTTGACTCTCACTTGGTGTCTTAACTCTAACCTTTTATAAAGATTCACACGTAATGTGTTCATCATTCACGCTTGATGTCTTTGCTCCAATATTTTTTTAGTCCCAAACTTCCTGCAATCAACGATTTTACTCTCTGTCTTTATTCTTTGATTCCAATGTCTTTCACTATTCTCACAACATATTATCACTTGGTGTATTTATCCTTTGCTTCCACCCTTTCACAGTTAGAATTATTGTTAGATTCCACCCTTTGTCACGGTTCCTCACATTCCGTGTTTATCATTCTCACTTGGTGTGTTTGCTCCAATTTTTATTGCAGTTCCACACTCCCTGTGTTAATTTGTAATTTGGTGTGTAGGTTATATGATTCACCACTTCTTTTATTAGCTCTGCTATTTGATTCTACCCCACAATTTTTCACAATTCCACACATCACGACGTGTTCACAATTCTCGTTATTCGATTCCATCCTATTATATTACCACACCACCATCATTCTCACTTGGTATCTTGGATTCCACTCTTTTCATATTTCCACACTTTGTAGGTTTATTATTCTTACTTGGCTTATTAGGTTTTTTATTCCACCCTTTTGTAACTCCACCCATCTAGGTGTTACTCTTTTTTAATTTACTGTGCGTCAGGTTGGTAATTCTTATTTCGGCCATGGCCATTTTCCAAATTTTGATAGTTTTAAAAAAAAATTGTCCATTTTTTCCAAATGCCTAAGGTTTGTGTGTGAAGCAAAATCACTGTGGTGTCATTTTAATTAAATAAAATAACAAACACTGTTGGTGGTGGTATAAACAAAATTTGTTATTTAATTTATCACTTAATTTGTGTTTAAAACACATCTGATATAAAATTAAACTAAATCATAACACTTAATCTAAAATCTAAGCAATTGCTTTTCACGAACATGAAATATTTTTTAAAAAAAAATATTTTTTTGTTGTTAGCGCTATTAATTCGCTTCATTTTAACTGTTGTGAATTGTTTTCAACTTTAAATAGCGCATCTACTTACAAATTTTCTACTATCCCCTTTATTCACATCACAAAAACACAAATTTTATCCTTTTTGTGCAATATTTCTTTGCTCTTTTTCTCAGTCGTTTTTTTGTTAACTTTTCATCCGTCTGAAATTTATTATTACTTAGTTACTTCAACTGTATCGTATTTACCACTGTAATATAATTTTTATCAAACTATCATGTTTTTTTGTTATTTATTTTTGGGGTGTTATGCCGTGTTTTGCTATCTCCTTCTTTAGCCAACGTTTCGGACAGCGTTACAGTGTCCATCATCAGGGCAGATGATGGACATGGCTAAAGAAGGAGGTAGCGAAAAACGGCATAACACCCCAAAAATAAATAACAAAAATACTTTTGGCCGTGAAAACCTAAAAACATACCAAACTATCATAATGTCTAGAAACTATCGTCACCGTATTTTGATCCAAAATCATCGTCTTACCTGGATGTTGTCATATCATTGTTGCAGTTAGCCTTTGAACTATTTCATTGATCATCGATGTTTCCTCTTGTATCTTGTATATTTATGTCACCTATTGTACCTCTCGCATTGCCTTCTGTACCTCGTGTCACCTACGGTGCCGCTAGTGTCACCTACTGTACCTCTCGTGTCATCTACTGTACTTTTCGTATCACCTACCGTACATTTCGTGTCGCAGAATGTGTCTCTCATGTCACCTTCAATGCCTCTCGTATCACCTACTGTATGTATCTCTCGTGTAACCTCTTTTACCTCTCGTGTCACCTAATATACCCCTCGTATCACCTACTGTACCTCTCGTGTCACTAACTGTACCTCTCGTGTCATCTACTATACTTTTCGTATCATCTACCGTACATTTTGTGTCACCGATTTTGTCTCTCTGTACCTCTCAACCTACAATACCTATCGTGTAACCTATTGTACCTCTCGTGTCGCCTATTGTACCTCTCGTATCACCTTTTTTACATCTCGTATCACATTCTGTACTTGTCAACCTGTAATGTTTATTAATGTGTTCTGTGGTCCTGCCGTCCAAAACTCCGTTGTAATTTTTTCTATTACGTACAACATTTTTTATAAATATCTAGAGGTTACAAAGAAGCTATCAGCGGTACGTTTATTGGGCCCGTTCATCTATAAGGGTATGTTCCTATCAAAACCATCTTCCATTATCAAGTTTAGATTGTATTTTGAACCATGATTTCCCTAAAATTAGGTAATACCTTTTAACCGCTTTACTGAACTAAGCGATATTGTAACGTCCTTCCCCAATAATTATCGGTCCTTTGATGTTTCTTAGTGACGTTTTCTACTTTGAAATTGTGCTCACTGATTTTTTTATTAGAATTATCCGTCGTCAATGATATTTTGTAAAATATTTCTGTGTTAACAATTTATTATTTCCCTTAACTTGATAATTGCTTTTTTTTCTTTGGCATTCCTTTTTCCTAAATAGAAACTTAATACGCAATACAATTATCAATATCAATACAAGTGATTATGAAAATATTATTATTGTTGAAACTAACAATCTGTACATATAATCCGTACATCTAACTAAATCCGTAGGTCCATTGTGCTATCTTTCGTGGTATATGTTATTACCTTGATAGTAGCCAATTAACTTTGATCAAGTCAATCAAGATTGTAATTAGGTGTTTCCACAACGTGGTTTTCTAATATTTGAGCCTTCTCCTCATCACGTACCACTATTGCTACTTCCTACCAACAAATGTCCTTTGACGGCCTCCGTGGTCCCGAGGCAAGACTCTCGACTCACAATCCGAAGGTCGCGGGTTCGAACCCGGCGTGCGCAAATAAATTTTATTTGATTAATTTGTGTTATTTCACAATTTATTCATTTAAAATAATATATGATATATTTGCGGCACGTTCCAGAGTGGAAGATACTAATAGTATCGCCCTGGTGTAAGACCACCATTCAGAATTGAAACGTTGCTTGAAATGGCTTTAGCCGTGTTTAGTGACCAGATCTGAATAGCCAGGTACTTCCCCACCTACCTCTTCCCTATCTCCTCCCCCCCCCCCACTACCTTCAGCCTCACAACATACCCCAATTGGGGATGCCATAGTCTCACTGGCTCCAGACGGGAGCAGTTGGGACTCTTGTGCGGTATTTCATGTAAAAAAAAAAAAAAAAATGTCCTACTAGCTCCATATAGTTTATATCTGTTTTGTTCAGCTGTTTAGTTCGTTTAGGGTTTTGTCCATTGCCGGAGCTTCCTTCCATTTGTTCCAATACTCAACCCACTTTGCAACGTGGGATTAAGTGTGGCAGGCTGCTACCCCAATAGTTGGCTCTGGTCCAGCGAGTGATTTCTCTCATTTCCATTTGCCAAACAGTCCATTCATTATGCATCCAGGGCAGGGTTGCCAAAAGACCTCCCTTAAACATTACTATCTAGCATCTTAATATTACTATTCATAGAGCCGACATTATTATCACCACAACACTACATCTTGGGTTGAGATTTGGCCTCCTCAGCAAATACTCTCCAGTCCTCAGTACTTCGAATTTTGTTCCAATCCTCTTCCTCACAATCTATCCACCTTTTTCTCTGCCTCTGGGTTAATTTTAGTATTCTACACAGTTGCAACAAGTGACTCGTTCAAAAGGTTTTATCATTTGGCATTCTTTCAATTCCATCCCAGCGCAATCTTTGGGACGTACATAATTTTAAGATGATGTCATGCTCAGTCAGAAATAAATTTATCTCCAGCTATTTCATTTAAATTCTCACAGTTCCCTTTGTAATGACTCGCAAATATTATTCCCTAGATATGACCGCCCCCACCACGATTGTTTTACGAAGGTCTCATGATCAAATTATCTCCGCCTATTTCCCTTCGGTTCTCGTAGTTCTGATTGCAATAACAACTACCATATAACAAATCTTATTTCCTAGTTATGGCGAGGTTATCCTACGATTGTTGCCGCGATTATCTTACGATGGTCTAAGCTTAATTTAAAACCAACACATCTCTTTCCCTTTTATCGCAATAACTTACAAATCTTGTTCCTTAGATGTGGCAGGCCCTTCACTTAGTTGATTGTCTCACAATTGATTGTCGTACGATGGTATCATGCTCAATCCTACCTATCTCCGTTTCTTTCCCTCTATTTTAGTTTATCTTTTTTTAATGCAATAACTTACCAATTTCATTCTTTAGATATGGCAGTCCTCACCACAGCCGCTCGCAGTCCGTCAAGGCCGGCGTGGGAGGCTGGAACTCCTCTGGGCGGAGTCTTCTGGGTCCCCCGCCCCAGAGGGCCCGTGTGGCATC
The DNA here is from genome assembly GCA_936435175.1 of Glyphotaelius pellucidus. NCBI lineage: Eukaryota > Metazoa > Arthropoda > Insecta > Trichoptera > Limnephilidae > Glyphotaelius > Glyphotaelius pellucidus. The sequence goes on along the minus strand of OW386561.1, from coordinate 10,457,540 downwards.
CATGCCAAGCACAGGGGTCGAAGAGCACTATTACCGCCTGAGGCACTTCTCCATCACGGGGAAGGGGGTGGTCAATCGAGGAGACTCGCTGAAGAGCAGGAGGTCGAGGAGTAACAATTCAGTGGCCAGCAGCAATTCAAGGTGAGACATTATTTTTTATTTGTTAATATTGGCACCCAACGTAGGAATATTTTTTAATGATAAAAATACTGGCACCCGTAACGTAAGTGTAACTCCTTAACGATAGATTTTTACTCCAACAAAATCCCAATTGAATTTTTGAATTTTGAATGATTTGATCCGGTTCAAAAGAAAAATCGGTTTTGCTGGGTTCATGCTTATCTGTAAACGAAGCGACTTAGTGGTCGATGTCAAAATTTAAACTCAGTGTATTAAAACAATTAAAATAAATCTATTAATATCATGCACTATATAGCACCTTAATCGAAATATTATGGTAGCTATGTTTCGATAAACACGTAATAAATACTTTAAAATAGTTTGCTAATTACAAACATAAATATTGACAATCCTATCGTATTTCCCTCTATAATTAAAATAACAATCTCACATTAATTTACTTACCATATATTCTATGTTACCTGCTTTGTGTCAACTATTATATTTGGTGTTATCTGTATTTTGCATATCTTATATCTTATGTTATCTTTATTTTGTTTCTTATATTTATATTATGTTTATATTATATTATGTTATTTCTTATATTTTTCCAAAAACATGTACTGCACTATATGTAAAAGCCCTATGGACGTTTAAATAAATAAATATATCACAAATTTTTAGCCAAAAAAAAAAATAAAAAATTTAAAATAAAAAAAAAAAAAATAAAAATAAAAAAAAAAATAAAAATAAGGGATCCTTTTTTGTGGTGTTATTTGAAAGCGGTCTGTGACACAATGATTCACATTCAAGGACTTTGATTCAAATAATGACACCACAAAACAGTTGATCCAAAACAAAATTGGATCGCGATGAAAATTAGGCAAAAAGAAGGGATCCCTTGTTTTATGTGCTATGTATATGGTAACTAACTTGGAATTTGGTGATTTATATTGATGTGGTGAGAATTTATCAATCCATATGATTAGGTCGAGGAGTAAGTAACAAACCAACGTATTGTTTTATTTTAGAATGTAATTCTTGCGCCCAACGTTGTGCTTCCAAATCAACCAAATCATAAGGTATATCGTACAAATTTAAGATAAATTATTTTTGTTTAATGTGAATATCTCACAAGAGACCCAGCTGCTCCGATCTGGAGCCAGTGAGACTATGACATCCCCAATACGTTGTGACGATGAAAGTAGTGGGGAGGGTAAGGGGATGAGAAGAGAAAGGTAGGATCACCTGGCTATTCAGATCTGGTCACCAAACACGGCTAAAGCTATTTCCAGCAACGTTTCTATTATGAATGGTTGTCTTACACCAGGGCGATACTGAGAATATTTTCCTCACTGGAACGTGTCGCAAATATACTACACATTATTTTAAATGAATTAACACAAATTCACCAAATAAAATTTATTTGCTCGCGCCGAGATTCGATCTCGCGACTTTCGGATTGTGAGTCAAGAGCCTTACTCCTCGATCACGTAGGCGGTCAATTTCACGTCAATTTTTGTTTTATTAAAGTGAAAACTTCTTTAGCAGCGTTGTGATTTGAAACACGATAAAACGAAAAATAGCGACTCTAAAAAGAGACACACACACATACATCTATAGCAGTTAGCCTGCGGGAGAAAGAGATAGTATAATCGGTCTTCTATTTGTGCGGTGCTTCGAAGTACAAATTGTCTATTTTAGTTTTTTGAAGGTTTCACTTCTACCGCGTGTGAACTGCACACTCTGATTTTTTTTAGAGGGTGTATCAGTATGTACACGAAAGACCTTATTCAGGCCTTCCCGAGAAAATTTGAAGTAAAAAATATTGCAGTTGATGACTTTTAAAAAAAATTAAAAACACAAAAATAGTGTCCATGACTCTGGGTTCAACCTATCGCATCGCGTGATTGGCACTTCTCTCGTTCCAGCAGAACGTATCACGAAATCCGTTGTGTTGTGTGGCAGTGTGATCGGTGGTGATGTGTGATAATTTTATTGAAAAAATATATCACCGAATGAAATGCGCGCTTTCCTCTAGATATTCTCAGGAATCACAGATTAACGAGTTTATTGTTATCAAATTTATTTTTATAATTTCGGAGGTGGGTACAGGTACCGCCGCCCCGAGAACCATTTATTGGATAACCAACAAGTGATTTGCTACGTTTAGTTACTTAGTTGGGGTGATCGCCTTCATCGGGTGAGGTGTGTTCAGGTCTTGACGGCGGATGTGCTTGCCCACCAGCTGCATGGTGAGCTGAAACGGAAGAGACCGGTTCGCGGAGACCTTAAGATCTCTTACACCGCAGAAGAAGGAAGAATTCGTACATCCGTCACTCATGAACACACTGATCCCTAGATTCCTATCCACCCCCGTACCTTTTTCCTTCCCAAAACTTCCTTTCCTTGTAAAGACCCTCAATCCAGCATTCCCAAAAATGATTTATGCTTCAAAGGAAATAATTTTTGGGGTTAATGTAGAAAAAAATAATTTATTGAACTCCATTTTAATTTTTTGTATATTTACAATAAAATGATTATTTTATTTGTTAAAACATTCAAATATTCCCTCGTCACTTTTAGATATGTTTAGGTCAATTTTAAATACTTAAATAAACCCAAGGGTCATCATTTGGGAATAACTCACATAATGATTAGACTAACGACCTCCAGCCAAATTTAAACATCGTAGTAATTGGGGAAACTATAAAAGGGTAAAAACTATTGATAATTTTTTCGTAAGAAGCAATTACTTTGTGGTTAGACATTATATTTAAAAGAATTAAAACACTCTGTATTTAAACCACGAATTTATTATTTTGTATATCTACCGGTTTCGCTTCGACCAAACTTCATCAGGATATAATAATAACTAAGTTATTTATTATTAACTAGTTATAGAATAATAAATAAGTTATTATTATATCCTAATGAAGCTTGGTCGAAGCGAAACCGGTAGATATACAAAATAATAAATTCGTGGTTTAAATACAAAGTGTTTTAATTCTTTTAAACATTAATAGTTTTGTTATTTTACTTGGAAATTAATAATATCTTAGGTAATAAAAATATAAGCATTTTTTTCCTTTCTAGAAATTATTTATTTTATCTTGTTCTCCATAAAACAGTTTACACCAGAATATTATGGAGAAGATTACAAAATTTAGAGAAAAAAAGTGTATGGGGGCAGTTTCACTATCTTGTGACGTATGTCAGAAGATAGTTACATAACTCTCTGTAGGTGACATTGAAGATGTCGATGCTCAATACAGATTCATTTAGCAGTCGAATTGCTCTGTTTAATGACGCATATTGATAGGAAGAAGTTCTCGCTTTTGGAGCATAAAAAAGTTCGTGGAATCTCCCACGACTTTACGCGTTAGGTACATATAAGTTAATCTCCTTCAACATGGTTGGATTCAGTATAATACCGGAGATTAGCTTAAAAAAGTGTTTACCCAAAAATATTTTTCGGCGGGCTTCTAATGTATTAAGATCGAGCATTCCTGTTAAAAACAACGATGGATACAGGGATGGGTAGTATGTATATTCCCTCATATGCAGGTAACGCATAAACCTTTTTTAAACTCTTTCTATTTCTAGAATATGATTTTGTTCAGAGGGGGCCCAAATAATGGAGCTATATTCCAAGATGCTGCGGACAAGTGCTTCATATGTTCTCCGTATTACAATTCCATTAGTAAATGATCTCGCATTACGAAGAACAAATCCAAGCATTTAGTTGGCGCGGGAGACCATGTCAGATATGTGGGATTTGAAAGAGAGATTTGCTTAAAAAATCACGCCAAAGTCTCGAATCTCGTTTTTGCGTGTTAATATAATTTTGATTATGTGGTATGGGAATAAAATTGTGTCTATGGGAATACAAATATATCGTCTGTAAGTGGTGTGACGACAGTTTGATAATGCCTTCAAAAGGCGAAACAGCTGTCACGCGGAAGAAGAATTACACAGCAGAACTTGTTTATAAATAAACTGGGTATGTGCCGTTATAGTCTGCATATAACATGGGAATTTGAGACACAAAATTTCCTTTAGTTCAGGTCTATTTTTACTCTGGTCTGCGGGAGTTTTACGTTCGGGTTTTATGTTTCGAAAGTCGTAAAGGACGAATCTTATTGCTCCGAGATGTTTTCAAACCACAATATCTTTTTAATGCCCACCGGAGAGCACGGCATGGTGTTTTTTTTCTGAAACCATATGCACGTATTGATTTTGCTTTGTATCTTACTTGAATAAAATATTCAAAATTAATAAACACACAGATTTAACCACTTTTATTGTTTAAAAAACCCAAAAGTTTCACAAGCAACGATTACTTCACCAAATTATAAAAAGAATGGGAGATATGTTAATACAAATGTTGGAGTCTTTTTTCATCCTACCACTGCCAGATCTATGTCTCTCTGCCATATATCAGAAGAGCTATTCTCCATCTTTTGTGAGATCGAGATAGATCTCAGGCGAGATCTCCTGTCAGATTTGTGTGATTTTCTACGGCTGTTATTTGCTTTTTCTATGGGCCGACGTCAGAATTTCAGCTGTGAGCTGTCACATATTTTAGTTTAGGTCGTTGTAAACATGAATTCCTGCAAGTATGCATGATTACTTATTCATTTAACAGCCGTAGAAAATCACACAAATCTTACAGGAGATCTCGCCTGAGATCTATCTCGATCTCACAAAGACAGAGAATAGCTCTTCTGGGTAAGTCTGGGACCAGCACTCCATTGTGGACTGCTAGCTTCGCTTCTTTGGACAATTTTGGATCTGTGATTTGTACTTGTTAAATTACAGTGTTCATCATATCAGATGACGTCACTTTAGTTTTTTTTTTTAATATGAATACCACACAAGATTCCCAAATGCAGTTCGCAGTCAGGAGAATTAATGCATCATCAATTTGGGTGGCTTGTGAGGCTGAAAGAAGTGAAGAAAGGAAGGAGATAGATAAGAAAAAGGCTGGGATGTACCTGGCTATTCATATCTGGTTATCAAACATAGTTCAAGCCATTTTAAAAGCGTGTTTTTGAAGATATAGGGTCTGGGTTTCGCCCTCTAGAAATTTCTAGAACAGTCCAGAACATTCGAGAGTATTCAAGAGCATTTCAGAACAATCCATAACATCCCGGAACATTCTAGAATGTTATGGAATGTCTGGAACGTTAGAGAATCTGGAATAGTCTGGAACGTTAGAGAATATCCCTGATCATTGTGGAACATTCCAGAACACTCTCAAATGTTGTGGACTGTTTTGGAATATTGTGTAGCGTTTGGAGCCTTTTTTGTACGGGTGGGGCTACCTATCTACATATGTATATAAAAATCAAAAAGTGTTTGGGGATGTATCAGATGTCTATGCGTTGCTAAACCATTCTTCCGATTGCGATAAAACTTTGGGGATTTGATGTGTGCATGCCCGCGATGGTTTCTATATATACTGGTGAGCTATGGCATTATGAAATTTCTATAAAAAAATTGCAATAGGTGGCACGCGAACTGTTTGAAAACTGAATGCACTGGGACTGAATGTATGGAATGCTGGAGGAGGGAGGGGAATTACGGAGGGGGGTTCGTGAGACGGGGGAAGCAGGAGAAGGGAATGGGGAGAGGGAAAATGGAGTGGAAACACGTAAGGGGAAGGGGACGCGGGAGAGGAAGGAAAGGCGGAAAGGGAACGGGACGAAAGCGAAAAGACAGGCAGGGAGAAATAATTTCTTTATTAAGTGGCATAGCAACGCATGCCGGGAACTGGCCAGTTGGTATATAAAGCAAGATCCGTCGTCGGTTCGAATGTCAGCATGTAATAAAATAAATAAATTAATTTAATTTTTTTATTTAATATGTTACCAGGGATGGGGTGGCAACAATGTACAAGGTAGATTTCTAAGAACAAAAATGACTCGCATTGCAGATGTAAGGAGTATGTTAATGATTTTCAAGAAAATATGGTATTTTAAATACAAAAATAAATATTAAAATAAAAATAACATCCTAACAAAAACTAAGGCTGTCTGGCAAAGGGCTTGCTTAGGTTTAAATAGTTTGTGGTGATACCGTGGGTAGTTGAAAGGACGCATGATGAAATCTTCTTTTGTGAAAACGAATCTCACGTCGTGAGATGGGCAGAACTCCAGGCAATTTGGCTCGCAGCCAAAAGGAAACTCCAGAAGCAGTAGAGGCGGATGATTCTCGATCCCAACCATCCCTCCAGGATGATTACCAGTCAGCTCCCAAGATGGCGAGAATGATGATCAGAATCGTAGCGATCTTCAAAAAAAGAATCCTTCGTGTTGCAGTCGAGTGGTTGCCCAGAGCTCTCGGCTGTAGCACAAAGAATTTTAGCCTTTCCTTTCAAATCTTCTGATTCGAATCTCTACAGGATTAACAACTATTGCATTTCGAAATATTGCAGGGCTCGCAATATAACCAATGCCCAAATGTCAATGGGCAATCACTAGAGGTGCCACACACCGAGATCATAAATAAAGTGTGTATAGCACACACCTTGTTACAAATACTTTTATGTAACATTATTAATCATAATTTTTTCGTTCCATCGATTGTTTATTATTATAGATACTTACTTTCTAACCAGCGAAATGTAGTACTTAATCATACTCACTTTTATATGGGTTCATTTTATATGGTTAGAACCAATCCTATATAATAATGTACTTTATTATCAAAGCTTAAGGATTTTATAACTTCATAAAACCAAATGAGTAGTACGTTCCTCTCATAATCGAGTGCGGTATGGCGCTTTTACGATATAAAGATTTATAGTTCCGTATTGTACGTTAACTCACATAAAAAATTCTAGACGTGCGCGTTTACCAATTCCACCATTGCCACCTGTCAAACCGTTATATTTGTCAGTCTCATATTTAAAATTTTAGAATTAACAATATTATCTTCGACTAATTTTTATAGGCAAACCCTTTTCTTTGGAAACAATCGTTCTAAGAACTGGTTTGTAACCTAGATAGCGTCTCGGATAATATTATTGATATTTAATTAAATGAAGACATTATGAGCGAAACTCAATCGAAAATCTGGAAACAGAAAAATCAGAAAAAGATATTGGCACCTCTGGGACTCGAACCCAGGACCTCCCTACTTTCCGGGTCGGGCGCTCTTATCCACTGAGCTAAGGTGTCGATATCCAATTCGGTCACTTTTAACACCGGAAAGTAGGGAGGTCCTGGGTTCGAGTCCCAGAGGTGCCAATATCTTTTTCTGATTTTTCTGTTTCCAGATTTTCGATTGAGTTTCGCTCATAATGTCTTCATTTAATTAAATATTACAGTTTGAGGTTTTACTCATAAAGTTAAAATAATAAATAATAATATTCATCCCAGACTTGCAGAAGAGTCAATAGATGTCGCACATTAAATAAAATGGATAATAATTTATCCAGACACCATCTAGATTGCATTTAGTTCGAGTTGAATCTTGCAATCATTCATAAAGATGGCAGCCAATAAAAATATGCGTTAAGAAAAATGAAGATAATATGAGTGGTTCTTAGTCGAAGTATGGTACAGTTAAAAGTGACCGAATTGGATATCGACACCTTAGCTCAGTGGATAAGAGCGCCCGACCCGGAAAGTAGGGAGGTCCTGGGTTCGAGTCCCAGAGGTGCCAATATCTTTTTCTGATTTTTCTGTTTCCAGATTTTCGATTGAGTTTCGCTCATAATGTCTTCATTTAATTAAATATTACAGTTTGAGGTTTTACTCATAAAGTTAAAATAATAAATAATAATATTCATCCCAGACTTGCAGAAGAGTCAATAGATGTCGCACATTAAATAAAATGGATAATAATTTATCCAGACACCATCTAGATTGCATTTAGTTCGAGTTGAATCTTGCAATCATTCATAAAGATGGCAGCCAATAAAAATATGCGTTAAGAAAAATGAAGATAATATGAGTGGTTCTTAGTCGAAGTATGGTACAGTTAAAAGTGACCGAATTGGATATCGACACCTTAGCTCAGTGGATAAGAGCGCCCGACCCGGAAAGTAGGGAGGTCCTGGGTTCGAGTCCCAGAGGTGCCAATATCTTTTTCTGATTTTTCTGTTTCCAGATTTTCGATTGAGTTTCGCTCATAATGTCTTCATTTAATTAAATATTACAGTTTGAGGTTTTACTCATAAAGTTAAAATAATAAATAATAATATTCATCCCAGACTTGCAGAAGAGTCAATAGATGTCGCACATTAAATAAAATGGATAATAATTTATCCAGACACCATCTAGATTGCATTTAGTTCGAGTTGAATCTTGCAATCATTCATAAAGATGGCAGCCAATAAAAATATGCGTTAAGAAAAATGAAGATAATATGAGTGGTTCTTAGTCGAAGTATGGTACAGTTAAAAGTGACCGAATTGGATATCGACACCTTAGCTCAGTGGATAAGAGCGCCCGACCCGGAAAGTAGGGAGGTCCTGGGTTCGAGTCCCAGAGGTGCCAATATCTTTTTCTGATTTTTCTGTTTCCAGATTTTCGATTGAGTTTCGCTCATAATGTCTTCATTTAATTAAATATTACAGTTTGAGGTTTTACTCATAAAGTTAAAATAATAAATAATAATATTATTGATATTGATGAGAATAACCTTCAAAAGTTATAAAAAGAGAGTTTTTCTAATAAAAAATTGAATAATCATTTAGACTTTTATAAAAGGTCAATTTGTTCCATATAAAAGTAAAAATCGGATATATATCGGAATAGGTACTTACATTGAATATTGAAAAGATTTTTTGCAATAGAAAGTGTAGATGGTTTTTTTAAAATAACCTTAATTAGCGTAAATTCTTAAATATTCAGCCAGGGGCGTAGCCACAGCATTCACATGGGGCGTAGGCGTAGCCAGGTTTTGATTTAGGGTGGGGAATAAAATAACAAACTAGAGGACGTACCAAAAAGCAGGCTTCTACAACATGTTCATGTGGCCCTATGAATATAAAGAATAGAACGGAAGAAGGAAAAACCATCCTCAGTGCTGCAAGTTTGAAAACGCGAATCGGTCGACAATCCCAGAGGTCATGCATTGGCCAGCCAGGGTGGAGCAAATAGTATTGTTGTATTGTCCAGGAGTGTAATATATGAGTTCTATTTTCTTTTTGTCCTACGCAATATAATGTCCTTTCCCGTGCGTCCCCGTTCCCTTCCACTTTCCCCGCCTTCCCCCTCCCTCGTCTCTTCCCTCTCTGCAAACTCCACCTTCCCCCCCGCCTTTCCTCCCTGCCGCTAAAATATATGAAATTCACACATTTTCATTTTTACAAATTTCATTACGCCAGAACTTACCATTATATACAACCTATGTTACGTGCTGATAATGTAGCTTTCTATTGGTGAAAGAATTTTTAAAATCGGTTTAGTGGCTTACACTTGAAAGCGTAACAAACAAACACACTCACTTTCGCATTAATTTTACGTATAGAAGTATGGATACGATAACTTTGACCCTTATTTTTACTTCCAAATATCAAACGAAACCGGACAGTAAGGCTGATAAATAAATATAATATGATTATGTTTGTGCAAGTCACATGATTCATGCCGTTCTGCCTTAAGGCGGTGCTTCTCGCCTCAAAAAGAAGAAGATGGAGAGATATGTAATTACGAATGTTGGACAGAGCGCGCTAATATTTTAAGTGATAAAATTGAAGCGAAAATAGCCAAAAAGCTTAATAAAACATGACTCGTTTAAAATAGAGCAAAAATCTCGTGGAACGTATCTTAAGAATCACTTGAAGAAACATTGTGATTTTTTTAAAATAAAAAAATAGAAATAGACTTGTTTTAAATAATTTTCGGAGCATACTTTGCGATTTTTTTCTATCGAAGGAGTTTCATATAATTCGCGTTTCGGCGTGGAACGTATCTAGTTATTATCTTCAAAAATAACATATATTTTTTTTAAGAGCTTAAAAACTTCAAATGTTTAAGGGAGATATGTAAGAAATCGGTCGAAATTTAGATAGCGGCGGCTTAAAAGTCGGTCTGAATTCAGAATGAAAATATATGATGGTCCCTAAAGAGTATCGTAAAACCAAGTTCATGATATTTTGTAATAAAATACGTTGTTATGACTCCGGAATAAAGCTCGCGAGGATATAATAACGACCGCACCAAGAGTATCATCTTACGCGGGGTTTAAGATAATATTAGCTTGATTTATTACAAGGTTTAATGAAATTAAACAACCATTATCGCGGGGTTTTATTTAGGTTAATTTATTTAACACTGGCGCAGCCGCTGACAGAGCTTGTAAATATGTAAAGGAAATGTATTCCCTTTAATTTTGAATTTTGTAGTTTGAGTTCTGCGTTGTCTAAAAAGCAATGCTTCAGTGTTAGAATGTAAATCGTCGCCTTAGTTCTTAATTGTCCAAACGACCATTAGAAAATTTTACAAAAGGAGAAGATTTGCTTTAATTATTTCAATGAGACATTATGATAGGTGTTTAAGATAAAGCTATTTCCGTAAAGGTAAAGGTCTCATTAGTTTAAATAATTCTTAGTCAAGTGATTAACTATAATTTTTTCACTTTATTTTTAACTAGCTTTTACTTCGCTCGCATGGTATTAGAGGGAAATTACTGTAGCGCTTGCACTTATCAATTATCCCCCCCCCCCCCCCATTCCCCCACCCCCTCCCAACCTCCCCCCTCCAACATTCCATACATTCATTTCCGGGACATTCAGTTTTCAAACATTACATTCAGTTTTCACAGCTTGCTTGCCTCCTAAATTTCATAATGCCAGAGCTCACCAGTAGTAAAAAAAATAATTATCCAATTTGGTGCAGCCGTTCGGAAGTTATGCGCGTACATTCGGAGATTCATATTTATTTATATAGATAGATAGATATTAACTACGACTTCGCGCAAATATATCAACATCGTTTCCACGGCAACAATTTTTTTTCTGACGTTAGCAATAATTCGCTTTTGTTAGCAACAGAAAACGTATAATAAATATAATATAATAATATTTATAATTTCATAACGCCAGAGCTTACCAATACATACGGTCTATATTACTCGCATATAATGTAGCTTTTATTGGAAAAAGAATTTTTTAAATCGGTTTATTGGTGTATGCGTGAAAGCGTAACAAAAAACACACGCAGTTTCGCATTTATTTATTTATTTCATTTTTATTTAGTAAAATATTTACACATTTATGTACATTATTTATGAATATGACTGTCCAACTAGGATGATTCCCGTTTTAGGACAGTCAAATTAGGATAAGTGTGAATATATATGGACCATGATTTATACAAAAAGAGGGAAAATTGAGGAAATGAAAAGAAGAGAAAGAATAAAACATAAAATTGGAAAGTTAAAAGCGTATTAACATATTACTTAAAAAAAAAGGTTTATATGTATAGGTTCTTGAAAAAAAAGGCTTAAACATATAGTTCACTTGTGTATGCATCGCATACAACAATTATTAAAATGATAATAATAATAAATAAAAGGAATAAAAATATTTTTACACTTAAACATAAAGGGAACTGGTGTTTGCATTTCATAATGTAGTCCTATTAATGAGAACTATAAAGAGAACAGAAACAATAAAATAAAATAAACAATTAAGGTATGATTATTACTGTTGTATGCTTTGCATAGTTATCAAAATAATAATAAAATAAGTTTACTTATAAATGGCGTTTGCATTACAAAATAATAGGCTTACATATACATTTTGTATGAATATGAAATAAAAAAAGAGAAGTGATAGAATAAAATAAAATATCCAATTAAAACATAAGATTAACTGCTGCCTTGTAGAATTCTAATTTAAAAGTAATAGGTACGTACATACATGCACATAATATAAACAATTAGAATATAAAAGGTATCTTTTGCACAGTTTATTTTTTGTCGGAATTTTGGTTTGTGTTTGATTTCATTTTTTGTGTAGTAAAAGTTCACTCTCCTTTCTCCCTAATTGATGAAACCAAGTAGTGGTCAATCTGCGAAGAACCCTTGTGCTTTCGTTTTTCCAAGCATCAGGCATTAAGTTGTATAGTTTTGGACCTAAGAATGAGAAGTGTCTTTGAGCAAGAGATGTTTTGGTTGTGAGTGGTACAATTGGATTTCTCCGTGAGAAAATTATATCGCACTTTATTTTTTTATCACTCTAAATGACTTATCTGAGATGGTTCTGAGTTGGTTTCATTCCGAGTTGACCGGTCATCATTTATGATATATTCTATATTAATTTTTCACTGGAGTACCATTAGAGTTTACTCAAACAGTTTGACGGCCGGCCGTGGTCGAGATGTAGGCTCCTGTCTCGCAATCCGAAGGTTGCTGGATCCAATCGGAATGCGCAAATAAATTTTATATATTAATTTGTGTTATTTCACAATTAATTCGTTTAAAAAATATATTTAGTGTATTTACGGCACATTCCAGAGTGAAAAATACGCCAAGTATCGCCCTGGTGTGAGACCATCATTCAGAATTGAAACGTTGCTTGAAATGGCTTTAGCCATGTTTGATAATCAGATCTGAATAGCCAGGTACTTCTCTACCCTCCTCTTGCCCATCTACTTCCCCTCCGCACTACTTTCAGCTTCACAACATACTCCAATTGGGGATGCCATAGTCTCACTGGCTCCAGACGGGAGCAACTGGGATTCGTGTGCATTGGTGCATATGTATACACTTGCGACGTTACGCTCTTGCGAAACGTAATTGAGAAATAGCCGTTTGTCTTAAGTACGCCTACTCATTGTTATTAGTTATTAGCAAGAAAGAGACAGCGAGTAATGTGTACGATCATCGAATTTTATTAGGTAGGTATTTTTTAAACATGCTATAAGCAAGCAATGCATCTGTCTTCGACTGGTTGCTTTACCTATGACTGCTGATATGAACTATCATTTTTCACCGAATTCTTCTTCCATATTGTCCCCAGCACGGAGCACCTGGCCCCCCGCGCCTCCGCTCCCCCGTCTCTGGCAAGCTCGCGCGAGTCCTCGGCCAGCGCGCCCCCGCCCGCCCCCTACCGGGTCCTGGTACTGGGGGCCCCCGGGGTCGGCAAGTCCTCGCTGGTCAGCCAGTTCATGACCTCGGAGTATCTGCATGCGTACGACACCAGCATTGGTAAGAAATGATACAATATTTCTATTTATTTATTTATAACACTTGAAATAGAACCATGTATTAGGGGTGGGTAGGAATCTGGGGTCACTGTGTCCAGAAGTGACAGAAGAATGAAACAATCCCTTCCACTGCGGTCTTAAACCTACTGAGAGTCCTGCTGGAGAGGTCAAAAGATCTCCCGATCCGGCCTGCCACGCAGTTGGTGAGCAGACGCATCCGCCGCCAAGATCCGGACAAACCTGATCCCATGAACCCGGGCACCCCTGCTAAGTCACCAAACGTAGCGACCCACTTAGGGTGATCTATGACAGAGGTGTTGGTCATCCAATAAAAGGTTCCCGGGGCGGCGGTACCCATACCCGCCTCCCAAATTGAAAATGTCATGTTTTGGGCATGACTTAGTATAGTGGATAATGCAAATGGATGTTTTATTGTGAAATTTATATGAAATAATAATATTTAATAATAAATTTTGGAACTGCCACAATTTCTTCACAAATGTGTGTAGATAAAATAATTCCTAACTTTTAATAAATAGCGTCATCTCCAGCCTGTCTAGACACATCAAGAATACCAACATCAAGTTAACGCATTTATAAAACTTATAATGTCTATACGTAATTTGGGAAACAAAGGAATAAAATATAGCTATCATTTGAGCAAAATTATATGAATAATTTACGTAAATCTTTTTCTTCTTTCTTGGCAGTTTTCATTCGTAAATTGATCACTTTCACAGTTTGTGAAGTTTGTGTAAATAGGTATATACCAGTTTCAGTTGTCGATTGGGAAGTGACATATTTCCTAATATCCTCTTTGGATTTTGACACTACCACAAATATTTTTTCTTATATAATATTGGTACGGGAAGAACATCACAAACCAACTAGTACATACCAGAAATCACCAGAATTTAGCTGAATAATCTAGAACACACGACCTTGTAAAAATATACTGGATAGAATCATCGAGATGCGGCAATGTTGTTTTGGCAGGTACTGGAAATGTTTTGACAGTTTGATCCACAGACCCAGCTATATAAAAGCGGCGACGTTCCAACGAGAGAGTTGAGTTCGACTATCATGTTCAGTTACAACGCAGCTATCGAATTATATATACACACATCGCGGTGCCTACCGAGTGTAGTAAAAATAGTGTAAATTAATACATCATCGTTAATAAATAAAACCTGTACAAATAAATCTGTGTAAATAAATAAATCAGCGATAATTAAATAAAGCTATAATAATTTAATTCAGTACAATAAATTGTGTCGCTGACGTATGTGTTGTTTTTATTTTTTGTGAACTCTGTACGTCATCAAAAAACTTAACAATATAGATATCGCCAACTAGCGTGTTTTGTTTTTTTGGTTTTCTTCTTCTTATGGGAGTAAAGCCCTTCAAAAATTGTTGAAATTGCCTGGTTTGAACGCCATCAACAGACGTTCAGTATGCAAACTAATAAAGATTTTATTTTTGAAAAGCCAAACGTACAAACATAAAATATTTTCTTCTAATGCTGTTGGTATCTTAAAAATCGGCCCAGTTTTAGAGAAGAAAAACAGGGAATACAAAACCTCAATTTTGACGATTTTATATAGGTATTACCAACTCGAGATGCAGTTGTCCCTTTCGTTAAGTATTCGGTGAAGGGGGGGGGACGACAGCAACAGTTTGGTAAAATAAGACAACTTACAATAAATGCATTTTTTTACGAAAATAGATGCTTCAGAAACACACTTTTCTTGCGCAATGCAATCAATCCCACGCTTCTCACGCAATGTCTGAAAGAAACTGAAAGAAAGATGGCGGTGTTGAAATTATTTTTAGCGTTTTGACGTTTATCGTTAATAGATATTTATTGTCCCTTTTGTTTTTAAAATGGGAGATGAACAACTAATAGATTTAGTAAGACGTGACGAAGAGATTTACAGCGTAAAATCTATTGAATATAGCGATACTACGATTCAAATTTGCTTTCCGTGCGTAGGACAAATGTACACTCATCCTAGGAACGTAGTATTGCATACGTTGCGTACGTGGACAGTGTATGTCCTTACCTTTAGACTAACGGTCCAAAATATTGGATTCCCTTTTCCCATCCAGGGGTTGCGAAAAGATAAGAATATCACTATTTCGTGTAGGCATTAATCTCTAGTAATGGTGATGTTATAAAATATTTTACCATCAATTATAATATTTGTACCGTTCTTTTCAGATGATGATTCTGGAGAGAAATCTGTGTCGGTTCTGTTGGCAGGAGAGGAGTCAGAGTTGATCTTCCTGGACCAAGCATGTTGCGTTGGACCAGTAAGTGCCTACTTATTTATTTGATTGTAGTTCAATACCCAACCTAACCTTCCTTTTCGGCCTTACGACATACCCCAATCGGGAATGCAAACATCTAAAATCTATTTGCATAAAAAAGTCATCTATTTACGTGAAGATTTAATGTTTATAAAAATCGACAGTTATGTTCCAAAATTGATTAAATTTTGAACACTTGACCTTCAAAATAAGAAGAATATAACTGCCTAGATGAGACTTCGATAAACCATTCCAGGCCTTTTTCGCACACCTTAAAGCAGAACTTTGAGACAACTTGACAAAATTTTGCACACAAAGCCCGGTCAACGCCAGGGTCTTCGGCTAGGTTTTTTTTCGTCCATTCAAACAGTAGGTTCATTTTCGACTTGTACGCAAATTATAGAATTCCATTGTACTTTTTTCTTTTATGCATCAACAATTGACTATTTGTGAACTGTCTGCCAACTTGTTGTACCCTAAACTAAGAACTAAAACCTGGAGATAGTCATGGTCACTCACAATAAGTGGAAGGCAGGAGAAGCAGTGAAAGATCACCGATGCGATGGACTGACCAAGAATCACAGGCGTCTGGAACATCGGTTTCCCCAGCTCTCAGTGCCGCACAGAACCGTGAAGAGTGGAGAAATTTGGTTCATCAAGGCAATGGGAGTAGAGGTCACGATCTTTGATTATTTACAAATTTCAAATAATATATATTTTTTTATAATAGGACGCTGAAATCGAAGGACCAGAGCCCCACGCCTACTGCGTTGTCTACAGCAGCTCGGATCGAGGCTCGCTGAGGGCGGCCGAGGGTTGGTTGCGCGCCCTGCGAGCTAACAGACCAGCAAGAGCTCGAATCCTAGTGGGCAACAAGGCAGACCTCGTCAGGAGCAGGACTGTCACTACTGAAGGTATGTCACAACGCTATTTAAATCCAAGGCCGACTAGAGTACGGCGAGACCGCCAAATTACGTAGTCAGTACTGTCTCTAAGTAAACTTCACTGTTTAAAATGGTCTAATCTCTAATCAATCATTTTGTTTATTTTATACGACCCCAATGCAGACACGTGAAAATCATATAAAAATATTTACTTTCCTTAAGATCACTGCCTTGCTTTTCAAAAACAAACACACTTTAAAGGTCAATTTTAGAGACGATCAAAATCATTTACCGTTCGAATGTTCACCTTCAGTAAACTTAATTAAACTTAAATTATTGGTAACATTAATTAATTAATTAAAATAAAATAAATTTAATATGGTACCTACTTTATTGTTTGTCCGAAATGTTCCCATAATCATTTAAAATTTTGAAAATCAAAGCAAATCAAACTTCTAGAATTCATTGAACTGGAGTTACAAACACAGACACACAACATAAATTAATATTTTTATTAATGCTTGCGGTAAAAAACATACAACCAGCAGTAACGAGTATCAACAACAATCGCTGCAGTTTACAAATGTCGATTTTGACTTGGTCATGTGACCCTTCGAAATACGTCACATGTCCAGGCCTGTGCTTGTCCACATCCTCGAGAGGGATCAACTTTACATCGACTCCCACTTTAGTTACTTCCGGCGTTCCCCAAGGTTCTAATCTTGGGCAACTTTTGTTCCTGATATTTATTAATGACCTTGCCAACTGTAGAATAATGAAGAAAACTAGAATTGCCTTCTTTACAAATTTGAACGGAAACAAATGTTTCATTTAGCCCAAGAACCCAGCGATCTCCATCCAATTTGAATTTCGTAACACCAGGTTTGTATTAGAAATTTAAGCCTTGTTTAGACAAGTATTTGGATCACAAAACACGCTCACAAGTCACTTCTTCAAGAAAACTGAAGCTAAGCTATCTGTCTATAATAAAGTTTAACATAAAAAATAAATGAATGTTTTGATATTGGATACGCAGTAGGTGAAGAGATGTAATCCAAATCTAGACTTCTCTAGGCCTCTAGAGTCGAAAATGTCATTACAGCGTATGGGACGTTTTCTGCTAGTGTTTTAGGAGATTTGGTGTTTTTATCTGCGACCAAAAGTGACTACAGATTCTCACGTACAAGATTTTGTCGCATTTTCATCATTACATCAACGATCAACTCTTTCTACGATCTCCTTATCTATATGTTAAATTAACTTTACTCTTGTTGACTGGCATTCTAACCGATGTGCGTCTCATGTTTCCAGAGGGCAAGAGCCTGGCCATCTCGTACGACTGTAAATACATCGAAACCTCCGTGGGCATCAACCACAACGTGGACGAGCTGCTTGTGGGGCTGCTGACACAAATCAGACTGAAGCAAGAACAGCCAGAGAGAAGGTAGGCTTCACTATCATTAAAACACGCATTGTACATATTGTACAAGGTGTATCTGCACATATCGGAAAGATTTAAACCAATATAAGAGCTTATTTGCAGTAAAGGAATAAACATATCATGTTTCTGTCCGATGTCTATTTTTTTTTAATTAAATACAATAAATATCTTCCCATCACACGTCACTGGATACAGCCCAGCGCATCGCGTTATACGCACTCTTTCTCTTTCCGGTTCGCACCGTACAGCCGAGATGGAGAGCTTGTATCACGTGATCTTTGCAACTTGTGTGTTTGGTGGCGACGTCTGAGAGAAAAATGTTTACTGTGATTTTAATTGAAATAAAATTTCATCGGACAGCTACGTAAACCGTACCGGGTAAACCGTAGGTAATAAACCGTAGGTTTGTCAAGATCTTGGAGGCGGATGACCAGGACACACTGAACCTCAGATTCCTACCAACCCCTTAAACTCTTTTCCTTCCCAGAACTCTCCTCTCCTTCCTTTCATAAAAAAATCTTACACACAGCATCCCCAAAAATGACATAGGCCCTGAGGGAAATTATTTTCCTCAGGGCTTCCTGTGTGGATATCATGAAAAAAAATGCCTACACATTTTTTACTCCAAATATGATAACGAACCGGTAGTTAAGTCTTTCGGATACGTGCTGATATGCGTGTATAATCATATTTTCTTCACAATGTTCTTGGTAAGTGTCCTGTCTCTTGTGTCCTTTCCAGAGACATCCGTTATTTATAAGCACTGAGACCAGTATTCTCCTATACTACAATATGCTTAAAAGACTAAGTTCCTTTGAATCACAGTGACTGTTTATTGACGTATCGTAATTCGTAAATAAAGTTCGTAGGAATAAAATCCTTTCTAGATGGAAGCTACGTTTTGTCTAATGAGATCTAGGATTATAATTTTCTGCACACCTACCTTCGGCACATCTCGTAAACGAGACTTCGTGTACCGAAGACCACAGACAACTAAAGCAATGTAAGAACTAATCGTAGACCAATTATGATACATGACAGTTGAAGTTTGTGTACTATCATGTTACTTTAATTGCTTTATACAAATTAAATTCAATTATTTCAGACGTCGCGGCGGCTCCACTAGAACCGGCGCCACTACCGGAAGCGGAAGTGCCCAGAGTACCCCTCGGAAGCAGCGAGGCGCCAGACTATCGGCCAGCCTCAAGGTCCGCGGGCTGCTGGGGAGGGTCTGGGCACGGGACTCCAAGTCCAAATCCTGCGAGAACCTCCACGTCCTGTAGAACCTCTAACTGTATAACTCAAAGATAATATCATAAACAAAGGGGATATGCATCGGGAATTGTCATGAAGTTCAGCTGACCGTAATCGAGACGCAACCAAACATCAAAGCAGCTATAAAAATAATGCTGCGCTGTGCATGGATGCGATTTGCAGTAGTAGGGATGAACGATGTTGGCGACACGCTTTGTGTGCAATACTAATAATAACGATCCATCTCTTCATGGCCCATCTCCATTACGTGCATTGCATCTATTTGTTTGCTTAATAAGTAATTAAATAAACAAAAAATGAGAAAAACCAAAATGGGTGTCACTTTCGTTCGAATAAAGACAAATAAGACAAAAATGTACATTAGGAACATAATGTCAAGACAAATGATTTGATGGAGTTCGTGTTGTATGTAAGTTATATTAAAACTGTCTTTTCCAATTATTAATTTTACAAAAACAGTAAATACACCCAAACATTGTAAAAACGACCACAAATCATTGATCCAAAGTCCAGAAATTGTATGTATCTACATTTGGCAAAAATTAGTAAGTTATTAACTGCTAACATTTTTAAAGAGAACCGAATATTTAATTTGTAAAAATATTTTATCTTAATTCACGCCAATACAAAAGATGTTTAAATTATATCGGCCTGTGCCGCGCGCACGCCGGCGCGGTCGAAACAAAATTTTCGAAAAAAATTTTTTGAATGCGATTTTAACCTTTATGTGTAACGATACTATATGAAGGACAAGGTCAGAATCGCTTGGGCTATTCTCGTTCTTGACGTTACAGGTACCCGAAATACGCCTAGCCTCTCAGAATAATTTTTATTAAATTTATCTATGATATTGGACCTTCATTTTTCCCGCAATTTGAGCTGTCAAACTACGAGCGTCGTAGATCACTAAAAAGATCGAAAAACCTATCAATTTAGCAAATAAACGCAAGTAATGTTGTTGTTATCCATAGTTTATTGTTCAAGGAATGTGTTTCGGTAAATATAATATGCGATAGCACAAAATAAACCCACAAAATATTACGTCAAAGTCAAAACTTTGCGAAACTTACGTGATTTCCTCCTTGTCCATAGAAAAATTTTGTTTCAACATGTTCTATAGGTCGTGTTGAAAATATTGACATTTTTCATGGGATATCAAAAGAAAATAAAATAAGGGCAACAAAAGATGGAGGCAATAAATATGTAAATATTTAAACATTGGGTCTGAAGGTTGCCGCGATAGCTCAGTGCTAGAAATGGTAGATGATCCCTAGGTTCAAATCCCAGTTCAGACATAACTAAAAAAATTAAAAACGAAATTAAAGAAAAAATATTGTTAATCTTTTCGAGAAAAGACAATCAATGTTTTTTTACTGTGAAAATGATTATATTTTGTAAGCCATTCAAATTATTATCAAAACACTGAATATCTTGCAAAATATATTGTGACAACATCGAAAATATGTTTGAAGATCTTCGAAAGAAGCGAAAATAAAAACAGACTGTGAACAAATTTTGCACAAAATATTTTTGTTTGTGACTTAGATGTGAATCGGTCAATTGTTTTAAAACGACAGTCGATTCAAATTGAAAGAGTCAAATTAAAATCGGCCGTGTCCTAATCGGACTACTTAAAACATATTCATTATAAACAAAATTAAATCATCATAATTTTGATGATATATTGTTCATGTTGATTCGTCGATGTTGTATGTAATGGTCGACACGATTTGACCAAATTAAATGTAAATTGTATGCTAAGAACCCTTACCTTACCCATTGTGACCAAGCCTTACATAACCTTATAATAGTGTGTATTTACCCCTAGATTACTTATTAAATTAAGTAAATAATTAATTTTTAATAATTAATGTACTCATTAAAAAATGTTTGATCGTAACAGTTTTTGAACTCTTGATGTTAAGTGTTCTATTGTGAACCCTTTGTAATCCAGTTAATTGTCACACGATCCTAACAAAATCCAATTGAAAATATCAGTGAAAAAAAAACAATATTCCCATCGCACTTCAAATTCATAATTTGTATATTAAAATAAAATACAATTATGCACCACCAGTTTTCAATAAAATAAATCTGAATGTGACATATTTTATGATGTATTTTTCATAACACGGAAAACCAATTTAAAAAAATCCAAACAATTAAATTCCCAAAACTATATCGAAGTGTTCCATTTTTCATCAATAAGTGAATTTGTAATAGAAGTTTGCTTTCTTTAAATATTTTATGGCGCCTGTAATGTATTTTAAAATATTCTATGATTTATGTTAAAACACCACCAATTACAAATTTTAATGTAACATAATACAATTTCTTTACTAAAGCACAATAATTAATTATTAAAAATATATATATTATTCTCCGAATATTTGAACAAATATTTCCGTAGTAAATTTTAAAATTAAACCTTAACAAATAATTATGGGTCCATTTGTAGATAAATGTCGAAAAGTTATTATCTCCACTAATATAAACTGACATATTTTTTTTTAACACGTCATGTTTAAACAAGAATAGGTTCTTTAAACATTTTGTTAAAGGCACAAATGAAAAGATGTTAAATTTAATTTTTTTTTAAGTACTTTGTATTTTTACATTGATGAAGTTGGTCTGATTTTCACCTTTCAGTGAGCACCATCGAAATTGTCAGATTTTGTATGAATCATAAATCGTTTAGGCAAACTATTACTTGGAAATATATACAATGTGGCGCAAAAGTTGTCACCCAATGTTTTTTGCTGTATTTTTATTGCGAATGAAAAATTGTAGTTCTGCTTTTGATTGTGTTAATTTGAAGTCTTAATTTTTTTTTTCATTAAGTCGAGAAAATGATATCGGCCAAGTGGCCGCCGCCAGAATCGATCACTCTTTCCAGATCTTCTGGCGATAGGTTCTTGCATTCTTGACAGATATTCTCTTTGAGGGCTTCAAGAGTCTAAGATTTGTTAAAATTGTAAGTAAAATAAAAAGAAGAATAAGAGCTGCACCCAATTGAGGAAGCCTTCTGGAATAAGAGAAATAAGGAAAAAACAGTAGTAATATAATGCAGGTATTTATAATAATAACAGAGAGAAAATAAAATGCATTAAAAAAGTAGTCAGAGAAGGTGTTCCACAAACCACCAGGCAGTTCCGATGACAATATGCGTGGGTATCGGACCAACCGCAAACGAAACCCGAAGTGAGCGCCTTTTAGCCGGCTCCCCGATTATGCCTCGAAAAAATGTATGTGAAAAAGAATCGGAAGATTTAGAAGACCCTGGGAAAAGGATGAGCGTCGGGTTGTCGGAGGGGGGGAGGGCGAAAGGACCTCTATTTTTGTTACCGATTTCAAAAAAAAATCCTGTAGCTGCCACTTTTATTTCTTTAAGTGCTTACTTACCCCGTATGCAAAGACATTGAAGGGTCTAGAGTCGTTCAAATAAATGTAGCTTCGTTCAATAAAAAAATATAGTTTTGACGTGTGCGGTAAAGGAGGGCACCATATGTACTTACCCACCTGGAAAATGGTGGGGTCTCTTCCAGACTAAGGCTTGTTGACATAGACATTGACGTTCAAGAAACCCCACAAAAAAGAAGTTTCGAACGGTTGAATCAACAAAACCGTTTTTCCGCGTTCTTGAGGAGGACAGCAATTCATGTCTTGTTGACGTGTATTTTGTATTTGTTTACTTCACAAATGTCAAAGCAGAACTGACACTAGCCACCATTTTCAAAAATTATGGCATCTTCCGATAGGATGATGACTTTTGCACCACCTTGTATATGTATTTAAATTACGTTACGTCATAAAAACGTACACCAAGCAACTCGTAACTTTGATTCACAATTAATGAAATGTAATATCAAATACTCACACATAAAAAAATACAGCATTTTCAAATACGAGTAAACCAATTTAAGTTCTCTGAAGAAGTTTGTCACAAGTTTGTCAATCTATCAAAATTGAAAGAAGGCTTTGTCTTAATAGTTTTTTTGAAAAAAAAAGTTCACCGAATGCAATGCAAATTGAGATTAGCTTTTTACAATGATTTTTATAAATGATCTCGATTTTTTTTAACAGTAAGTTCATAAAAAATACTAAAATAACGTAAATTTACATTAGACGGGAAATTATAAAAATTTTAACAAATTATGCAATAAAATGTAATCTATTCCGCTTGAAAGTTGAATTAACTTATTTTGATTATTTCAAAATTGAACGCAGTAAGTTTTCAGACTGATCGCCTGGATTGGAATTGAAATAATATTTGCTGTTAATTCTGTTAATAACATTGAAATGTTTATCGAAGTTGCATGCCTGTATTTACAAATTTAGTTTAAAAAGTAGTTTTTTTTATTTATCCTAGATTTAACATATCAAAGCAATTTGTATATAAATTGCTTAGGAGACTGCTGAGAACAAAGTTTTAATCCAAGAAAAGCCAGAAATTTTGCCTATTTTAAAGAGTTCTTCCGTTTTGAAGAGTTTTTTTTGGATTTTATTGAATTTCTTTTTTATATATGAATACCTCACTAGAATCCCAACTGCTGCCGTCTGGAGCCAGTGAAACTATGGCATCTCCAATTGGAATATGTTTTGAGGCTGAAGAGTGCTCTTTAGTGGGAAGAGGAAGGTGGGGAAGTACCTGGCTTTCAGATCTGGTCACTAAATACGGTTAAAGTCATTTCAACCATCTGAATGGTTCTAGTGGTCTTACACCAGGGCGATACTAAGAGTATCGTCCTCTCTGGAAGGTGTTGCAAATATACTATATATTACATTTAATTAATCAATTGTGAAATACCTAACGCAAATCAATCAAATGAAATTTATTTGCCCGATTCGATTTGATCCCGCGACCTTAGGATTGCGAGTCAAGAGCTTTACCCCTCAACCACGCCGGCCGTCATTAATTAAAAAACGTCAGGAAAATGATGTAGATTAATAAATTATCTGACGTTAAATAAATGATTACGAATTCATTGACAAATAATAAAATAGATTGAATCGAGAATATTGGAAATCAAGAGTGAATATAATTAATATGTGTGTTGAAAATAAAAAAAAATGCGATTATGTGAGGAAAATGGGAACGCGTCGGTTCCCATTTTCCTCCGATAATACAGATTATGCAAAATATTTCGTAATGTTGTCACTATATTCTCCCCGAGATGCTTAGTCGGCAGCAGGTCTGGCCGCTGACTCAGCACTTTTCACACACCAATGTCAGTCTAAACGCTAACGAAAACATTTCATTAGCGTGTTTTTTTTTTACATTTAGGAGGCCTTGAGGAAAATAATTCCCCTCAGAGCCTATGTCTTCTTTGGATGTATGTATTCTCTATGTGGGGAGGAAAGAATTCTGGGGAACGGTGTGTCGAGGAGTAACGGACGCATGAATCCAACCCTCCCACTGCGGTGCAAGACGATGTTTCCAGAGAGTCCTGCTGGAGAGATCAAAAGGTCTCCTTCAACTGGTCTCTTTCGATCAGGCCTGCCACGTAGTTGGTGGTTATAAACATCCGCTGCCAAGACTGGACAAACTCGAGCTAGAGCAGAGATATTGGTTATCCAATAAATAGTTGGGTGGAGCTTCTCAAACCCGTCTTCCAAATTGATCGCGCTTCACCAATCAGGAGAGTTAAACTCCTCGAGAGCCAGCCGGCTTACGTTGACTCAGCACTCACCATACACCAATTATATTTAATGTGACTCCAGCCGCGGATCTAGGGGGCGACAGTTTTAAGGAAACTGGGGCGCCTGCCCCAGGCGGCAGTTTAATTTTTTTTTAAACACAAAGCGCACGTTGTTCTACCGATTATTCATTTTATTTTAAAATGCTCTTTTGGTTTTTGAATACATATCCTTAGTTGTTTTATGAATGTATCCTAAGTCGATTTTAAACGCGTGCATGGAGTACGTGATGTCTCTGCCAAGGGAATCCCCGTCGCGTCTAAAACTAGGCGCTACACGAGCTGAGCCGAATAAACCCGAGCGGTCGATCGTCAAGTGAAGCGACGATCACCTACCTCACGAGAGGGACGCCACTATCAAGTTTCTGCCCCGTTTTGAAAAAGTCGTAGATCGGGGCTGTGTGGCCCCAAAACCAAATATATCTAATGTGAAACAAAAACCATAACGAAACTTTGTTCTCCGCAGCCACAGCCAAAACCAAATGATCTTTTGACACCAATGAAAGTGATCTCTAGGTAATTAGCCAAGTCCCGTCCATACAACTTGTGTGTACATTTATATATGCGTATTATACCTTTGTGTGTTTATAACCCCTAGCTTTTTTATCCAAAATTAATTAATATATAATTATCATAACGTGTATTTAAATTAAAGAATTATATTGTAATAACATTGTGTTCCCTGCGCACGAATAACCCGATGTTGTGTATCCATAACCTAACTTACCTAACCTAATCTAACATAACCTAACTTAACATTGTAAAACTCATCCTAATGATATGTTGTATGTAAAATTGTCATATGCTTCCGATAGATCCATATTACTTTATTATTAGATAATAAAATATTAATATATAATATTGTTTTTTTGTTTAATTGCTGTAACTGTATAAAAAATCATGCCGATTGTCACACACACGCATTTCCATTGAACGTTTTACGTTTAAAGCTCTTAAAAATATATGTTATTTTTTTAATATAATCTCAATACATTTGCCGAGTTTAATTATATGAAATTCTATTCAAATTCCAATGCAATTAAATTCGATCAAAAAATCGCAAGGTGTGCTCCGAAATTTATTTAAAAAAGATTCTACTGTATGTATGCCATAGGTGTGAACAAATACTTTTTTGCTGATTATCATAACTGTTTTTTTTTTAATATCGGCTCGCTCCCTCTATCATTCGTATTTACATACATATCTCCCTTTTAAAGCATCTTCAGTTAACTAGAATTTTGAAGGGCTAAATCAACAAAATAAGCCGACAGAACGATTTTCAATTTTTAGCAGATCCGACATTGTTCTTTGGGATCGTCGAATTGTTTGATAATAAAAAAGTGTTGATATCTCGGGCGAAGTAGGGTAGCAAAGATAGTACCTATTATATTTATGAAATTGCTATGTTACATTTGTTGCAAAGGTGACATACTAATAACTTGTAGGTTGGGGTGTTTCACAAGAATTCAAATGCCAATCAGCGCCATTTTGCTTTTTTTACATTTTAAAGCTCCTTATCAAACGCAATTTCTTGTTCCCTTTCTATCAAACTTTGATCTGTTGACAACCTGGATCATCATATCACACTTTGATTAGAAGCTGAAACGCACCCAAAATCAGCGTCTAACGGGGACCTTTCAAATGTCAAAAAAATAAAATGGCGCTGATTTACTGTTTGATGACAATATTGGACGGTCTCTTGATGTGGTCTCCGGACAGTCTGCCGTCAGTTGTAAATTAAGCAGCTGTATGACTGCCTTGTTTACCAATCCAAGGGATACGCGCACAGAGATTTGAGATGGTTTTAGAGGTTATCCGTTGAGGAGTAAAAACACTTATGTTTGTACTGGATATTGTTGTAATCGCTTTAATAATTCAGGTGAACTGCAATTTACAGATATTTGATTCTAGTTCTGAGCTCTTGGGCTCTAAAATGTGGAATGAATTGCGAGAAATTAAATCGAACATTATATTAACAAAAAAGTGAAAGCTGTCATAAAGACCACAGATAAATGATAACCAGACAAAGTTGCATAGAAAAATTCAGAAAAAAGGTGACACAGACGTTTAATTTAGGGTAAAAGAGTCTTATACATGGGAGTCAGGAAAAAATTAATTAAATTTTAAATGTTAAGTAATAAATGAGGTCAAATATTAAACTTAGAACAACACAACAATCAACAAATGTTACATTTGAATTTTTGTGAAACACTCAAATTCTTAATCATAACTAATAAAAACACTATAAATGAGATCGGCTTTGACATAATCGGTTTGACATAAATAATACAAATGGCAAAAATTATATTCTCTTTATATGCGAGACCAAATTTTGTCCTTATTTTCAAAAAATTGACATTGAAGTTAAAAACTCTTGAAATTGATTTGAAAATGACACCAAATATTAGTGTCCGTTTTTGGACAACCCAAGCAATATAAATACTGTAAATTGTTGTATCTATGTATTTTTAAAAAAACTTATATTTAATATGATTACTTAATTGCTGTAAAACAATTTAAAAGTTTAACATGATAATGAAATTTTTTTTTTAAATATATAACTTTGAATACATTTGTTCAATTTGTAATATTTCGTAGAAGTTTTTTCCATTCGTATGAAGCCTCCAATATTATCTTTACATGTGACGGGCGTCTTTGATGTTTATATCTGTAATAATAAAATGATGTTTCTTATTCACCTGTGCTTTTATTTACTCATTAAAAATTATTCAATGCATTTTAACTAGCCAATATACTCGTACCTGTGAAACATAATGTCACTACCGAATCAGCTCAATTGAACGACTCCGGATCCAATATAATATGTGTGCAAAATTACATTTGGATACAGAAAGTACAGCAGCGCAATGACAATGTTTACGAAAGGACTAAATGGTTTTGCTGGCCTGATGAGACCCCGGGTCACTGGAGCCAGAATGCGGCTAATGGCCTCCGACAACATGGTGGCGACCGCAGCCTTCCAGCACCAAGAGCCAATCCTGGGTTGCGACTGATCAGCGCTGGGCCTAAGCTCAATCAAGGCCACGCCCTACATAATTGATTATTTACATATTATTTTAAATTTTTTGTATTCAACTTTTTTTTTACTCAAAATTTACTGTGTAAGTATGTATAACTCTGTACTATGTAAATATGTATGCACTATCCTCCCCTTATCCTAGAATAAAACTTTATTATTAAAACAAAAAATGAAAAATACTTTCTACTAATCTCTAGAGATTAGGAGTGCGGTCTGAAAGGTGATTTGAAAGAAAACCGCTGTCGCCATAAAAAATCTAATAAAAGCGTTAGCAAATATTCGTGATCAAAACGCAGATCGTCATGCCAGTTCTATCTTAAGTCTATCTTAAAACTATCTTAATAATAAGTGTCTTGAGATCAAAACAACGGTTTTGATCTCAAATTTTTTCACTTATTGGAACATCGATATTACAGACTATGGTACCCCCAATTAGGGTATGTTCTGAGGCTGGAGGTAGTAGGGAGGGGAATAAGATGGAAAAGAGGAAAATGGGAAATTACCTGGCTAGTCAGATCTGGTCACCAAACACGGCTAACGCCATTTCAAGAAACGTTGCAATTCTGAATGGTGGTCCTATACCAGAGCAATACTGAGTGCATCTTCCACTGGAACGTGCCTTATATCTTATATTATTTTTATTAATTTACCACTCGGACCCATTAGCTTGTCTTCACGATAATATAACATTACCAGACATACGTATGACGTATGGGGTGTACCTGAAAACACAAAATGTAATATACTTGCGCTGGTATTTGAACCCGCGACCTTCGGATTGTTTGTCGATAGCCTTTTTCCTCGACCACAGAGGCCGTCATCTCTTAGGATGTTCAATGCTTTGCAGATTAGTCCCATTAATGAATTTTGCGCATACTTAGACTTACAATGTGGTATACTAAATAACTTGTGGCGTTCAAATCCAAGAAATGCAATCATAATAGATATGATGCATTAACAGTGAACAATTTTGTATAAGAATAACGCAACACCGGTTTTTATATATAATTTTTTTTTTTTTTAGTTACATACTGTGTGTGATGAAATGTTAAAATAAATTTAAAAAATAGAGTGTGCAATTCACACGCGGTAAAAGTGAAACCTTCAGAAAACCAATTTAGACGAGTGGGAAGACTACGAAGCACTTTTTATCTCCATGAAGAATGATGATGATTTTTTTTTCATTTCCTTACATTTGGTCATCTTATTTGTGTTTGTATTTTCCTCTTTGGTATCGCTAGGTGTCTCTTTCTTTTGTGTTTTCTTTTGCTTGTTCATTTTGGAGTGGTTTAAAGATTGGATATTGATTTTACAATTTTTTTTTCGTAGGATTCAATCAATCTTGGTCGTCAAGCGCTTTATACCACTCACCAAAGGAGACTTGCACGGAACTGTGAATTTATCGTATTATATTAGAACCGAGTACCGGTGAATCGAATAAATATTTTATTGCTGTCCCATTCTCTCGCAGGCTAAATCCTATAGATGTATGTGTTTGTCTCTTTTTAGTGTCGCTTGATTCCGTTCCTTCGAGTTTCAAATCACAACGGTACTAAAGAAGTTATAGAAGAGGGACCTTCAGAAAACTAAAGTAGACAAGAATGGGGAGGCTACGAAGCACAAATAGGAGACCGATAGGCTACGAAGCACGAAGAAGAGGCCGACTATTCTACCTCATTCTCTTGCAGTCTAAATCTTATAGATATTTGTATCTTTTTAATGTCGCTTTTTCATCTAGTTTCAAATCACAACGGTACTAAAGAAGTTATAGAAGAGGGACCTTCAGAAAACTAAAGTAGACAAGAATGGGGAGGCTACGAAGCACAAATAGGAGACCGATAGGCTACGAAGCACGAAGAAGAGGCCGACTATTCTACCTCATTCTCTTGCAGTCTAAATCTTATAGATATTTGTATCTTTTTAATGTCGCTTTTTCATCTAGTTTCAAATCACAACGGCACTAAAGAAGTTATAGAAGAGGGACCTTCAGAAAACTAAAGTAGACAAGAATGGGGAGGCTACGAAGCACAAATAGGAGACCGATAGGCTACGAAGCACGAAGAAGAGGCCGACTATTCTACCTCATTCTCTTGCAGTCTAAATCTTATAGATATTTGTATCTTTTTAATGTCGCTTTTTCATCTAGTTTCAAATCACAACGGTACTAAAGAAGTTATAGAAGAGGGACCTTCAGAAAACTAAAGTAGACAAGAATGGGGAGGCTACGAAGCACAAATAGGAGACCGATAGGCTACGAAGCACGAAGAAGAGGCCGACTATTCTACCTCATTCTCTTGCAGTCTAAATCTTATAGATATTTATATATATATAGATGCTAAGGAAATTTTCACTTCAAAAATAAAATAATAATTTTATTTTTTTATTTAACTATTATGAGTAAAACCTCAAATTGTAGTATTTAATTAAATGAAGACAGTATGAGCGAAACTCTATCGAAAATCTGGAAACAGAAAAATCAGAAAAAGATATTTGCACCTCTGAGACTCGAACCCATGACCTCTCTCTTTCCGGGCGAGTACTCTTGACCACTGAGCGATGGTGTCGATATCCAATTCGGTCACTTTTAACTGTATCATACTCCGACTAAGTACCACCCATATTATCTTCATTTTCTTAACGCATATTTTTATAGGCTGCCATCTGTATGTATGATTGCAAGATTCAAACCCGAACTAAATGCAATCTAGATAGTGTCTTGATAAAATTTTATCCATTTTATTTAATGTGCGACATCTATTGACTTTTCTGCGAGTCTAGGATGAATATTATTTTTTTTTATTTAACTTTTATGAGTAAAACCTCAAATTGTAATATTTAATTAAATGAAGACACTAGAAAAAGACACTTAAATGAGACACTTCTCTCTCGAGAAAATGAAGATAATATGGGTGGTTCTTAGTCGAAGTATGGTACAGTTAAAAGTGACCAAATTGGATATCGACACGTCAGCTCAGTGGTCAAGAGCACTCTTGGTTTGAGTCCCAGAGGTGCAAATATAATTTTTCTGATTTTTCTGATTTTTCTGTTTCCAGATTTTCGATTGAGTTCCGCTCATAGTGTCTTCATTTAATTAAATATTAAAATTATAATAATAAAAATCCTTTGTTGGATAGAATTTTGAAATTACAAAACGACAAATTTGATATCTTATCACTAAGTTAATAAATAATTATTCTTATTATATTATTAATACAGTCAACAGAGGTAGGAAGTGTTGAGTATTTGTTCACTGGACAATGACACGAGTAAGAATGTTGCCTCAATGAGCACTAAAACCTTTTGGCACAATAATAAAAACTCTCGAGAAATCTCAACCAGAAATTGATACCGGAACGGAGATAATAATTGGGGAGAGCCTTGTGCTGCAGTACCTGTTTGCAATAAAAATATTATTAGTTATTTGGGTTGTAATATCTAACAAAAACGAAATTTTCTAAGCGAAAGAAAACGTAAAACATTGTAAATCAAAATTTTTGAAACATGATCAGTAGAAGAGATTGTATGAGTAGGTATTGTAGTAGTAAGAATGAACCAAGAAAGAAACATTTGGCGGTCCAATCTCTCTGTCTGTTTTACCGGAGAAACGATGAGTAATTATTGGTTTAGTTATGTTAAAACATTTTGCAGTCCATTGCGTTAAAACATCAAATATTTGTTTACTTAAATGAAGACAATATAAGCGAAACTCTATCGAAAATCTGGAAACAGAAAAATCGGTCCCAGAGGTACCAATATCTTTTTCTGATTTTTCTGTTTCCAGATTATCGATTGAGTTTCGCTAATATTGTCTTCATTTAATATTACAATTTGAGGATCAACTCATAAAGTTAAAAATAAAAGTCAAATATTTATGTTACTCTATACAATTGTCCGGGTGCACTAACTAAGGCTGGTGGTTCCCATACCAGTACCAAAAATAAAAATAACTAATTCGAAATTTAAACGTTTGAAGGTAATTTCCCGGTAAAACAAAATATTTCCCTGAATAGCAAAAAATATTTATTTTTTTTTACATTAACTCCACACAAGAGGCCCTGAGGAAAATAATTTCCCTCAGGGCCTATGTCATCTGGGATGCTGTGTGGAGGGTCTTTTTGAGGAGAGGAAGGAATGAACATTGGTATTGAAGAGACCCATTTTGTTGGAGGGAGGAAACACAGATGCCGGCAAATCGTTCCATAGCCGAGCTGCTGAACTCAAAAACGACCTGTTTTTTTACCACCACAACACGGGCATGTGCCTAGCAAGGGGTCGAAAAATTCTTGACCTATGTAATTGAGCCCTTTCCCGGAAGAATGTTGTATCCAACAATAATCTTGTTCCGAGAAAAATTGAGAAAACGAAACATTTTATATTTAAAATACTAAAACATACAATTCTTAAGGATTTTGTATGAAAATTCATCCAGAAATGCAATTAAATTAGTGTTTATGGTTAGAATTTACGCTGAATTTGTGGAATAATGTTGTATATAAAAATTTCACAAACATTGTTATTCCACAAAACGTTTCTTTTTTACTCTTCGTACCTTAAAAAAAGCAACATGCTCTTCTAACGTAATTGTACACATGTCATCAAAAAATAAAAAAAAAACGATATGACTAAATGAAACCATTTACGTTCTAGATATTGTCTTAAGGTCAACATACAACAGTATTCAACAAAACTGTTTCAACGCCTAAAAAGCAGGCTTAATAATATTTGTTCTGGGCGAATTCCTTTTTCCTGCATTCTTCAGTTTCTTGGCTTTGAAGACTTTCTAGTTGAAGCCATAAGACGTTCGTTTTCTCGATTTATCCCCATAAATTAAGCCATGCCCCGTGATTTCGATAAATGGCATTGTATAATATTCTTCCACAAACCAAACTTTAAAAAACTGCCATAGGCCTAAAAAATTTTTCATTACCATAATCCCTACCTTGAAAGATGCTTAACAGTATGCCCAACATTATTCCATTAATTAATTCCAACATTGATAGTTTTGTTAGATACAACATTATTCCGGGCAAGGGCTCAATTAACATCTAAGGGCTCATAATACAAAAATTTCGATAATATTTTTATATCAGTTCCCTCCGCTGCAAGATCACCAATCAAACTATAAACGTTGCTTAAAAAAACCATTGTATGTTTTTTTAATCTTCCTCTTCACCATATCTCCCCCCTCACCACTCCCTTTAACATCAACACCCACAATAGCAATGTTTACGCTTTCTATCAATCATACAATACAGCAACATCAATCATACAATTATATAATACAGCATTATAGGATGGGGCAGTACATATACAAATCAAACACAAACAATTCACAAATCTCAAAAACTAATAATTTAAACAATTTAAAAAAAAAACATATTCATAAAATTAAGTGTATTATACCTCTACCTTGCAACATTACAAATTTATAAAGATGAAATCTTAGACAAACGTACTCCAAAATGTAAAAAAAACAATAGGACAATTGATATTTATGTATGTTTTGATTAATTTGATATTTATGTATGTTTTTGTGAATAATAAAAAAAAATATATAAATAATAAACAGCACTATAAAACTAGGAAAAAATTAAATTACGCCAACTAAAATGTTGTAAATTGGCACATTATTCCAATGTACACACATCTCCTCTATATGGTCGTGCGTTGCACCAAAGTGTAATAAAAATACATTGAACAAACACCGACCAAATCGATCGACTGCAATGCTATTTCCTTCCGATTTTTTAACCCGACAAAAGCCAGCTCGCAAACAGCAACTTAATTTGCCCTTTTTTGTGCTGTTTCCCAATCGGTATCGTAATTCTCCGACACTCGAAATCCACGGGAAATTACGTGCCGAGCGCTAAACTATTTCGGTGATAAATATCTGTACGCTGAAAATTTAAAAGGAACCAACCCAAAATAACAGGTAGTTCTGTAAACAGTAGACCTCGCGTCCAAAAAAGTTCGTTCCCGATTTTCTCTTATTTAATAAATAAATACCAAAATATCTAATAAATTACAAACTATATAATATTTTATGTAGCATTTTTACTTAAATTTTAAAGAATTATTCGCTTAAAAAATAAATTTAAAAAAAAAAATTAAATCCAAGACTTAAAAGACCTTTAGCCGTGTTTGGTGACTAGATCGGAATAGCCAGGTTCTTTGCCGACTTCATCTTCCCCTTCTCCTTCCCTGCCACTAACCCCAGACTTATTGGGATGCCATAGTCTCACTATTTTCAGGAGCAGTTGGGACTCTTGTGCGGTATCCACATAAAAAAATTAAAGCAAAGCTTGCTTTGATTGTAAGGTGGATGCTGCAGATTTTCTGAATCGGAAGCGGAATGCGCAAATAAATTTACAGACAGATGAAAATAAGCCAAAAATAAGCCAAACGGGACGTCGATACGATCAATCACAAAAAAAATTTTGAATACTGCATAATAGTCCCAACTGTTCCCACTGCGTTTACTAACTAACTACGTTTGAAACTAACTTCAACCAATGAACTCTAGAACTTTTGCTTTGAATTTAAGTAACATTATCAATAATTTTTTTGAGAATTCATACAAGCTATAAAGTACTTACCCGTAATATAATATTTTTAGCGCAAACTCTGAATTTTGAAAATTGAAACTGATTTGTCAAAAATTCAGACTTTCCGTGATTTTCCACTATCACTAGGTATGCTATATATGTATATATCATTAAACTAGGTTTAAGTATAAGCCGATATTTTGATTATCACAACATTAGTTTTAGGTTAAACGACTGATTTATCATATCGGCCTTGTATGGAGCCTTGTTCCTTGCAAGGCCGTTGGGAATAGTTTAATAAAAGCTTAAATTTAAAAAATAATCATTTAATCTGCAAACACAAAAAAGTTTTATAACTTATAAATAGAACGAAGTTTTGTTTAATTTACCCAGTACAAAGGAATACAAAGGAATAATACCTATTTATTTGTTTTAATGGCCTTCCACGGTTCACCCACCTTATTTTATTTTTTTAATTTTTAATAATTAATATTTCCTTTTGCCAAAATGTTCGTTATATCATTGGTTATAGATTGGTCCCCTTTTACCGTTTCACTGTCGAATATTCTTACAAACATCAATTTGTTTATTTACTTTCATTTGCGCCGAATTCAGGTTGAAAAAAACATTGGCGAACTTCAGTTGTAATAATATGACGAAATTCTGTAAAAAAGCAAATAAGTTTTGAAAATATTTAGCACACGAGCAGTTAACGATTTTTCTTTGGAATAAAAAGATTTACTCTATCAATTGATTAATGCAATGTCTGCTAATCTTCACGGAATAGCCGCAGCAGGTGGCTTGGACGAATGGACTTGTAGTTATTAAGAAAGTCTGAAGGCCGATTTTCTCGTAAAAAATGCTGGGAACAATTCCAGAGGGAAGAAATATATATATTTAAAAACTTCACGAAAACAATCAAACCAATGGGAGCCTTGAAAAGTGATGTCATAATCAAAGCGGCCAATGAGCGCAGTTTGACGTTTCGTAGTAGTGTAATTTTTTTTTATATGAATACCACACTATATGAAGAGTCCCAACTGCTCCCGTCTGGAGCCAGTGAGACTATGGCATCCCCAATTTGGTGCATAACAAAGGTACGTCGTAGTCATGTTTCAACCATTGAAAGAAATAAATTGATTGCGTCTTAGATCATTATTTAAGTCTTTGAATCGCGTTTACGATTTCTTTCAATTCTAAGAGTTTCGTTAGTTCAATCCGTTCGTTTAATAAGCCAGTAATTTTGTTAACCAAAACTTATCTGATACTTTGGAGGCCGCGCTAAATTTATCATTCATCAGTCGGAATATCTGTTAAGAATGGTTGACCGTGCTCGCAAATATACCAACTGACTGTAAATGACGGATTTGGTGATTATCGTATTGATGTAGGATTTCATCGATGGACCGTGCCAGGCCTGCTGGGATGTACATAATAATGCAGACTAGCAGTTAAAAACCTGTTCCGCAGGTTTTGCGTTTTGGTGACCATATTATAAATCTGATAGGAACTGGTTCCAAAAATAGCCGGTTCCTCAGATCCACTGGTATCCAGTGACAGCTAGTTACCGGGACAAAGTAAACGCGACAGGCAATGACGTTGTATGTAATATGACCTCGGTATTATATTTGATAGTAAATTAGCTTTTGTTCCTCACATTAATGTAATAACTAACAAGGCCATGAAAAGTCTGGGGTTCATCCTGAGGACGGTTAAAGAATTTAAATCACTAAATTCGTTTAAATTGCTGTACACTGGGCTGGTGAGATCAAATTTAGAATACAATTCAACCATCTGGGCTCCATTATATAAGACACACCAACTAAGAATTGAAAGAGTACAGCATAAGTTCTTAAGATTTATTAATTATAAACTCGGTATACCTGTCGAAGATCTAAATTATGTATATTTAATGGAATTACTTAATATAAGCGATTTAGCGTCAAGGCGCATAGCGAGCGATTTAGTTTGTCTTTTTAATATTTCGAATGGCAGACTGGACGCCCTTGATTTAATCAGTAAAATTCATTTGAGAATACCCACGCTCGATACTCGCTCTAATGCGATTTACCTTGTAACTAATTCTGCTAGTAATTATTTTGTTAACTCTCCTCTGCAAAGACTTCATATACTCGGAAATAAATATTCCTCTATAGACGTTTATCGTCATCAATCGATGTCAAAATTTAAACTCAGTGTATTAGAACAATTAAAATAAATCTATTAATATCATGCACTATATAGCACCTTAATCGAAATATTATGGTAGCTATGTTTCGATAAACACGTAATAAATACTTTAAAATAGTTTGCTAATTACAAACATAAATATTGACAATCCTATCGTATTTCCCTCTATAATTAAAATAACAATCTCACATTAATTTACTTACCATATATTCTATGTTACCTGCTTTGTGTCAACTATTATATTTGGTGTTATCTGTATTTTGCATATCTTATATCTTATGTTATCTTTATTTTGTTTCTTATATTTATATTATGTTTATATTATATTATGTTATTTCTTATATTTTTCCAAAAACATGTACTGCACTATATGTAAAAGCCCTATGGGCGTTTAAATAAATAAATAAAATAAATAAATATATAGCCGCGTGGTATAATTATTCACAACTGCCGGTTTCGTCAATCTCTCCGTATCCGGAGAGATACATGATATTACAACTCCGTAGTACTTACACCTGCTAGGCGATGCTGATCACGCTGTTAACGTGAGTGGCACCATCTTTTGGCATTTCTTTAATTTGGTTCTATTACAAAAGTAGATTTACATACAAACTCCACGGAAGAAGCACTCCACTTAAGCAAGGCGCGGCATCACAGTTGCATTCTTAGCCGGATTCTTACATTTCAACCGTACAGTAGCAAGCCTATTAATACTGTTTGATAACGGTGAAAAAAATTAAGGACCACAATATTTACTGTACGGTGGGGGCAAAACCACAAACAATAAAATCACAAATATGACGTGTTATATTTTCATTTGTTGAAAATGAAAACACGTTTTTTAGAAAGGTCTTCGGTAATTCACTGCTAGCACGTCTCATTTATTTTATAACCGCAATGTGGTCTACCTGTGTACAACAGATTAATGGTCAGCCAAAATTAGTCACGCAATAAAATAACTCCATAAGAAGAGACAACACAGAATTTGAAAAATGTTTAATGGTAACATTGGCCAACTCAGCGTTTTTTTTGGTTTTCTTTTACAATTAAGCCGCCGCTATCCGAATTTTTACCGAATTCTTTCATATCTCCATTAAACATTTGAAGTTTTTAAGCTCTTAAAAAAATATATGTTATTTTTGAGGATAATATTTAGATACGTTCCACGCCGAAACGCAAATTATGTGAAATTCCCTCGATAGAAAAAAATCGCAAGTAGGCTCCGAAAATCATTAAAAGCAAGTCTATTTCTATTATTTTACAAGTTATATTTGTGAAAAAATTCACAATGTTTCTTTAAATTATACTTAAGATACTTGGTCGATGTTAAGATGCCTTCCACGAGATTTTTGCTCTGTTTTAAACGAGTCATGTTTTATTAAGCATTTTCACGATTTTCGCTTAAATTTTATCATTTAAAATATTAGCGCGCTCTGTCCAACATTCGTAATTACATATCTCTCCTTCTTCTTCTTTTTGAGCTGGGAAGGGCCGCCTAGTATTCTAGTCTAGAAATAATAAGGGGGTATTCTAGTCTAGAAAAAAAACATATTTCGATAGATTGGATATTCAAGAATATCTCCTTAAAAGGATTTTTTGAAATTCAAATTATTTGTAATAATAAGTTATTTCATGCACAATAAGTTATTTGCATTTTAGTTCATAGCAATTTGACCGGTTCATAAGAAATCTAGCTAGAATCTAAATATCACAAAATCTCAAGTTCTAATTGATCGATTTTCTTGAAATTTGGCATGATTTTTTTAATATATTCCTGTATGGTATAGGAATCAACAAAAAAAAATGGAAAAATTAAAAATTAACTGAAAAATTCAATTTTTTGGGTAGCCGCCATTTTCCGAGAAAATTTGTTTTTTTTTTCATTTTTCTTAATTCCTACTACAATTACATTTGTATTGATAAAGAATCTACCATTTTTTTATTTTTGTAAACGTGACAAAATGGACACGCTCTTTGTTTCCCCCTCTACTTCAACAGCGTGTAACTTTGTGAAATATTTTTTATTTTGAAATTTTTTTGACAATTCTTAAAATATAAATAAATATACTTTTAAAAAATGTATGATTAAAATATTAATGTTTTTTTATCGACCCTCAAAAAACGCCCGAAATTCGGACTTCTAGACTAGAATACCCCCTTAAAGTATTAATTTATCTTACTACATAAGTGAGAATGACAGAATGGGAATGACAGAAGAAGATCATAGTAGAGTGTTTATGAAATGAGATCTTTGAGGCGATAGCGTGTAAAACCAGTTGTATTTTAAGAAGAATATAAACGCTAGAAATATTTCGATTCTCATGCCTACAAAATTCAAAATCGCGCGTCGTATTTGCACGAGGCAAGTAAGCGAAAAAGTGGCTTCGAAGAATGAACAAAATTTAGAACATTCAAAACCTCAAAAGTAGTATTAACCAAAAGGGGTATTTTTTTAAATTGTTTCTCATGTTTTTTAAATTGTCTATTTTTTTAAATTGTTTCTTCAGTCATGAAAAAACATTTTTTTAGTGGTTTACGCTTATATTTTTTGATATATAAATAATATTTTTATTGTAATTTCAATAGCAAAAGCTTCAATTTATCGATAGCATATTTGTTGATGTTCATAATGTAAACCGATTCGTCGTAAAGGTGAATCTAAATAGGATTTCACGTTTAGCTTCATCTTAAGTCTGTATTGGATATGACAGAGTTTGCTGAAGACCGTGAATGACCCATTACTCCTATTCTGTGGATTTCTTTATCGAATTTCAGAACTTGACCAAAGTGTAAGATGACCACATAAATATTTTTTAAAACACAACGTGTTTCTAAAAAAAATAATTTCTCCTTAATGGGCTGGTGATTTTCAAAAACATAACTATAATCTGCATTTTTTTTAATTTCTCAAATTAATCATATAAAATTGATTTGCGCTCGCCGGGGATCGATCCCGCGACCTTCGGATTGCGAATCAAGAGCCTTACCCCTCGACAACGGAGGCCATCAGTCATTTAGTCAGACATCTCCGAAAAATAGAAATTTGAGTTGACTGTGTTGAGTGTATTTGTAAATGTATACCCGCTATCTGGTACAATACTCGGATTACTCACAAACCTCACCAAATAAATCGATTATGATGCAGAAAACTTGTGGTGAATCAAACAAAAGGTTTATGTTTTCTGGGTCACTAGTAGGACATTTCATACTAATGTAACGGACGTTATGTCCTCCGGTGTTTTTTTTACAGCATATTAGCTGTAACCCGGCATGCGTTGCAATCCAAAGAAATAAATTGTTTCTCCCTGCATTTCCTTTCCCATTTTCCCATGCGTCCAGGTTCCCCTCCCGCGTCCCCTTCCCTCGCGTTCCCCTTCCACTTTTCACGCTTTCCCCTCTCTCGTCATCCCTCCCACCAACCCTACCTCCTTCATTATCCTTCCCCTCATGCCTTTCCTCCCTGCCGCTAAAATATATTAAATACACTCATTTTCATTTATACGAATTTCAGAACGCCAGAGCTCACCATTATATATGGCTTATAACCTTCGCGGGCGTGCGCACACAACTAACCTAAGTTTCATCGCAATCGGATGAACGGTATGGCAGCGCATAACATACGAACTTGGGGATTTTCCTGTAAACAAATATCGACCATGTTCAATCAGTGCAAAATTCATTAGTTAAATTATAAGCTGAAAAAAATTATACAAACAAACGCATAATATTCCGTACTTTTATCAGAGTCTCAAAATTCTTTCAGTGAGAGAAATTCTGTGGTAAAAAAAAATATATTTCAGCACATAAATAACCCTTTATATAAAAACAGGCTGGAACACAACCATAATACTCGCTTTAACTTTAATTAAGGACTAATTGTACCTTAACACATAAATACATATGGAAAAAGAACGTTAAATTACACGATTCCCAGTTGTTTAAATATCTTATCTGCTGAAATTAAAAACTGTGCCCAAAACAAACAATCGATGAATTTACTGATCACTTGGCTTACTGAAAGAATTATTATTATTTATTTTTTTTTTTAATTAAATGAAGACATTATGAGCGAAACTCAATCAAAAATCTGGAAACAGAAAAATCAGAAAAAGATATTGGCACCTCTGGGACTCGAACCCAGGACCTCCCTACTTTCCGGTTGGCTTTTTCTGATTTTTCTGTTTCCAGATTTTTGATTGAGTTTCGCTCATAATGTCTTCATTTAATTAAATATTACAGTTTGAGGTTTTACTCATAAAGTTAAAATAATAAATAAGAATTATTTTTTATTAACTTACAATGACATATTATTCTAAAGACTTTAAAATTGTTATTTATGTTTTCGTAATTTTTTTTTTCTCTATGTTTCTGTAAAAATTTTAATGTATATTTTATAAAATTGTAAAAATGTAATTATTATCTCACTATAGTAAGATTTTTAAATGTAAAGAACCCGTTAGACAAACTGCTAAAAAGCAGTTTATCGGGACTTTTTGTCTTATATTTGTAAAATGTTTAAAATAAATAAAAAAATAAAAACAAAAACAAAAATTTATTTTTATATATAAGATTTAATATATTATAAAACACTGAATCGTATAAATAATATTCGATTTATGGTGAGCATTCGAATATTGCTTTCCTCATTATCTCAAAACTTTGTATTTGGAGATTTTTTTTTTTTTTACAGTTAATACCGCACAAGAGTCCCAACTGCTCCCGTCTGGAGCCAGTGAGGCTATGGCATCCCCAATCGGGGTATGTTGTGAGGCCGAAGGTAGTGGAGAGGGGAAGGAGATAGGGAAGAGGAAGGTTGGGAAGTACCTGGCTATTCAGATCTGGTCACTAAACACGGCTAAAGCCATTTTAAGCAACGTTTCAATTCTGAATGGTGGTCTTACACCAGGGCGATACTGATAGTATCTTCCACTTTGGAACGTGCCGCAAATATACTATATATTATTTTAAATGAATAAATTGTGAAATAACACAAATTAATCAAATAAAATTTATTTGCGCACGCCGGGTTCGAACCTGCGACCTTCGGATTGTGATTCGAGAGTCTTGCCTCGGGACCACGGAGGCCGTCATATGATGTTTGACTAATCAACTGGACGATCGATATTTAATGCTATTAGGTTGGTTAAATAGTAGAATATGTGATTGAAGATAGGGACTTTGTAATCGTGAATCACAGTGTATAAAATGAGGTCCCATGCGAGAATAAAGTCAACTCAACACCTCCTTGAAAAGTCATTAAAAGCTATGAAAAAAATAATTTTAATTAGCCGATAACCCTAACTTAACGTAACCTCTTTAATAATTTTTTTATTTAATTTTTTTATCACTCCAAATGTCTTATCTGAGATGGTTCTGAGTTGGTTTCATTCCGAGTTGTCCGGTCACCATAATATGAATCTCCCAGCCTACAGCCTCTGAACGCAAAGTCTACTAAACCACTCCCTTTCTCCCGGCTTCTCGTCGCCAATGGAGCGTTGTTAGGTTTTTTCACTCGTTATGTTTCAATTCGACTGTAGTTTATACAAACGGCCTGTATAAAAGACAGTTTAACGGTTGGCCCGTCGTCAAAGAGAAATCTACCGCGAACAACCAAACGTGCACTTTTTGGAAAAACAATCACCATGCTTTCACTGGTGAGTACAAAGTGATATTTAAAGAAATAGTACTAGTTTTAATCGATTTTTGTGAATATTATTTATCGGTTTACAATTAAAATCCACTGTGAATGTATTATCCACCACTTACCCGATCTGGTATAAATAATAGATGGTTACTCCTTCAAGGCTCTCGCAAGATTCTATTTTTTTTTTGTAAGGCGGCGCTTCCCCGCCCAAAAAGAAGAAGATGGAGAGATATGTAATTACGAATATTGGACAGAGCGCGCTAATATTTTAAATGATGAAATTGAAGCGAAAAATGTGAAAATGCTTAATAAATTATTTAAAGAAACATTGTGAATTAAATAATAGAAATAGACTTGTTTTTAATAATTTTCGGAGCATATTTTGCGATTTTTTTATATCGAGGGAATTTCGAATAATTAGCGTTTCGGCGTGGAACATATTAAAAATAAGATATATTTTTTTAAGAGCTTAAAAACTTCAAATGTTTAAGGGAGATATGTAAGAAATCGGTAAAAATTAAAAATTAAACGAGCTACATTTATTTATTTTACCGATTTCTTACATATCTCCCTTAAAAATTTGAATAAATAAATAAACTTAATGAAAAACAAATACCTTTGTATAACACCACTATTTTATTAACAATATCAACATGTTTCGAAAACTGTGTTTTCTTCGTCAGGATAATAAGTCAATAATAAATAACAAAAGACAAACAAGTATAGACTAATTATACTCTATATATTACTATTACTCTCCTTTCTAATATTTTGTCTATGTTCTAATTAAATACAAAGGTATTTGTTTTTCATTAAATTAATGATGACACCCCAAAGTAAATATGCCTATTTTGAAGAAATAAATAAATAAACATTTATTCAAATTTTTAAGGGAGATATGTAAGAAATCGGTAAAAATTAAAAATTAAACGAGCTACATTTATTTATTTTGAACGGATCTAGACCTCCGGTGTTCCTGCATACGTTGTTAGTAAGCAGTATGCAAGTGCTTAACAGGAAAACAAAATGCAAAAACTGTGAGTGCTGTATGGATTCAATGAGTTCATTTTTTATGTGAATACCTAACCCCCAAGAGTCCCAATTGTTCCTTACAATCAGTTTCCTCCAACAGCCATTGGGAAAGTGATTGGTCCTCTCCAATATTCCGAACCGTCTGTAGGCAGTGTGGAATATGGCTACCCCAATTACGGTCAGTTGTGGGGCTGAATGTAGTGATAACGGGAAAGAAGATGGGGGAGAGGAAGTTGGGGAAGTATCTGGATGTTCTTATTTGATCACCAAACACGTCTAAGGCCATCTCAATCAAAATCTCGATCCTAAATGGTGATCTTTTGTCAAGGGATTTAGAAATTTCCATTCTGGAAAACGTAATAATGATATTGAAATGAAAAAATAATAACATCAATTAAATAATTGTTTATTTTTACAACAGTTTATATTTCGAGATTATTCAATTGACTGCTATAAAATAATAAGGGACATCTCATTTTGTAACCATTAAAATATCCGTAAAATGTTTTGCGTGGTTTTGCATGATCGACCCAGAAACTTCCGATATCAACATGTTATGACATCGCCACGGCCCATAGACAATAGAAACAAGGAATGAGGAACAAATGAGGATGGACCATTGTTAGTATGAAACCGTGCGTACAACGCGTGTCACCAACATCATTCAGCGATACTACTATTGCTCGGATCTACGCCCAGCGGCGGCAGAGCTCCGCCTATGTTCCTTCCTATAAACGTTCATTGCATAACCGCTTTTATGGTTCGCACATTTTGGTCGTAGCTTGGCGACAGTCAGCATGATTTCCCTCCCCTCGTTTCTATTATCTTAACCGCTCGCCTTTATGTAAGTTTTGTCAGATTTATATTTTTTTTTG
This sequence comes from Glyphotaelius pellucidus, assembly GCA_936435175.1. Taxonomy (NCBI): domain Eukaryota; kingdom Metazoa; phylum Arthropoda; class Insecta; order Trichoptera; family Limnephilidae; genus Glyphotaelius; species Glyphotaelius pellucidus. The sequence continues at coordinate 10,413,322 of OW386561.1, read as the reverse complement.
TTATTTCCGCTTCGCAATTAAAGCTCAATAAATTAAATATTTCTGAACGTAGCCAAATACTAAAAACTGTTCCTGAAAGGTGTTAAAATATGCTTTCAAATTGTATTATTATAAATAAATATTAAATATTAAAATTTAGGATGCAAACATAATAATTTGTAAAAATGACTTTCATGATTTTTTTATGCGAAAACAGTATTAAAATCACGGTAACGTAAAAAAACACTTATTTTATTAGACAAATGAATGTAAACAAATTTATTACATCAGAAAAATATATGGTAGCATCTAAGAAACGGTTCTATCCTAGATATGACCTATCTTTTTCTTGTTTAAATTTACGGTTAAGAGTCGTTAATATGTTTTTCAGTGATTAAATACCACAATTTGTGATTTTACTAATTATATTTAAAAAATCGCTCATGTTGGGATTTGGCTTTCTTCACAAATATTCTCCACTGGCTGCAGTTCTTCGTCATTCGCGTCCATTCCTCAGTCCTTCCCTTTCTGCCCAAATCATCTTCCACACATTGGAGGTTATCCACCACTTATCCACCCTGGTATAAGTAACAGATGGTTACTCCTTCAAGGCTCTCGTAAGATTCTATTTTGTTGTTAAACGAAGCTACATTTATTTATTTTGGACGAATTTAGACCTCCAGTCCATCACCTCTTCAAATCAGTCTATCAATCTTCCACACAGTCTATCACCTCTTCCTCGATCTAGCTCTGGGACACGTATCCTGGGCACCAAAGACATTGAAATACAATGCTATGTTGGCCGCCCGGCCGTCGGCGGACCACTGTCTAATGGGCGAAGTTTGAATACGGAAAGAATTCGTTCATTTAGTTGATTTTTTCGAGGTGTGCAGTAGTATTGGTTAACAATTTCGGCGACGCCAGGAAACACAATCCCATTCAGTAAAAATTGCCGATAGCACATCTCCTATATTCAAATATATTTGTGGGACACCCACGTTTTACCGTGACCAGACTGAAATCAACTCCACACCCCCTTTGAAAAGTCATTAAAAGTGATGAAAAAAATATATATTAAAAAAATGGTTAAATAGGTTACGTTGGATTAGGTTGTGGGCTATTTTTCTTTTTTTTTCATAGCTTTTAAAGACTTTTCAAAGAGGTTTGAGTTGACTTGATTCTGAGTTGGCATGGAACCCTTTTTACACATTGACCGTGCTACAACACAACTTTAAATATTCATTCCAGATCAAATATTTTGTCCTGTTGGTGTCCTGCCTGGCCCTTATCTCTGGACTTCCAGCTCATCAGGACTATGACGATCTCAACTCCGCAGCCTCAGGTTAATTTCAAACATATCTTTTTTACATTAACCACACAGGAGACCCTGAGGAAAGTTTTTTTCCCGCAGGGCTTGTGTCATCTTTTGGCCTTTTTGTGGAAAGGAAGGAGTGAACCTGTTGTCGGAGGGAGGAAACACAGAGAAACACAGCCACTTTGTTGAACTCAAGAACGAGTCGTAGTAACTATGCACCGGTGCCAAATGAATCAATGATTCTAGTTCCTCGAAGCATCTTCAATCTACAAAAGTATCCTAACAATAAACAGAAAGACAAACATTACCATGTTTGAAGTGAGTAATGCCGTAACAGAGTAAAGTGGCCCATCTTCTCTGTCTACCCCTGCGGATAAACAGTGCTGTTAGGGTAGGTAGTCAGATACCTATGTCGAAACTTATTTTACGCATTGTAAGGTGTAACTAAGCTCATTTGTAAAACAACTTATTCTTACAAAAACATTTTTCTAAAAAAAATCAACGAAAAATGGCGTGCCGCAAGGCTCGCACCTTGGTCCATTCATAGCCGAATTACGAATTTAAAAAACGGTGTTGAAACTCTGATGAAGTCTGGTTTTAAAAATATACGAGTTGTTGCTTGTTTACAAAAAAAAAGCATTTCCATAAAAATCTGAAACACATTAAAACGAGTTTTTTCCGAATAAGCATTCCGAAAAAAAATTAAAAATACATTCATTAGTTTGATATTCCAATAACATGCAAATGAAAAGTTTAACCCGCAAATATTGCAAACAACACAAAGGATGATAATTTAAAATGCATTAGTAATGAATAGACCAAGGAAATAACGAGTCGTTACTTCATTGGCTTAAAATGCGGGAATAACCTCACTTATTGAAATGAATGCTGGTAGGAATAATTTTTAAACAATGTTTGGAGTAATTGGTTAAAGATTAAACAAGCGGGCACAATATCGCACATTAAAATGTTATTTTCAAATTGTAATGTATACTTGGAAATGAATGGAACATAATTCAAGGAATGAATTACTAAAAGGTAAAGAAATAAAGATGTTAGATGAAGGCATATTTTGGAAATATCAGATTTTCGAAAAAGTCTAAAAGAGAAGAAAAAGAATCAGGTACATGCTAGTAATAATAGTGAAATCATGTATGGCAGAGTGTTAAATCATGTAGGTAAGTAAGCGTTGCGAATAAAATTAGGAAAGAAGCGTTTGGATGGTTTGGGCGTATAAAGAGAATAGACGAGGAATGGAGAATGTAAAGGGAAAGTGTAGAGAAGATAAAGTCGGGGACGCCCGAGTAACACGTGGTAAGATCAGGAGAATCAAATAATTTATTTATTTATTTATTTTATTTATTTATTTATTAAAAGAAGTTTATACAATGAACAAAAAATTGTGTTAATTCATCCGCCATGCTAGGGATGTCCCTGTGTTATGGCGGATGAAGTTTACAGATTGTGTAGGTACAGTGTACAGCTATTAACTTATGCAATTCATTTAAGTAGTTTAAGTAACATATTTAGTAACAAATTAAGTTAGTAATTTAATTAACACATTAAATTAATTTATGTTACAAGTTGTATCAATTATATTACAATTCAATTAAAATAGCAAATTTTTACTCATCATCGTTACTGAATGTAAGGATCCATTTGATGATACATATATTAAGAATCAGAATAATAGAAAAGCATGTTTGAGATGATGTATGAATGTGAGTATATGCCGTAACCGAGTAAAGTGGCCCATCTTTTCTGTCAACCCCTGAGGGGAAACAGTGTTATTAGGGTAGGTAGTCAGATACATATGTCGAAACTTGCCTTATGCGTTGTAAGTTGTAACTAAGCAACTTTCCAAAACAGAAAGCAGCCAATTATAATAAAAACATTTTTCTGAAAAAAATCAACAAAAAATGGCGTGCCGCAAGGATCGCACCTTGGTCCGTTCATATTTTTAACTTTTCTTCAAAAACGTTACAAAATTACGTTTTCAAAAAATTAAGGCATCATGCCAAACTGTTCTTAAAACCAAAACTTAAAAAATAAGTGGTAGCATGTAATTATGTGTATTTTAATTAATAATTTTTAATTTCATTTCAGAGCACCACCTTGGTCGCGTCCAGATCAAAGTCTACAGAGGTCCCACCCACCATGACGGCCACCATAAGTTCGCTCCTTGGGGATTCTGGGTGAAGCAACCCGCAGAGCACCACCACCATCATTGATTCAATACTGATCTTCCCACACTCATATTGGATGACTAAAATACAAAATACAGAACGGCCAAAAATTAACATTTAATAATTCAATAAATATTTTTACAAAAAACATTTCATTTATCTTGGCAATTATTTGTAGAATCACAACATTTCTCGGTGGAGGCAACAACGGTCACATTGGTCACCGTCTCTGTAAGAACGATACACCTATGTGTTTTGTTAATGTCAATATCATACAACAGCACCAACAGTCTGAAGTCAGTATTTAATGTCTTTCCCAATTGGTGAATGTGATGAGGCTGGAGGTAGCTGGAAAGGAAGGGAGTAGACGAGGAGAGTGGGGAAGTACCTGGCTGATCAGGTCTGGTCACCAAACATAGCTAAAGCCATTTCAAGTAACTTCTCTATTCCATAGTGGTCTTTTACCAGAGCGACACTGAAAGCATCTACCACTACAAAACGTGCTGCAATTATACTATGTATATTATTTGAAATGAATAAAATGTGAAATCACAAAAATTAATCCAACAAAAATTAATTGCAAACGCTGGGATTTAAGCCCGCGACTTCTGGATTCGTAGCCAAAAATTATTCGTAACCACTCAACCACGGAGGCCGTATTATTGTAGGCACGTCGCTGTGCCCGAAGTTAGTAGTTTTACCTAACTTCTGATGAAATCGGAAACATTTTCAAAGACATACAAAATTCTTTTTGAACAAATTATCAATATCATTTGCCTCTCTGGGGCCTAGGAATCGAAAGGTCTTATTACTCATTAATGATGAACATTTGTACACGGACTGCATTGACGATGGACTCTGCAAATGCGCGAAACGTTGGCTTCATGAGAAGGAACTTCAATTTGACTTATTGCCTCAAATACAACTATTTTAATATTTTTTCTTGTTGGTTTTTAATCTATTTACTTACATAATGAGGATTTCCGAACCTCAAACTCTACCATTCAGGACATGCAAATTTTACCCAGCACAAAACCATAATGGTTCTTGAATGAACTTATGGATTTCTTCCAAAGTTCGATCAACGTTGAAAAGAAAATGTATTTAAGTACCTACTTAATAAAGCATTGATTTAGAGAATTAGTCATAAAGAAGAGGGTTAATCATAAACCATATATCGCATCCAGCAATATCTCCCAGGAGTCATTATGACACATACTTAGTAATTTTAGTCATAACGTTGAGAACTTTATGGGATATACGAAAGCGATTTTACTGGTTTTGATTTCACAAATACCCGGGAATAACCCGGGGTTATATTTATAAATATTTGGCTAATTTGTCTAAATTGTTAACACGTAAATAATTGGGGTGATTCCTCAAATTAAAGTCAAAGTAAAACATATTTTAATGTAGTAGGTACCTACTTTTAGAATTTAATACAGGGTAAGGCCATATACCAAGTATTTAGATATTATTTTAAAGAATTCGCATGATCGCTCATTTCAAAAATTGTTTGCTTATTATATCTATGTAATCTTTTTAGTGTGAACACCGCGCAAGAATCCTAACAGCCTGAAGCCAGTTGGATTTTCGCATCTCGGTATAAGGTATTGGAGTATATTGTGGGGTTGAATTTATTAGCCATTGGTATTACATACCTACTCGTAACTAAAAATACTAGTGGTCGCCAAATGGTCGAAATTCGACCATAATTGTAATGTTTTTTTTTATTGATTTAATGTATTTTTGTGCATAATTTTAAAAAAATATTAGCATTCTGCACTCCTTCTCTATATAAACTATAAGAGTGCGAAATTTCATACTCCTCCTTCCGCACAATTTTCGTAAAAAGGGGTACAAAATTTTTGCTCCACGTATTAATATACTGATGATGATTTTAAGTACGCGGCCATTTTTTCGTTAGCTCACATAGGAGGAAATAACTATGATAAATATTGAGGAAAATAATTCCCCTCAGAACCTGTGTCATTTTTTGGGATGCTGTGTGGAGAGCATTTTTAGAAAAGGAAGATCTGGGAAGTATAACGGTAAGTATTGGGAGTGGGTGGGAATCGTGGGGTAATTGTATCCAGGAGTGACGGATGTATGAATTCATCCCTCCCACTGCCGTGCCGTGCCGATGGGTCGAGAGAGTTCAGCTAGAGATCAATAATTGAAAATTTTCTAAAGTAATTATGGTGCTAACAACCTTTCTAAATATTTTATGAATTTTCCTAGAGGTTCTTAAACTATATTACTTACTTATGTGATATTAAAATTTCACGGAAAGTATTTATATTTAGTATAATATATTTCTTTGACCAACGTTTCGGACAGCATTACGGTGTCCACCACACGTCTGCCCTCTTGATGGACACTTTAACGCTGTTACAAAGGTTAGCTAAAGAAGGAGGTAGCGCAACACGGCACAATACCTCAAAAATATATCATGATTGTATTACTTACTTTCCGCCTTATTTTTTTTTGTAAATTCTTGCATGGTAACTTGCAAAATTTTGAAGCAAAAAGAAAACAGATTTTTCAACCTTTTTGAATACATAAATAATTTTTTAAACTGTCCTTTAATAAAAATTGGTTACAACTTTGGAGGCTGGTTTGGATAACCGACACCTCTGCCATAGGTCACCCCAAGTTGTTCGCTACGTTTGGTGACTTAGCAGGGGTGCCCGGGTTCATGGGGTGAGGTTTGGGCGGGTCTGGTGGCGGATGCGTCTCCCCACCAGTTGCATGTTAGGCCGGATCGATAGAGAATGGTTAAAGGAGTCCCTTTGACTTCTCCAGCCGTACTCTCTCGGAATGTCGCCTTGAAAAGGATGGATTCATACGTCCGTCACTCCTGGACACGCTGACCCCCAGATTCCTACCCACCCCTCTCACCCTTTTCTAAAAATACCCCCCTCCACACAGCATCCCCAAAAATGGCCCTGAGAAGAATTATTTTCCCCTGTGCCTCCTTTGTGGAGCTAATGTAAAAAAAAAAAGAAAAGGAAGGTTAATACTGCAATCAGCTTGTATGTATGGAGGCCTGAGAATACAAGTAGACAGGTCACAATACCATACTTCTTGGATAATCCATTTCAAAAACTTGGCACTATTATTTATTTATTTCTATTTGCAAAAACAATAAATTTGAAACTATCAATGCTTTTGCAAAAAGAGAAAAAAATAATTTAACGACAGTGACCAGATTTTCAAATGGATTACCACGGATTTCACAAATATCTTTTTTGTGACGTGGTCTACCTGTATTTTCTCGTGTGCAGAAAATATGAGTAATAAATTAAAAATTCAATAAGTATTTTATAAAATATTGGTTCTTTATTAATATTAAAATATCTATAGAAATTACTTTAAACACAATAAAGGTAGAACAAATTAAAAAAATAAATTTTCTAAATTTTGTACGGTAAAAAATCAACGAAAAATGGCGTGCCGCAAGGCTCGCACCTTGGTCCAATCATATTTTTAACTATCCTTGAAAAACGTTACGAACTTACATTTTCCAAAAACTAAGGCACGATGGCAAACTATATTTTTAAATCTGTAAAAGTAAAGGTAAAATAGATTATGGCTGAAAGCCCCATGAAATGGCTGCCATAGATTCCCTGAGTTATTGATTTTCTCGATTCATTATTGCCGACTATTCCGGTACTACATCCTCGTCATCATCGTGCATCATCTTTTGGGTTTCAGTCTTTATAGCTTCAAAAACTGTAGTCAAGATGAGAGAGCAATCAGGATTAACACTGTTCCATACTGGAGAGGTTATCATTTACTCTTCGACGTTAGTCTGTTTACTGGAAAGTCTTCATCAACCTCACTGCGTTCTTGGTCAATTGTTTCCAACAATCCACCACGTGAAGCATTGGTCGTAGATCCTTCTTCATTAACTGTTGCATCAGCTTCCATGTTTGAGGCTTCTTCGTGTTGATCAATAACCTCAATGACTCTCTCCTGGTCATTTTGAGTAGCAGGAGATCCGTAAACTTCCACTTCTCCAGCAATTTGCACAGCGTTCATCGATGCACGTTCGCCGAAGTAGTTCTGTGTTGTGTCATAATCGAACACTGGCAGATACTCGGTAAGATACTGATGCAGCCGATTAAAGCTGGCGTAGTGCATTTCTTCCAGGTTTTCCACTGTTGGTTCTCTTTTTGCCCTCATCACCGCGAGCCTTCGTGTGATTTCATCATCGTAGATATTCGGCACTTCGACAAATGGTCGGAACTCAACGACTATGTTTTGTCCTAAGTGCGTCCCTTCATAGCCATTTGGGCGTCGGCTTCCCTCTTCGTTGAATTTACACATCGCTGCAGCTGATCAATAAAGCGGTAAAGGAAGAAAAGACTTAAATTAGAAAATGCATTTATAGATAACAGGAGATTCTTCTATTCAAGTCGACAAATGTAAAATGACAGTAACTGTAAAAATTCCTTGTTTTAATGAGGAATGGAATAGAGCAAGAAATTGTCTAAATTTTTAATATTTAAGATTTTGGGTAGTACCAATCAAAGCAAGTTTATAATTTACTTACTTAAATCTACAAATCCAGTAAATTTTATTTATTGGATTTGTAGATTTTATAAAAATCAGCCTCAAATTCAAATTTAAATTCTTTATGAAAAAAGGCCTCGCAGACTTATCAATATTATTAACTTAAAAGAAAAAATATGTTTAAAAAATAATTATAATTACCAGATTTAAAGAGACTGGAGAATCGAACCACTTTTACGATGAATTAAGCAAATCACTTTCACAAATCAAATTTAATGTATGTGTATTCGAAAAACTTTTACATAAGCAAAATTAACCGATGGAAAACAAACTTCGTAGCAGAGTAACAACTTGTTGTATCTTGTTGACGGCGTGTCTGGGTGTGGTTTGAGAACCACTGGTAACGGCTATTTATACCCGCCCACCCTTAACGTAACGGCTATTAGTCAACACCAGCTGTAGTTTGGGAAACCCCGGAAACTTAATTTTGTAACGATATTAAGTTTTATTGATTTCATTTTCGTACAATTCTGTACGGTAAAAAATCAACGGAATCTGGCGTGCCGCAAGGCTCGCACATTGGTCCAATCATATTTTTAGTACATTAATTATATTTACAGACTATTAACATTAAAGCATAGAGAAATAAGATAATGTTTTTACGAAATAAAAATGCTAATACTAAATTTTAAAAAGGTTACTTAAAGAATTTGGAGAAAATTTTCAACATGATTTTGTTGTTTTATTGCAAAATAAAGGGCGGATATAAATGTAATTATTTTTTGGTGCGTAAAAATTCATCTACATCTTAAACTTCATCCCGACTGGGTTCATTTGTTCCAGACGATTGAGAGTAATTGGGACTCTTGGGAGGTATATTCACAATTTATTCATTAAAAATAATTTACGGCACTTTCCAGGGTGGTAGACGTTTTCAGTATCGCCCTTGTAAAAGTCCAACATTCGGAATTATTTTTTTAGTACATTAGCTCCGCACAGGAGGCCTTGAGACAAAAAATCCCTCAAGGCCTATGTCATCTTTGGGGATGCTGTGTGGAGGCTATTTTCAAGGAAAGGAAGAATGACAAATATGTGACGAGTGGGTGGGAATCTGGGGTTCAATGAGTCCAGGAGTGACGGACGTATGAATCCATTCCTCCCACGCGGTTTGAGTCGATGGATCGAGAGAGTCTGGCTGGAGAAGTCTAGCTTAGGTCTCCCTCAAACAGTCTCCCGATTAGGCCCACCACGCAGCAGGTGGGCAAACGCATTCGTCGCCAAGACCTAGACAAACTTCACCCCATGAACCCGGGCACTTCTGCTAAGTCACCAAACGGAGCGAACCGCTTGGGGTGACCTACGGCAGGGATGCTGGTTATCCAATAAATGGTTATGCAGTAAATAAACGGTATCCATACCCGGATGCCATAATCTCACTAGCTCCTGACGGTTGAAAGCAGTTTTTTTTATATGAAATACCGCACAAGAGTCCCAACTGCTCCCGTCTAGAGCCAGTGAGACTATGGCATCCCCAATTGGGGTATGTTGTGAGGCTGAAGGTAGTGGGGAGGGAAAGGAGACAGGGAAGAGGAAGGTGGGGAAGTACCTGGCTATTCAGATCTGGTCACTAAACACGGCTAAAGCCATTTCAAGCAACGTTTCAATTCTGAATGGTGGTTTACACCAGGGCGATACTGATAGCATCTTTCACTCTGGAACGTGCTACTAATATTTAATTTTAAATGAATAAATTGTGAAATAACACAAATTAATCTAATAAAATTTATTTGCGCACACCGGATTCGAACCCGCGACCTTCGGATTGTGAGTCGAGAGTCTTACCTCGGGACCACGGAGGCCGTCACGGAGGCAATTGGGACTCTTGTGCAGTATTCACATAAAAAAAATATTTAAAGAACTCTTTTATTGTCTAATAACACGACTCTAGTATTAATTATATTTTTTTTATTTGTTAACGCCCTTTTTCGGGGCCTCATAATATAAACATATTTTACCAAAATTTAAAATATGGCTTTACTAGATAAAATCAATTTATATTTTTTTGAAGAAAAGAGTCGATGTCCCTAGAATTTGATTTAAAAATGACATAATTCTGGTTTTGTTTGGTTATACCCTACGAAATAAATCCTACGTTTTATAAATTTACTTGGTTGAAAATTTCTTGCTAATATAATTCAATTCAATGTTTCAAAGACCCAAGCATGTCTGATTACGTCTAAGAGGGATCGAAATGATAATCTAGTCTCCTTCAACGGAAGCGATCTCCAGAGCAGGTCTTCCATTGATATGCTTCGTGTAACTCTAAGTGACCAGCTCAGGTACGGGGGCTCCATCGAGGCCAGAGTTAAGTTAGCCTCTCAGAAACTGGGCGTACTGTACAGGGCCCGCAGATACTTTAATAGTACACAACTGCTAGCCCTGTACAAATCGCAAGTGCGCCCCACGGTTGAATTTGGCAGCCACCTCTGGTCTGGAGCCCCAAAACCCTCGACTCTGTGCAGAAACGGGCGGTTCGTTTGATAGATTCTCCTAACTTAACAAACGGATTGCAATCTTTAGAGCACAGGCGTCAGGTGGGAATGCTGTCCTTGTTCTACCGGTATTACAATGGAAGATGCTTCGAGGAATTAGCGTCATTGATCCCCTCGGCACCGATGCGTAGTCGGGAAACACGCCAAACACGCGCTCAACATTTGTACACGGTTGACATTAGTCACATGAGAACGGGTCGTTTCTACGACTCGTTCTTGAGTTCAACAGCTCGGCTGTGGTACGATTTGCCGGCTTCTGTGTTTCCTCCCTCCTACAACATAGGTCTCTTCAAGAGACATGTTCACTCCTTCTTCTCCTCAAAAACACCCTCCAAATAGCATCTTCAAAGATGACATAGGCCCTGAGGGAAATTATTTTCCTCAGGGCCTCCTGTGTGGAGTTAATGAAAAAAAACAAAAAAGTCAACGAATGAATGACCAACAAATTCAAAACTTTTGTTAACTATCCATATTTTGTTTTCCTCTATTAGGGCGGGTTGTTTAAAAAAAATTGATGAGTTCATCAAATATTTGAAGTTAATTTTCACGTTCTGTGGAGGTTCTATTCAAGTTCTGCTATTAAATCATTATAGGCCAGTTGCTGCATGAAACTGATATAGTCACAGAACTTGAATAGAACTTACACAGACCGTTAAAATTAAAAATATTTGATGGATTCATCAAATATTTGATGCTAATTTTCATGTTCTGTGTAAGTTCTATTAAAGTTCTGTGGTTATTTCAGTTTTGTGAAGCAGCTGTCCTATAGCGATATAATAACAGAACTTGAATAGAACCTACACAGAACGCGAAAATCAACATCAAATATTTGATGAATCCACCAAATATTTTGAAACAACCCATCCTTAGTGTTCAAAATTAGAAAGTAAACCATAACGACTACTTCTTGAAAATTCCATAAAATTGCAAGTCTATTTATTTCTTACTAATTAGTAGCTCTTTCATTAAATCCTTAAGCTTTGTGAATAACATCGATACCTGGAAACAAATGAGTAATTTTGAAATCCCCAAAATTATCGTTTCGTACTAACTAGGCAAGAATATGACAATAATGAGCTTTTAATGATCACTAAGTGCAGGGTGCAATATAATTTATTTTGGCAGGAATGATATTTTCACTGGCAAATGAAATAATAGGTACAAATAACATTTTCTGCGAATTCTGCAATGGGATTTGAATCGAAATACACAGTTTGACATCTTTGGCTGAATGTTTACAATCGTTAGCTACGAATTCCGGACAACTCGGAAGGTAAAGATTAAAAAATTTGTTAAATAGGTTAAGTTAGGTTAGGGTTAACGGCTATTTAAAAAAAAATCATAGCTTTTATTAACTTTTCAAAGAGTTGTTGAGTTGCCTTTATTCTGAGTTGGCGTGGAACCAGTCTCACTGGCTCCAGACGGTTGGAGCAATTGGGATTCTTGCGCGGTAGGTACTGCCATATTTTTTTTTTAAATGAAAAAAATCTGCGAAAACTATTTAATTGGTAGCTTTGCCCGGTGAAAATACTGGAATGTTGTGAATAATGAAGTAGTTTGCAGTCAACAGATGAAGTAGTTTGCAGTCAACAGATGAAGTAGTTTGCAGTCAACAGATGATGTCAAAATTACGCAACAAATAAGATAAGTGACGTATTTGTTTTACATCAACTCCACACAAAAGGCACTAATGCAGTCCTTGTTCTACCGGTATTACAATGGAAGATGCTCCGAGGAACTAGCGTCATTGATCCCCTCGGCACCGGTGCATAGTCGGGAAACACGCCAAACACGCGCCCAACATCTGTACACGGTTGACATTAGTCACATGAGAACGGGTCGTTTCTATGACTCGTTCTTGAGTTCAACAGCTCGGCTGTGGAACGATTTGCCGGCCTCTGTGTTTCTTCCCTCCTACAACATGGGTCTCTTCAAGACCCATGTTCACTCCTTCCTCTCCTCAAAAACACCCTCCACACAGCTACTTCAAAGATGACGTAGGCCCTGGGGGAAATTATTTTCCTCAGGGCCTCATGTGTGGAGTTAATGTAAAAAAAAAAATACTAAGGAAAAAATCCCTCAGGGCCCATGTCACCTTTGAGGATGCTGCGTGGAGGGTATTTTTAGGGAAATGAAGGAGACAATGTTCTGTAAAGGAAAAAAGGTATGAAAGGTAGATAGCAATCTGGGGTCAATGTGTCCAGTAGTGACGGACGTATTAATCCACCCCTCCCACTGCGGTGAAAGGCGATGGGTCAAAAAAGTCCGGCTGGAGAGATCTAGGTTAGGTCTCCTTCAACCAGTCGTTCCCAATCAGGCCTGCCACGCAGTAAATTGGCAAACGCATTCGCTGCCAATACTTAGACAAACCTAACCCCATGAACCCGGGATCCCCTTCTAAATCTTCAAACCAATGACCAATGGCAGGGGTTCTGGGTATCCAACAAATGGTTCCTGGGATGGCGGTACCCATACCCGCCTCCCAAATTTAAAGATATTTAAGTATCTAAATTTAGACAATTCAATATACAAAGTAAACATAATAATTATAAGTCATCATTATGTGTTATTCTATTGTTTCCAAGGATTTCCAAACTGTGGCTCGCTCAGTCCGCGCTGAAAGTCTCTCCCCCTCCCGAAAACATTAAATCCTGTCGCCATTAAGGGTTGGTCGGCAGGTATAAAAAGCCCTACTCAGTGGTTCTCAAACCATTCCAAAACATCTAGCAACAAGTTACATTGCCACTCTGCTCCACAGTTTGTTTAATTTTTAAAATAAATTTAATTAATCGCACTTTCTTCATCAGTGAATCTCCGTTCTTGCAAATAAGTGAAAATTTAGTAAAAAAAATTCTACTGGATATATTCTGCAGTTCGTGAATTCAACAAACTCTTTACGGTAAATACAATTTGAATTATCTACTTAGTTATTTTCTCTTTTGGCTAAATATAATATGTGGTGTTGTACTTCTAGATTTTAGATTTGAGGCCAAAATAACCAACCGAACTGAATAATATTTTTGTAAATCATAATTTTAAATTTCTAGTATATGTGCTATTTTTTTAAATAGCGAAATATAGGTAGTAGTATAATTTTTTTAAATGCCTTATCTACTGTATTTTGAGCAGTAATTTAATTTACGTACGACAAATTTATGTTCCGGTGTAAATAGGTCACTTTAAAATTAAATTGACAACCATCAAAATGCTATCTTTTATTGTTTTATATTTTATTATTTACTCACAAATAGTTGTCCAAGTTTCCCCTAAAATCATGAAATATTTATGTACATAAAGGCCTATATTTGATAATTTAAAACACAAATAAAAAAATAGCACGTATCTTTACTGGAAATTTGATATACCTTTTGATTACAAAATAATTTTTACGTTTATTGTGTATTTTTGCCTCAAATCCAAAATAAAATGTATATGAAATGGACCGCGCATTGGATATTATAAGGTTGCCTGAAACGTTGCAACAAGATGAAGAAACCGGATCACGGCTTATTTTAGTAACATTAAAAATATTTGTTCATATATGTTAATCTTTTTAACCCTTTGAATAATAAGAAAATAATATCTGTAAACTTTTAACTGTCAAGGTTTGCGCGCAAAATTTCTGGTTCTTCCCATGCATTCTAAATAATCATTTTTATGGGGATTTTTGAAACCTTTTGCTAAAACAAAAATTGTTCTAAACTTGATAAAATAATCTTTCTGATGTGTTTATTATAAAAAACATTTTTGTTTCTAAATATTAAAATTTTGATATTGGAAATGTAAATTGGCTAAATAATGCATATCTGCGAATATTCGAATTAAAGTAGGTACTTAAAATCGAATAAATTTAAATTTTTGAATACAGATTCCTTTTCTTAACAAAATTTGTAAAAAAATTGTCACCACACTTTTTATCACACTCATACAATTTTATTATAAAATTAAATGGTGCTACGTCACAAATTGGCGCGAAATAAAATCGTCACTTACGATCGGGTTTGTAAAATATCTGAACCACATAGCTCGTACACTCCTAAAGCAATGAGAAGCATTATTTCTTTTGCTTTCTAACATAAAAGAAATCACAAATATTCGCATGACAGGAAGACAGTTATTTAACTTTTAATAATGCACGGTCGCTCTGGGACAATCTGGGTCTCCTGTTATTATAACGGCATATGATGTTTTGGGACAACTTGGTGTCCTTTGATTAGACGGGTAATGTTCTCTATATTCGTATATTGTTTAATTTACTCCATATTCAAAAATGTTCTTCAGTGTCTTTTGTAATTATCTTCTCTGAAGCGCCCTTTATGTTGATTGATTTTAATGATTCCTTTTCAATAGCAAAGTAAAGTAATTCCAAGTAATGTCTTTACCTACCGTTTGCATAATATTTACATTATTTTTCTAATATTTATTTTCTTTCTTTACAGAGATGTGCTATAGGGAAGAGGGTAGTCGCCGCCCAAACGGCTATCGGGGGATATATGTAGGCCGAACCCTCGTGGCCATCTCCGAATCCACTGATCCTAATTATTCAGCACTCTATCCGAACATTGAACCTCAAGCAGCAATAAACGAAGCAGAATTGGTGCCGAGGTTTGAAATGTTCCATGGTGAAATGATGGAACGTCTGGCACGGGTTAGGCTGCGCCTGAACCCTGTTGAAGATGATGAAATGGAAACAGACGGTGATAATGATAATGAAGCAGATGATGAAATTTCTACAAACGAAGAATATTACACGGAAGGTACATCATGTGACGGAGGGGATGAGGAATCTCCAGGATTAGAATCTAGAGAAATAGAGGTAATCTATACTGATGATGTTGCAGAACTTGGAGCTGAAGTGGAAGTGGAGACATTCTACCCTGAGGACGCTGCAGAACAAGAAGCAGATGTTCCAATCAGGAAGACAGTCAAGCGAAAGAGGGTTAACGCCCTCTTTCATTACAACAAGAAACCCAGATTGGGAGATTAGTCTTTAAAATATCTTCTTGACCTTTTGTACTCTTTTGTTTTGTTTTGTCTATCTTTTTTAATAACCTTTTGAACAAAAATAATTATTAAGCGTTTGCTATGTTTAATTAAGCTCAATTTAATGACTCTCCTCCTGTATTTGTAGTCTCTTGTCTTGTCTGTTAGCTTTTCATTCATATTGTATCCTTTTTTGACGACTGTATATACTTTTCAACAGAAACTATTTTTATAAGGTATGCTGAATTAATAAATTTTAATGATTTCTCTTAATCTATAGTCTCTTATTTTGTAGCTTTTTTTATTCAACTTTGAACAATTATTTAGTTATTTTTATTTCTTTTTATTATATACTTTGGAACAAAATTTTAATTTAAACGATGTTATAAGTATGAAAACCATAAAAACGTGACCCATGACATTATTTGGAAATGTATTTCTTACAATTTTAATGTTTTGTAAATAGATACATGATTTTAACTTTAACCTTACATAATTTAATGTTTACTTTGTAGCATTTCATTTATTTGACTTATTATTCTACTTCGTCTGTACAATATACATTTAAATACTTTATTTTATAAAAATATACATTTATATAGAATTTAGCTAATTTTTTAATAATGTTAAGGTTATTAAGTAGTTAGGAATCCATGAAAATAATGACAGGGGATTCTTGACTTATTATGAACAATTTTAATGTTATGTAAATAAATATATTTTTTTCACCTAACCTCCATTCTTTTGATGATTTCCCTGATTTTTCCAAATTTTTTTAGCAATTATAGTTTTCGCACATACGTTATACTTGTTATTGGGAATAAATAACTTCCTACGTATTTTACAATGCTGAACGGGAACTCGGTACTAGCATTACGCATTCAATCCTCTGCCTACCACTTTAGGGAAATGGCAGAAAAATATGAGGTCCTATGGCCGAGTTGGTAAAGGCGCTGTGTCTCGGCAAGACAAGAGATCCTCCTTGCGACCGCGACCTTTTCATTTTTCATTATATTGTTCTGTTATTAATTTTGTTAAGATTTATGACTAGGAGGCGGAATGCGGAGGCAAAATGAAAATTCTAGAGCCCCTAATTATCAAAGGCAAAACAATTAAACTATCGTTATTTGACCGGTCTAATTTGTTTTATGGGGTCAACAGATTTAGCTATAAAAGATCATTTGGTTTTGGCCTTTTTCAGCATATCGCTGGTCATACATGCCCAATGTTTTTACCTCCGCATTCCGCCTCCTATTAATGACTATTATCTTCTCCTTTAACCCTAGAAAGATAATCTTGTTTTTTAGTATTGAAAATATAAACATGCGCCTGAGAGGTGAACAGTTACAAAAAAACCGATTTATTAACAAAATTAAACAATTTTACTTTATTTTTATAACATCTTCTGTTACATTTTTAATAAGTAAATAAAACACAAAAATACATGATTATTTATTCATTTTAAGGAAATATGTAAGGTTTAACAAAAATGAGAGGTATTTATAGTTGTAACTATATATAAGAATATTTTTTCGTTAAATAGTTAACATTTTTAGTATTTTTTCTTACTAACTAATTAATTACGATAAAATCAGTCTCAAACTACAAAAAATACTGAAAAATGTTATACATATTAAAAGTTACACAGAAGATAAACATGCGCCTCTCGAGCGCAACGCGTTGTTATAGAAACAAAACTGTGGTACTTACCGAACAGGACCGGTCGTGTTGACCGACGACTGAGTTAGCTCGGAAATACAAGCTTGTACACACATCGGTTAAAAAAAGACAGAAATATATCGGTTTTGCGGGCGCCTTTGAGGCGCACGTTATCTTTCTAGGATTTGATACATTGATAGATATAATCTTCAATAGTTATTCCATTGAAAATTAAATAAACAGTAACTCAATAACCATTAAGCATTATCTCCGCAGGTGTAGGCAGAGAGGATGAACTGCCACACAACTCTGCATTGACGCACACTCCTTGCTTCATTCTCATGCATGCATCGTCTCATTTAGATTATTGCTCTGCGATATTATATTTGGCCAATGAAGAAACTTAAACAATTTAGAAATAATTGCAATGAAAAAGAGATTGTAATAATTCCATTAATTATAGTATTAATATTTAATGATACATCTACGAATAACCGAAAGCCTAAATATTTTATGTATGAAATTATTTTCAGTAAGAATGTTCATAATTATGTAACAAGAAATGTAAACAGAAATAGGTTACCACGTATTGAGATATGTATATATATTATTTCATGTTCTCCTTAAAACTGTTAAACACCAATTGGGGATGACATAGTTTCACTAACATACTCCAATTAGGGTTGACATAGTTTCACTAACATACCCCAATTGGGGATGACATAGTTTCACTAACATACTCTATTTAGGGTTGACATAGTTTCACTAACATACCCCAATTGGGGATGACATAGTTTCACTAAAATACTCCAATCAGGGTTGACATAGTTTCACTAAAATACTCCAATTAGGGTTGACATAGTTTCACTAACATACCCCAATTGGGGATGACATAGTTTCACTAACATACTCTATTTAGGGTTGACATAGTTTCACTAACATACCCCAATTGGGGATGACATAGTTTCACTAAAATACTCCAATCAGGGTTGACATAGTTTCACTAAAATACTCCAATTAGGGTTGACATAGTTTCACTAACATACCTCAATTGGGGATGACATAGTCTCACTAGCTAGAAGTTTGTGGGTAGTGGAAAGGTTTTTTTTTACATGAGCTCCACACAGAAGGCCCTGAGGAACATAATTTCCCTCAGGGCCTGTCATCTACGGGGATGCTGTGTGGAGGGTTTTTTAAGGAAAGAAAGGGAAGGAGGGTTCTGGGAAGGAAAAGGGTTTAAGGGGTGGGTAGGAATCTGGGGTTCAGTGTGTCCTGGTCATCGCCTCTAAGACCTAGACAAACCTCACCCCATGAACCCGGGCACCCCTGCTAAATCACCAAACGTAGCGAACCACTTGGGGTGACCTGTGGCGGAGGTTTTGGTTATCCAATAAAGGTTCCCGGGGCGGCGGTACCCATTCCCGCCTCGCAAATTGAAAAGTGGTAGAGATGTGAAAGAGAAGGGTTAGCTTTTAGCAGATATGGTCACCGAACACGGCTAAAGCCATTTCAAGCAACCTTCATTTCTGAAAAGTGATCTTTCACCACGGTGATACTGAAAGTATCTCCAACTCTGGAACGTGCCGCAAATTTACATTTATAATATTCTAAATGAAATTTCACAAAATAAACAAATAAAATTTACTTGCGCACGCCGGGATTTAAACCCGTGACATACGGATTCGTAGTCGAAGATCGTAACAACACATCCAAAGATGCCGCCATTCCACATAACATGTAATGCATTAGAATATAATGAACAATGTATATCGCTTTCAATCCTGCATTGTACCCATTGTTGCATTTGCTACTGAAAATATCATTACTGCTATAATAAATTATATTGCACCTTGCACTTAGCCGTCATTAAAATCTCATTATAGTCATATTCTGGCCTTAGTACGAAACGATAATTTTAGGGCTTTTAAAATGACCATTTACGTTTCGATGTTATTGTGATTTAATGGAAGATTAACTAATTAGTAACAAATTAATAGGCTAGCAATTTTATGGAATTTCCAAGATGTAGCCATTATGGTTAACTTTCTAATTTTAAAAACAAACAGGGAATAACAAATTATGGATAGTTTACAAAAGATTTGATTTCGTTATTCATTAGTTGACTAGCTTTTATTAATTTGAATTATATTTTCAAGAAAATTTCAACGAAGTAAATTGTAAAAATGTTCGAATTTATTTTTCGTCCTAACCTCACTGTCGAACCCCCTTTGAGATGATTTTCTGGGTAAGCAGAGAAAATTAACCGCAATATACCTCTGCCTTGGAACATGCTTCTTATCTCATTAACTCGGGACTAGGGACGGTACCATGAACTTCTATGTATACCACATAGCAGAACGGACGTACTGTCTCGGCATAGCATGACACGAGGTATGGTGCTATTAAACAACGCTTCCAAAACTATTGATATATTTAACTGTAGCCTCGAAGAATTTAAGAGGTATTTAAGCGCGACAGATTACCCGCTATATGTATAAATCTTCTTTCTACTATTCTATTTCTACTATTTATCTATAAATGTGTAGTTTGTATCACATGTGTATTGTAAATGGACACACAGTCTGTAATACACAAAAAAAAAAAAAAAAAAAAAACTCATTTAAAGAACTCATCGTGAGTTCCCTCTCGACCCATTGCCTTCCACCGCAATGGGTCGAGATGGATTCATGCATCCATCACTTCTGGACATGATCCCCAGATTCCTACCCACCCCTCACATACCCTGTTCCTTCCTAGAACTTCCTCTACATCCTTTCCTTTAAAGAAAGGGATACCTTTCCGCCATCCTGAGAACCATTTTATTGGATAACCAACACCTCTGCCATATTTCACTCCAAATGGTTCGCTACGTTTGGCGACTTATCCTTTTCATTCACAGAACTTCCTATCCTTCTTTTCCTAAAAAAGACCCTACACAGGGCAACCCCAGAAATAACAAATGAAACTGGCAGATATTATTTTCCGCAGGGCCCCTGTGTAGGTTTAATGTAAAAAATATTAGACGATGCGTGCCCGCGAATGAATTCTGGAGTGTGTGCGAAGACAGGCTGTTCATCCTCTCCGCCTACCCCTGCGGAAAGGGCGTAATAGTTGGTTACATGTTTGACTGAGATTATTATACATAATAATGTAATAAAAATTTAAAAAAAAAACAATTTAAACTTTTATTACTTACTTTATTATTAAACTTTTATTATTAAACTTCAATTATAAATACTTTCATTACTTATAAAATATACGTTTTCACTTAATCACCTACCTGTTCACGTGATGTGTTGTCTCTGTTGATATAATTCGACCGGTCAGTGGCTGAGTGGGCATCGCGTTTGGGTCCCACCCTGACGTTGCGTGTTCGATTTCTCGGCTAGCTAAGTCCTCCATCACGACTCAAGCAACATTTTCGGCCTACTGTAGTGGTAGTAGGAGATTTTCAAACATTGTTGTGTTATTCGTAACCCGGGAATGTTTGACTTTCTTTAAAATAAAATATATATTTTAATAATAAGGTAACCTCCTTTTTTTTCCTCCCTCTTACAACATGGGTCTCTTCAAGACCCATGTTCACTCCTTCCTCTCCTCAACAGCACCCTCCACACAGCATCTTCAAAGATGACATAGGCCCTGAGGGAAATTATTTCCCTCAGGGCCTCCTGTGTGGAGTTAATATAAAAAAAAAACAATTTAACAAGATGAAATGGAATTACGAATTTATTTTAGTGCGGGTTACAAAACACTACGCGACTCATAGTTACTGGATTAAATTTAGTATATTTTTTTTTTAATATTATAAGAATTTACATTCCTATCTATTTACAAAACTAGTCAGTCAAAGCTATTTCCGAGAAGACGTCATCCTGAATTTTGTACATTAGGCAATTCAAAATATTGAGAATATTAAAACAATGGATTTTTATTACATAGTCATTAGCCGATTTGAACGTGTTCAATTCCGGGTAAATCCAAAATTAAAAACACTATTACATGACTCATTTGTGTCGACACATATCAAACTCGTCCACTATTCGAATTTCGACCGATTTCTTACATATCTCCCTTAAACATTTGAAGTTTTTAAGCTCTTAAAAAAATATATGTTATTTTTGAAGATAATATCTAGATAAGTTCCACGCCGAAACGCAAATTATATGAAATTCCCTCGATAGAAAAAAATCGCAAAGTATGCTCCGAAAATTATTTAAATTAAGTCTACTTCGCATATTCGCATACTTATTAAGCATTTTCAAAATTTTCGATTCAATTTTATCATTGAAAATATTAGCGCGCTCTGTCCAACATTCGTAATTACATATCTCTCCATCTTCTTTTTGCGCCGGGAAGCGTGGCCTTAAGTCCCGTTCAAACATTTCGTTCGGTTAATGACGATTTTTTCTAGTTTCAACTTTTAGCTAATAAAAACCTGTTATTATTACTTTATGTTTTGAATATTGTACCTGGGAAAACAGAAAAATAAAAATCAATATAGATTTATTGAAGTAAATATGCATTTTCGATGATTTTTTTATGGACTTAGGCGCATTTGATATGTAGTATGATTTTAGATTTTCACGGCCAAAAGTATTTTTGTTATTTATTTTTGGGGTGTTATGCAGTGTTGCACTACCTCCTTTTTTTAGCCAACAGATGAGCTCATCTGCCCTGATGATGGACACTGTAACGCTGTCCGAAAAGTTGGCTAAAGAAGGAGGTAGCGCAACACGGCATAACACCACAAAAATAAATAAATAAAAAAAAGCATTTGATATATATATTTTTTTTTTGTTACATGAGCTCCACACATGCCATCTTTGGGGATGCTGTGTGAAGGGTTTTTTTAAAGAAAAGAAAAAGAGGAGAGTTCAGGGAAGGAAAAGGATTAAAGGGATCGGTAGGAATCTGAGGTTCAGTGTTTCCTGGTCATCCGCCTCCAAGACCTAGACAAACCTAGACCCATGAACCCGGGCACCCCTGCTAAATCACTAAACGTAGCGAACCATTTAGGGTGACCTATAGCAGAGGTGTTGGTTATCCAATAAAGGTTTTCGGGGCAGCGGTACCCATTCCCGCCTTTAAAATTGATATGATACCTATGGAAATGTGCTGGACTTAGGTGTATTTGAATTAAAGAATTAGAACGGGTGTATTTGATTTGGCTTTTGTCTTGCTTGTAACAAACACAAACGGCGGCCATGACAGAGTGAAGACGACGTGGGGTTGGCTGTATTGGACTTTGGCTTATATGATTTGAAACGGGTGCTGGACTTAGGTTGAATTGAAAAAATCTATCAACTTTCACCCTTAATTTCTTTGGGAAGCCGTAAACTTCGATTAGATTGATCTAAACCAAAAGATTTGTTTTTTTTCGCTGAATCGAATACACAAAAAAAAAACAAAAAATGGTTGGTAGTGGACTTTGGCGAGTTAGATATGTATAGACATATATGACACTTAGATGATTTGATAAGGCCGTTGAGAATGTAATGGAAATGATTTTGAAAGTGTCGTTTGCTTATCTCGAATCTCGAACTTATGAACGAGGTTAACGAAGGAGAAAAATTATTTATTTTATTACATGTTATATAACACTACCGTGGGCCCATGAAAGATCACGGAATATTATAAAAGTAGGATTTGTGAAGCTGAAAGCATTATTTAATTTTTTTGTAGAAAGCACTTTGTGGTTTGAAATATTTATTGAAATAAAACAATAACAATACTGGTTTAAAACGTCTGTATTTTTAAGATTATAAAGAATTGTTTTCAGTCAACAGACGATAAAAAATTACTCAAACTGCTTTATTTAAATAAATTTAAACTAAAATTCAACAAAAGGAATCAATAATAATATTTGTTACTTTTGATAATAAACACCTTTATGTTATGCGTCATTCCATTGTTTCCAGGGATTTCCAAACTGTGGCTCGCTCACTCCGCGCTAATTGCACTCCCGCAAATATTTAATCCTAAGGTCATTAAGGGTTGGTTGGCAGGTATAAATGGCCCAACCCAGTGGTTCTCAAACCATTACCAAAAATCTACCAACAAGTTACATTGTCACGCTGCTCCACAGTTTGTTTTATTTAAAAAAAAAAATATTCAAATTGATCTTTGTTATCAGTGAATCTTCGTTCTCGCAATAAGTGAAAAGATTGTAAAAACAAGTTCTATTGGTTATATTCTGCAGTCCGTGATTTCAACCAAACCTCCGAAGAGATGTGCATCTTCCAGGAAGGGGGAAGCCGCCGCCCAAATGGCTACCGGGGCATACATATAGGCCAGACCATCGTGGGCATCTTCGAAAGCACTGACCCTTATTATGCAGCACTCAGAAACCATGAACGAGAGACAACAATTAACGAAGCAGAATTGTTCCGAGATGAAATTATGCAACGTCTGACACGGATGAATCCTGTGGAATATGAAGAAATTGATGCAGATGATGACTATTATGATACGACGGAAAGTGCATTATTTATCGAAGGAGTGGATGAGGAGTCTCCAGGATTAGAGTTTGAAGAAATGGAGATAATCTACCCTGATGATGTGGCAGAACTTGGAGCAGAAGAGGTAGTGGAAACATTCTACTTTGATGACGATGTTGCGGAAGTAGAAGATGAGACATTCTACCCTGATGATGTGGCGGACGTAGAAGATGAGCCATTCTACCCTGATGATGTGGCGGACGTAGAAGATGAGCCATTCTACCCTGATGATGTTGCAGAAGTAGAAGTGGGGACATTTTACCCTGATGATGTTGCAGAAGTAGAAGTAGAGACACTCTACCCTGACGATGTTGCAGAAGTAGAAGTGGGGACATTCTACCCTGACGATGTTGCAGAAGTAGAGGATGAGACATTCTACACTGACGGTGTTGCAGAAGTAGAGGATGAGACATTCTACCCTTACGATGTTGCAGAAGTAGAGGAAGAGACATCCTACCCTGATGATGTTGCAGAAGTAGAGGATGAGATATTCTACCCTGGCAATGTTGCAGAAGTAGGAGTGGAGACACATATTGATGATATTGCAGAACAAAACTCCGATGAAGAAGAAGTTCCAGTCAGAAGGACAGTCAAGCGAAAGAGGGTTAATGCTCTCTTTCACTACAACAAGAAACCCAGATTGGGAGATTAGTCTACAATATTACCTGTTTGACCTCTATTGTTTTATCTTTCGTTTTTGGTATTTGTTTTTTTGACAAAACCTATTTTTAAATTTTTTCTAAACTTATAATCAATTTAATTTTTCTCCGTCTAAAACAGTGTAAATAATTTATTTTTAAGAATTTTAATGTTTTGTAAATATAAGATATTTTGACATAACCTCCATTCTTTTCAATGTGATTTCCCTGATTATTCCTTATTTTTTTCTCATTCGGAGATTAGAGAGTAAATTTAAGAAAGGAACGCTTAGATGGTTGGGGCATGTAGAGCGAATGAATGGGGAAATATAGTCTCAAGACGCAAATGTGAATGGTAGAAAAAGTCGGGGACACCCGTGGAAGACATGGCACGACCAAGTGAATCAGATACTGTGGATACAGATACGCGGATCCCATATTTACAGTTACAGTGACACACGGCCCACAGTCGAGTACGAATATCAATCGGCGCAACAAGTGGCAAGGTTATTATCGAAGGTACACGGAGTACAAGGAGTCATGAAGTCTGAGAAAAACCGCTTGTCTATTCAAGAGTGTGATGTGGATCAAGGTCAAGAGGACCATCAAGAAGCCGAAGGAGAACAAGAAGACTTGGTTCCCTTCCGTATTCCATACGGAAGGAAGCCATGGCAAAGGATCTTGGAGCAGTCAAGACAATATACAGGGACCAGCGATATCCAGGAGAGCATCACAAAAGTGATAAGGAACTGTGGAAGAGGCTGTAGAGCTAGGAAATTGATTGACTGAGCTAAGAATTCTTTCTAGAATTCGAAATGAACTTGAAAGTTTTAGACTCGTATTGTCGCGTGACAATGGACTGACAGACAAGAAAACCGGTATATAAGATATAATATCATATTATAATGGCAGACAAGAGTCAGAATAATAGAAGAGCTTGTATGAGACGATGTATGGATGTGAACGAGGTAAGGAGTGTGTGCTAAGAGAGAGTTGTTTGGCGATCCGTCCACTCTGTCTACCCCTGCGAGAAACGGCGTGATGGTTAGTTAGTTATGTTTACTATTGGGAATATGTAACTACTTCAATACTGAACGGGAATTCGATATTCGCTTTAGGCGGTCCATCCTTTGCTAAACATCCACTGTGGTAAACAGCGGGATGCTTAGTAGAAGAAATAAAAAAAAAATTAATAGGTAAAACACATTTTTCTCCGGATCAGATCAAAGATTGATAATTCATTTATTACATTACCTAAATACTTTAAAAAGTCGGGGAAAGGAAAAACACAAATAAATAAACGTTTTAATAGTTTTATGAAAAACAAATACCTTTGTAAAACACCACTATTTTATATTATTGTTTTAATAGTTAGTAGCTGATTGAACAAATGCGTCAGATTCACAATCAGGCGACCTGAATTTAATTCCGCTAACAGCTAAGTCCTTCACCACAGAACCGTTTCCGTTTATATTGGTGTTAGTAGGAATTTTTATATTGTCGGGTTATTCGCAGCCGACTCTTTTCTGTAATTAATTGTTCTTTATTTTGTATTTTTACTATAATTAAGTAAATAATATTTCATTTGCCATTGAAACTATCATTCCCGCTTTCATTATATTGCACCTTAGAAGTCATTAAAAGCACATTACTTACCTAATTAGTACAAAACGATAATTTTAGGGTTTTAAAATGACTAATTTTATTACATTTTGATGTTTAATAAACAAATAATGTTATGGAAAGCCAAGAAATAGTTATTTCAGTTGAGTTGATATTCCAGTATTTTAGTATCGTGGTCCAGTATTTTAGTACCACCACAGAAAGCCGAAAATTTTGCTTGTGTTGTGGTGGAGGACTTAGCCAGCAGAGGAATCGAACACGCGACGCCCGGGTGGGACCCAAACGCGATGCCCACCCAACCACTGTACCGCAACATGGATTATGGAGTAATAGGATGTGGCTCAGCAGCATCAAAACACAATTATTAGTGAGTTAATTAAAAACATCAAAAAATACTTTTAGTATGTTAATTTTACAAATACAATTAAAAATAAAAAAATCAAACGTCGTTAAAAATGCATTTTTTGGGTTGTAATTTTAATGAATAAACGACAAATTTTTGTTCCGCCGTAAAAAGGTAATTTGTATTTTAAATTTACACCTATCAAAATGATTTTTTTTCAAATTTTTTTTGATTTTATTTTATTTTTCGTTGTATTTGTAAAATTATTTTTTATTGTTTTTCATTATCTCACAAATAATTACCCAAGTTGCCACTAAAATCATGAAACACTAAAATCTTTAATGGCCTGTGTCTTATAATTTAAAGCAAAAATAAATAAAGCAGCTCAAATCCGTACTAGATACTTAATAAACCTTTTGGTTACAAAAATAATTTTTCAGTTTAGTTGGTTATTTTGATCTCAAATCCAAATTTAAGATTTGTATGAAACTGCCCGAAATGGGCCGCGCATAAGTTCTTAAGATGAAGCTATACGTGAAACCCTATTTAAATACTATTTAGATTCATCTTTACGAAAAATCGGTTTACAGTATGAACATCAAAAAATATGCTACGGATAAATTGAAGCTTTTACTAGCTTTTGTTTGTATTGGAATTACAATAAAATTATTATTTACATAAAAAAAATATAAGCGTAAACTACAAAAAAAATGTTTTTTCATGACTTAACTACGAAGCAACATAAGACACAATTTTTAAAAATACCTCTTATTGGCTACGACTATTTTTGAGGTTTTGTATGTTCTAACTTTTTTTCATTCTTATAAAATTATGTACAAAATAAATAAAAACCACTTTTTCGTTTACTTGCCTCTTGAAAATACGACGCGCGATTTTAAATTTTGTATGGCATGGGAATCGAAATATTTCTAGCGTTTATATTCCTCGGTGTGCAAATTCAACTATTGAAATAGATTTAGAAAAATTAAGTAAGCGGAAAGAAACTCAAATTTCGCACTGAAAGAAGTGGGCATGATATTCGGTTTTATTTAAAAAAAAAATTTTTTTATTTGTGTGTTTTAAATTAATAATTTTGATTGGTATAAATGTCAATTACTCTCTATAAAGATACATTTTTTGTTGGTTCAATGTGTGTTTTCTTTTATAATACTTACAAAAAAGAAAAGTACATGTTACATAATTAAGTCATTTACGTAGAGTAGATACAGTATGAAATTCGTTGAAATAAAAAAATGTTATTATTTTTGTATAATTTCTGTATGTGCGGCCTTTGCAAAAATTTTAGGTCGTCAATGCGGCCGGGGGTTCAATTTGGGTTAGCCAGGGCTGGTTTAAAGATGATATGATTTAGAAAGGATTTAAATAAATTAAGGCGTAAATTCAATACATGATATAAAAACAATATTATATTACTTCTAAAAGTAGACGCCATTATGCGTCAATCCATTGTTTCCAGGGATTTCCAAACTGTGGCTCACTCAGTTCTCCGCTAATTGCGCTAGGGTCATTAAGGGTTGGTCGGCAGGTATAAATGGTCCAACCCAGTGGTTTTCAAACCATTACCAAACATCACATCAAGTTACATTGTCTCGCTGCCCAGTTTGTTTTAACTAAAAAGGTTTTTTCAATTTTCAAATTGCACTTTCATCATCAGTGAATCTTTGTTTTTGCTAATAAGTGAAAAAATAATTTAAAAAAGTTCTGCTGTATATATTCAGCAGTCTGTGATTTCAACAAAACCTCCAAAGAGATGTGCATCTTCCAGGAAGAGGGAAGCCGCCGCCCAAATGGCTACCGGGGCATACATATAGGCCAGACCATCGTGGCCATCTCCGAAACTACTGACCCTTATTATTCAGCACTCTATCGAAACAATGAACGAGAGACAACAATAAACGAAGAAGAATTTTTGCCGGAGAACGAAATGTTCCAAGACGAAATAATGGAACGTTTGGCACAGATAAGACAGCGCATGAACCCTGTGGAATACGTTGAAATTGAAACGGACGAAGAAGATTACATAACGGAAGGAGAATCGTCTGATGAAGAAGTGGACGGAGAAGATGAAGAGCCTCCTGCAGAAATGGAGGCAACCTACTCTGATTGTGTTTCAGAATTGGAAGAGGAGACATTCTACCCTGATGATGTTGCAGAGCTTGGAGCAGAAATGGAAGAGAAGACATTCTACCCTAATGATGTTGCAGAACTTGGAGCAGAAGTGGAAGAGGAGAAATTCTACCCGGATTATGTTGCAGAACTTGGAGCAGAAATGGAAGTGGAAACATTCTCCGCTGATGATTTTGCAGAACTTGGAGCAGAAGTGGAAGTGAAAACATTCTCCCCTGATGATGTGGCAGAACTCTCCGCTGAAGCAGATGTTCCAGTCAGGAGGACAGTCAAGCGAAAGAGAGTCACCGCCCTCTTCCACTACAACAAAAAACACAGATTGGGAGATTAGTTTATAACATACAAGATTTCAACGAAAATACATGTTTATACAGAATTTACCGTGCTTTGAATCCATTAAAATAATGACCCATGACAATTTTGAATGTTTTATTTGTGATTTCTACGATTGTTCCTTTTTGTTTTTAAGATAGCAAGTACAGTATTCACACTACGTTATACTACTTTATACTACGTTATACTACGTTACCCTACTTTCCGGGTTGGGCGCTCTTATCCACTGAGCTAAGGTGTCGATATCCAATTCGGTCACTTTTAACTGTACCATACTTCTACCGGGAGGTCCTGGGTTCGAGTCCCAGAGGTGCCAATATCTTTTTCTGATTTTTCTGTTTCCAGATTTTCGATTGAGTTTCGATCATAATGTCTTCATTTAATTAAATATTACAGTTTGAGGTTTTACTCATAAAGTTAAAATAATAAATAATAATATTCATCCCAGACTTGCAGAAGAGTCAATAGATGTCGCACATTAAATAAAATGGATAATAATTTATCCAGACACCATCTAGATTGCATTTAGTTCGAGTTGAATCTTGCAATCATTCATAAAGATGGCAGCCAATAAAAATATGCGTTAAGAAAAATGAAAATAATATGGGTGGTTCTTAGTCGAAGTATGGTACAGTTAAAAGTGACCGAATTGGATATCGACACCTTAGCTCAGTGGATAAGAGCGCCCAACCCGGAAAGTAGGGAGGTCCTGGGTTCGAGTCCCAGAGGTTCCAATATCTTTTTCTGATTTTTCTGTTTCCAGATTTTCGATTGAGTTTCGATCATAATGTCTTCATTTAATTAAATATTACAGTTTGAGGTTTTACTCATAAAGTTAAAATAATAAATAATAATATTCATCCCAGACTTGCAGAAGAGTCAATAGATGTCGCACATTAAATAAAATGGATAATAATTTATCCAGACACCATCTAGATTGCATTTAGTTCGAGTTGAATCTTGCAATCATTCATAAAGATGGCAGCCAATAAAAATATGCGTTAAGAAAAATGAAGATAATATGGGTGGTTCTTAGTCGAAGTATGGTACAGTTAAAAGTGACCGAATTGGATATCGACACCTTAGCTCAGTGGATAAGAGCGCCCAACCCGGAAAGTAGGGAGGTCCTGGGTTCGAGTCCCAGAGGTGCCAATATCTTTTTCTGATTTTTCTGTTTCCAGATTTTCGATTGAGTTTCGATCATAATGTCTTCATTTAATTAAATTTAAATTAAATTCATTGCTATATAAAGCTCGCTCACTTATGATCTCAGCTAATTAATTTTCATATAAATTCAACGGCTGTTTCCGTTTTGTAATGCCAATAATAATTTATAATAGAAATAAATTGTTTACGGCGGAACAAAAATTTGTCGTGTATATATTAAAATTACTTATAAAAAAACACATTTTACATGTTTTCAAATTATTTTCATTTACAAATGATTGCCCAAATTGCCTTTAAAATCGTGAAACATTAAAATGTTCTTATAATTTATTACAAAAATAAAAAAAGTAGCTCATAACTGTACTAGATATTTCATATACCTTTTGATTACGAAAATAAATTTTCAGTTTGGTTAGGTATTTTGATCTTAAATCCAAAATTTACGGGCTAAGCGAACATTCCTCTTGACAAATTCTATAATAACACAAATTAGTCAAATAAAATTTACGTTTTTTTTTTTAATAAAATTTACGTAAATTTTCAACCCTTGACTTCAGGATTCGTATCCAAGGGTCGTAACCCCTCAACCTCGGAGGCCGTAAATTTATTTTTTCTTGACTGTGGCTTACCTAGGGCGTCTTCGTCTGCTTCTACCATTATTTATCCCCCTGAAGAACAGTAATAGGGGAGTACGGGATAACCTTATTAAAATTGTATTAAAAAATAATAGAATAAATTTGATATCAAATTTTAATAAATATAATATGTATTTGCCTATCCATTAATTTACAAATCTAGTCATTCAACGCTATTTCCGAGAAAACATCATCCTGAATTTGGTGCATTAGGGAATTCAAAATATTGAAAATATTATAACAATGGATTTTTATTGCATTTTTATTATTATTAGTCATTAGTCGATTTTGAATATTTTAAATTCAGGAAAAATCCAAAATCAAAAACAATATTGCGTGAATCATTTGATAATTAGGTAATTTGATAAGGCCGATGGCAACGTAATATCAATTTGATAGCTGATTGTAGCTGTGCGATTGCAAACTAGAAAATGTTTAACAAGTATTTATAATCATTATTTAACCTTCAAAACCTTATAAAAGCATTAAAATCAAGATCTTTAAGGCGGCGCTTCCCGACTCAAAAGGAAGAAGATGGAGAGATATGTAATTACGAATGTTGGACAGAGCACGCTTATATTTTAAGTGATAAAATTAAAACGAAAATAACGAAAAAGATTAATAAAACATGACTCGTTTAAAATAGAGCAAAAATCTCGTGGAGCGTATCTTAAGTATCATTCAAAGAAACATTGTGAATTTTTCACAAATATAACTTGTAAAATAATAGAAATAGACTTGTTTTAAATAATTTTTGGAGCATACTTTGCGATTTTTTTCTATCGAGGGAATTTCATATAATTTGCATTTCGGCGTGGAAAGTATCTAGATATTATCTTGAAAAATAACATACATTTTTTTAAGAGCTTAAAAACTTCAAATGTTTAAGTGAAATATGTAAGAAATCGGTAGAAATTCGGGTAGCGGCGGCTTAAATTGTTTGAATAGAAGTTCTGACGAATATGAATAGGGCTTTTGTTATTTTCATGTATGTGAGCATTCACAAATGGTTTTTATTAGGATAGAAAAAAAAATAAGGAGCTAAGTAAATGTTTGCCTAAGCAATTCTTATAATTGCTTTTATACATACAAAGAGGCAAAAATCTACTATCAGGAACTTTACTAAATTGGGTGAAGCCCATGAAAAAGATGTCTGCAAGGCCTAGAAGCGAAAAACTCGCGACAGTGGGTTTTTATCTGCTAGTAACCTATATATTAATTATTGGATCAGCCAACAACTCAACAAAATTATAAATTCATTGCACCTAATACAACGCTTTGTCTAGGGAACTTTGACTTGTTCATTTATTGTTTGTAAAATTCGACTGTAAATACAGTCTGTCAAATAAGAGTAGAAAATATTAAAAATGGAACTACAAAATTTGTAGGCTGGCAACACCACCTTACCTGCCAAATATTATTTTAAAGTGCAATGACACTGAATGTAAATAACACAGTAAACTATATTTTAAAAAACATCGAAGAAGCACTGTTCTTAAGGTACCTACTTAATGACATAAATTTAATTAAATGGTGTTTACAAGGTGATTTGCTTTCATTTAATTTAATATAAATTTGAATTTAACAACAGGTAGAAAAGAAGAATCACTAATGGTGAGTTTAGTTACACTACTTTTAGATCTGAATGATTTAAATATATTCAGATCTAAAATTATAAACATGATATAAAGCCCGGGCAACGCTAGGTAGTTAAAAGCTATTATTAAATAAATGTGATCAATTTCTAAACCGTGCTTTATATTTTACTAGCTCTTCCCCGCGGCTTCGCTCGCATGGTATTACGGGAAATTACTGTAGCGCTTGCACTTATCAATTATCTCCCCCCCCCACCCACCCCCAACCCCTCCCGCATTCCATATATTCATTCCCTTACATTCAGTTTTCAAACATCTCGCCTACCACCTAAATTTCATAATGCATAATGCTCAAAAAAAAAAAGAATTACTTTTCCAATTTTGTTCATTCGTTCGGAATTTATGCGCTTACAAACATTTCGGATGTTTATTTTTATTTAAATATTTGGGAGTTCATTAATATAATAAAAAAATACTATATTTATCATTCAGTCTTTATAATCGCTACGAATTATATTTTTAATATAGGAATATCTGACATTTATTCCAAGCTTGTCCAAAAAAAAAAAAACGAATTCTATATTTGAATTTTCTGCAGTAGTAGCTGACCAGTAGACTGAGTACCTACCAGCATAGAGCCCAAAAATATATCAACATTGTTTCCATAGAAAAGATTTTTTTCTGACATTAGCAAAAACTCGCTTTTGTTAGCGACAGAAAACGTATAACAATTATAATATATTAATATTTATAATTTCATAACGCCAGAGCTTACCATCATATACAACCTGTAGTCTGTGCATATAATTTAGCTTTACATTGATGAAAGAATTATTAAAGTCTTTATATTGTGTTATGCGTGAAAAGGTCATAAACAAACTCGAGCAGTTTCGCATTTATAATATTAGTATGGATTACAATATCGTTATTCTTATTGCAAAGGTATAATAATATTTTTTTTTACATGAGCTCCACACAGGAGGCCCTGGGGAAAATAATTTCCCTCAGGGCCTACGTCATCTTTGGGGAAGCTGTGTGGAGGGTTTTTTAAGGAAAGGAAAGGAAGGGAAGGAAAGCTCTGGGAAGGAAAAGGGTATAAGGGGTGGGTAGGAATCTGGGGTTAAGTGTGTCCTGGTCATCCGCCTCCAAGACCTAGACAAAAACAAACATCACCCCATGAACCCGGGCACCCCTACTAAATCACCAAACGTAGCGAACTACTTGGGGTGACCTATGGCAGAGGTGTTGGTTATCCAATAAAGGTTCCCGGGGCGGCGGTACCCATTCCCGCCTTCCAAATCGAATAATATTCATACATGCAATTCTAATTTTGAGATATCTATGTTGCAATGAAAAAAAAAATCACTTTTATACCCTTTTAATTTTTATAAAAAATGTAAGTTACACAACTTTATATTTCACCTTGTGTTATATTTTTAGTATTGCTATTTGAACAACAGTGAGGGCGCCACTGTTTTCTACTCTTATTTGACAAACTGTACCTGCAACAAGTTTTCGTTCCAACAAGGTTTCAATATACACCGGTCCTATTTTTTATCATACATATTTACATACATAGTAAGTATGTATATGAAACCGCTGAAAAGTAACTATCCCAAAAAAGTGATTAAATTTAGTCGAATATAAATTCAATAATATGTTTTAATCCTCTTTCAAACATAAGCCTCTTTCAAATTTATAAGTAGTCACAATATTATAAAATCAAATCTTTTACAAGTTGTTTTCTGCGTCTTCCAAACTGTTTACTCGGCTGGCTGCAGGTATAAGCCCCCTCTGGGTCATTAAGAGGATACCTGGTCGCCGAGAACTTCGAACGATAGGTATTTTTTATTTATTTATTTATTTATTACACGCCCTTATGGGCTTTTAAATTATTTGTTTATAAGTTAAGTATCACAGTTATTTTAAATATGTATTTTAAAAGTAAAACAATAAAGAAAATATAATATAATGAAAAAAATGTAACAAACAAAAGTATATGATATAAAATAAAATACATTGTTAAAAATGATAATAAGTCTCACATAAAAGGATTACAAAACAAAATTGCAGAATCTAATCAAAAATTATATTTATTTTAAATAGGTAGGTAGCAAATTTGATTGATTTTTCTTATAATATACTCGTACAAAAATGAATATTTGTAATAGAATTTTTTTTTTTTAAATTGCAATAAGTGGTGTGCGAGTTGTTTGAAAATCTAAATGTATCGGGACTGAATATATTGAATGCAGGAGTGGCGAAGGCGGGGAAGGTGGAAGGGGAACGCGTGAGGGGAAGGGAACATGGAAGGGAAAGGGAAAAACAATTTCTTTATTAGTGGCATTGCAACGCTTGCCAGTAACGCATGCCTAGTAACTAAATAAAATCATCAAAATCGAGGTTTTGTATTCTCTTTTATTTTTCTCCTCCAAAACTAAACCTATTTTTAATTTATTTAAACTGTGGTATTTGAAGAAATTACTCTTACGTCGGTACGTTTTAATTTTTCTTATATGCAATATCTAGTTTGTATAATGAACGTCTGTTGATTGCGTTTAAACCAGGCAATTTTAACGATTTTTTGAGGGTCCTAACTCCAATAAGTAGTAACTTATCAAAAACACCAAAAAATACCAACACGTTAGTGGTCGATATCTATATTATATTTAAAATATATTTGCCGTAGTGTCAAAATCCAGCGAGGAAATTGGTGAACTTGTTTATATGGACAAAGGGACGCCCGTTTTCCTCTTAAGATGAAGCCATGCGACGTATTGCAAAATCATACAAAATCGTGTATTTTTGTTTTGAAAATTTAATCGCTTGGAAGTATTATATATGCTTCAATTAAATACTGCGTGTAGAACGTATTTTGGCCCTTAAAAATATCGGTCATTTTTTTTATAAGTCTTTTAATAAGCCTAGAAAAAAATAAAGTATTAGGTCTATAAAAAATCACTTTCAAGTGCAAACTCTCCTACTTATAAACACTTTTTCGGATTTAGTTTTATTGCATAATGTGGCAAATTTAGTTTTTTTTATGATAATCGCGAAAAAAGTTGATATTTATGCATGAACTTCACGAAATAAAATAAAATGTGCATTTTCGCGTTGTTATTTTTGACGTCAATCAAGACCACCGGCATTCGACAAAAATGTTATTTCAAAGTGAACCTTATGCCATGGACATAAGGACCACACAATCGTCACCGCCTTTTTGTCGCATTCTCCACCCTACCGTTGTGGTGGACAGACCTGTCTTCGACTTAGTGACTCTCTGCGCCGTAAAATGTTATTCGAGTTTACGTACTATCGATTTTTAAATTTCCTAATTATATATGTAGATGTTTGAATGAACCGGTTAACCACTTTATAATTTACTTTATTTATATAATAATACTCGTATTTGAAAAAAAAAAATATAATTCTGTTTCCAAATGTCGTTTGAAGTAGGCAATAACTTTGCCTATGATTTGACATTTACAATTTTAAATCTGGCGCGCTTTTGAGTATTAAACAGTGACAACAGTACCGCACAGTGAGCAAATTTCAATACACGGTTAACAATTTAATATTAATAAATTCGTTTCATTTTCCGTATAAAACGACTTCCTTGAAGTACTCGATTCACATTTTGAATAAGTTATATTATTTTTATTTAAAAAAACGCGATTTTTAAAATTCCGCCGTAACATTGATTAACTTAATTATTTTTACCTTGATAACACTGGCATAAATCTAACTATGCACATCAAATCTCCGTAGAAGAGAAACGTATTAACTTTGATTAATTAACTTTTATTGCCAAGTTCTTACTTTCGGGGAATGATTAAATATATTTTTTTGTTTATTAATACCTAAATTACAGTCCGAAGCTTTCCCGCCAAGCTGTTGGTGAATATTTTTGTTGAAAATTGTTAAAATATAATTCTGTTTCCAAATGTCGTTTGAAGTAGGCAATAACTTTGCCTATGATTTGACATTTACAATTTTAAATCTGGCGCGCTTTTGAGTATTAAACAGTGACAACAGTACCGCACAGTGAGCAAATTTCAATACACGGTTAACAATTTAATATTAATAAATTCGTTTCATTTTCCGTATAAAACGACTTCCTTGAAGTACTCGATTCACATTTTGAATAAGTTATATTATTTTTATTTAAAAAAACGCGATTTTTAAAATTCCGCCGTAACATTGATTAACTTAATTATTTTTACCTTGATAACACTGGCATAAATCTAACTATGCACATCAAATCTCCGTAGAAGAGAAACGTATTAACTTTGATTAATTAACTTTTATTGCCAAGTTCTTACTTTCGGGGAATGATTAAATATATTTTTTTGTTTATTAATACCTAAATTACAGTCCGAAGCTTTCCCGCCAAGCTGTTGGTGAATATTTTTGTTGAAAATTGTTATTTCCAATATTTTTATTTTTAAATAAATGCAAATTGTTCAGAAGAATTTTAAACAATCCAATTTATTAGCAGTTCAAATATAATTGTAGGCCTCCTGGTCAAATGTATTTGACGGCCTCCGTGTTTGAGGGGAAAGGCTCTCGTCTAGCGATCCGATGGTTGCGGGTTCAAATAATTAAATATAATATATTATGGTATATTTGTGGCATGTTCCGGAATCTCAGTATCGCCCTGGTGTAAGACCAACATTCGAAATTGATACGTTGCTTAGTGACCAGATCTGAATACTTACTTACTGTACTTCCCCACCTTCCTCTTCCCAATCTCTTTCTCTTCCTCGCTACCTTCAGCCTCACAACATACCCCAATTGGGGATGCCATAGTCTCACCGACTCCAAATAGCAGAAGTTGAGACTCTTGTGCAGGCGCGGCTGGCGCAAACGTTCAATGGTGCGCTGAACCGCCAACAAAATTGAACAACAATTTACCTTATTTCGGCTCGTTGTATTTCTATGTAATGTGTTTAATTATAAAATTGAGCACAATCTTTAAATATAATCACAATTAATTACCTATCTAACAATGTTTTGCGGCCAAATAAACGCAGTGTTCCCGCCCGCCCGCCCCCTAATACGGCGGCTAGGAACGAGGAACCGAGGAACCGAGGTAGGTACATACCAATCCGCGCGCCAGAACAAAGCGCCCCGTAGCTTGAATGAAGCTCGTAGTAAAAAATCCCAAAACGTCGAAATATGTCATACTAAACCAGTCATGGGCAAAGTACGGCCCGCGGGCCAAGTCCGGCCCTTCAGGCTAGTCAATCCGGCCCGCGACATTGTTTTGAATAACCCTACCACAATTTACCAATTGACGAGTTTTCGGACGAGTTTGGGATTTAAAAGACGACTCTTTCATGGAAGAAAAAGGAATGGACGAACGTGAACATATGGAAGATATTGTATGGCTTTCAGACTTTGCATTTTTTTACAGATCTTCTCAGATACATCAATAAATTTAAACTTAAACTCCAAGGAAGAAATCAATTAATCAGTGATATTTGGGATCATATCAGGTATTTCAAAATGCAATTGAATCTATTTTCCAAACAACTAGTCAAGAAAGACTTTACTCATTTTCCAAGACTAAAAACTATTGCAGTTAGGGAGGACCAACTTAAGAACTATGAGAAAAGCGTGAAATGTCTTCAGGATGAATTTGAACGAAGATTCCAAGACTTCAAAGTTATAGAACAGGACCTGGACATTTTTAGCACGCCATTTAATATAGATTGTGAATCAGTCAAACCAGAATTGCAGCTCGAACTGATTGAGTTGCAATGTAACACTGAATTGAAGCAACTGTTTCTCAACGTATCCAAAATTGAGTTCTACAAGGCCCTGTCAAAATCAAGTTTCCCAAACCTGAAATTTCACGCTCAGAAGATAATTGCGATGTTTGCATCTTCCTACATCTGTGAACAGGTGTTTTTTACTATGAAGCTTCGCAAAAACAGCGTTAGAAACCGATTGACTGACCACCATTTAGCTTCACTACTGCGAATCAGCTCATCCCAGTTTCTACCAGATTATGAAAAACTTTTAGAAGCTCAGTCACAGTTTCATCTGTCACATACGCCTTCATACTCTTCTAAAGAATAATTAATTTTTGTTACTTTTTGCCTTTGTAGCATATAATATACTTAATATTATGTTTGATGTAAAAATTTAAAAATAAAGTATATCACTTTTAAAAAATTATTTTATTAAATTGTTTTCCGGCCCGCCTAGATAATTTTTTGATTTATCTGGCCCTTTCGTTAAAAAGTTTGCCCATCTCTGTACTAAACGTATCTAAAAAACGACTAACCGCGCGCCGCACGGCCACCCGAAGATCTTCGGGATTCTTCGGAAATATTCCGAAACTTTGGTTCTAGCGAAAGTAGGGTTTGAACAAGATAATATTAAGTAATAATATTTCTCTTCTAAAACGCAACCATTAGTCAAAGGGTCAGTTATGCGTTCGCACGATATTATCTTGTTCGAGCCCTTGGGATATACCTTTTTGAGATTATTATTTGTTTGTTTGACAGTTGAAAATGACCTTTTGTTTGTGTGTGTTTTTTGTCACCTATTGCGAACTTTATAGGTCGTCAGTAACAGACAGTAAATACCTGCGACCGCTGGCGATCTACTCCGCTAAGTGAAATGTTTCTTGTGTGTTAATTATTGCGTTTTTAATATTATTGGAAGGTGGAGTCTTTTATTTTTATTTTATTATTTATTTATTTATGTCTATTCTTGAGTACACAATTTTACAATTGATTACAGAGGTTTACAAAGGAGTACAAAAAAACGTTAATTTTCAGTAGCAGTAAGCAAAAAGATTTTTTTTTCATGGGTTTAAAAAACAGTCTTTTCTGCCTCCTGTAAAATTTGATAAATGAAAGTTACTTGTTCTACAAATTAGGCCCATGATATGTTAATTTTACTGTGTATTTTGATAATCATAAATAAGTATTCAATATAATTATAATGTTCATATTTTTCACAAATTTTACCACAGTGTATTTGAGGGCGGAACTCGGGATTTATGAGCCTGACGCCCCTTGTCTATTATTGGTTGTCAAGTTTTCTCAAGTATTTTATAATCCCTCGCAAAACAGACGATTTCGAATTTTTCAAGGACTATGGGATCACCTTAAGGACTGGCAGGTAAGATGACCTTCCCCAGTGATTCCCAAGTCATACCCAGACACTCCGTCACCAGGAAACGTTGCTCCTCTCGACATCTTGTTTCGTGTTTTTTTACATGTGGGTGAAATTTAATATCAATTAAAAAAGTACAGTTTTTGGTTTGTTCATAATCTATTAGCTGTGATTACTTCAAGGCGTCATTCTCCTCGTATTTGGATGGATACCACCGCCTGGATTCATACGTCCGTCACTCCTGGACCATTGACCCTCTGATTCCTTATGTAATTATTAAGACGTTTTTAAAGCGGCAAATATAAACCTTATTGCCATCTACTAAATTAAGGAGTGTTATCGTTAGCGGCCCGATTCCAAATATTACACGGCAAAGTGCATCGCCTCGATTGTGACTTGTGACGTCATGAATTTATAATTAAATTATGGTGAAGAAAAAATTAATTTTTTTCGTGTTTTTTTTTTTGTTATTTGCAAAGGGGGAACATGGCTGCAATATGGGGGGAGGATCTTTTCGGAGAGTTTGTTTGGGTTTTTTATGTTTGGTTTTTTTCGTTTACGTCGTACCGGGTGAGGCAGTTGACAGACGCGTTGTCGTGGGTGGGGATTCCCGCATAAAAGGTTTCCGCGAGACTTATGATGTGGTTTTTCAATAATGGGACTTCAGAGTCGTTGTGGAGTTGGGAAACCCTCAACCACTTGGGAGCGCCCAGGGCTGTACGGATAACTTTGTTTTGGAAGGTTTGGAGTTTATTCAAATGACAATGTGAGGCGTTTCCCCAGATGGGGCTGACATAGGTTAATTTGGACCTTATTGTGGTCTTGTAGATTAAGAGTTTATTTTTAATAGAAAGTTTGTTGTTTTTTTGCATAGCATGGGATAGAGGGCCCTCAATTGTGAACATTCTAAAAGATTTCTTCTCCATTTTTATAGATATTCCAAAAACGCTGCAATGTGCGTCTGCCGCAAAGAGGGGAGTCGCCGCGACAATGGCTATCAAGGCACCCATATTGGTCAAAATATCGTCGTGGAATTCGGGCCATTAATCGGAGCACCAGATTTTAACGACGATGATAGTATGAATACTTCGGATGATTTCTTCACAAGCAACAAGATAAGAGATGTCCCGTTGCTAATTCTTTCATTGTTTTGTGTCGTTGTACTAACGTACGTCATACAAGACCTAGGGGGAATAACGATTACTGTTATTTTTATTCTTTTATATTTTTCATGTGCATATTTTGATGTCGTGTATAAAATAATAATTGAGAGTTTTTTAAATAAAATTAAAATGATAACCTAATAAATAATTTTAATCTTTACTTTGTATTTTTGTAATGCACTGAATGCACTCCATCCAAGAAAAAGATTTCATTGCAACTTGTTATAAAGTTGAAGTTCCTACCTACTTTTCCAAAATATATTGATATAATATATCATAAATGTGAGTGGCAGATTGCTGTCATGCGACTTTACGATTTAAATTACTGAAAATTATGGTACGATAACAATTCAATAAAAAAACAATCCTCAAAAATTTGATTTGACGGCCTCCGTGGTCCCGAGGCAGGACTCTCGACTCACAATCCGAAGGTCGCGGGTTCGAACCCGGCGTGCGCAAATAAATTTTATTTGATTAATTTGTGTTATTTCACAATTTATTCATTTAAATAATATATAGTATATTTGCGGCACGTTCCAGAGTGGAAGATACTATCAGTATCGACCTGGTGTAAGACCACCATTCAGAATTGAAACGTTGCTTGAAATGGCTTTAGCCGTGTTTAGTGACCAGATCTGAATAGCCAGGTACTTCCCCACCTTCCTCTTCCCTATCTCCTTCCCCTCCCCACTACCTTCAGCCTCACAACATACCCCGATTGGGGATGCCATAGTCTCACTGGCTCCAGACGGGAGCAGTTGGGACTCTTGTGCGGTATTTAACTGTAAAAAAAAAAAAAAATTGCTGATAATTCACCCAATTGATTGGTCCGAAAACGATTAAGGATCGGTTCGAAGACGATTCCTTTACGCACATCTCTATAAAACCATAGATTCATACATTTATCTATGGTTGTATTTGACGTCTGACGTTTATCAAGAAGTAAACAATATTAATAATGATACAATTTAATGAATAAAATAATAACATGAAAATACAGTACAATCTCACTAATCCGGCACTATTAAAAATCTGAGGGTGCCGGATTATTGGAATGTTCGGATTACTGGATTATATAGAGAAAAAATCATAATAAGTAAAACAAAGCATTTCTTAAAGAGAATATAATGTATGTATATATTTGTGTTTTTGTTTGACAGGTTTTATTGTAACTGTAACTTATCTCAAAATTACATAGTTTTAAAATACTCCTTAATTGAGGTCTGCTTTGCTTTTGTGCAACTTGTAGACCTTGCTTAAAAACCTTTTGTCGCATGTTTCGAAGAATTATAATTATCTTTGGCAGATATGCCGTTTTCGGTATTTATTTCCCTAATAGGGACACGCTCAATATGTACTTTTTATTATAAAAACACTTAACATCAGTTAGATAATAATGGGAAGTAAGTATTTCAGTTTCCGGAATTGAAAAATAATGAACTTTAATAGTTATTTCGTTAAAATTAAAAACGAATATTCGCTCGGCGACCATTGTCTTTGATGTCAAAGTTTTGAGGTTAGTTTTTTTTTTCTTCTCTTTTTTAATCCAAAATATTAATATATGACCCTAAAATAGGTTCTTAGGTTCTTAGTTTGGGTTAATTAAAAAAGAAAAAAAAAAACTAGCCTGAAAAGCTATTTTAATATTATTATATCAAAACATGGCGTGAAGAAAAGATGTGGAATTGTCTGTTTTTTTAATGAAATATCTACTAAAATGCATTATTTTCCAATTTCGGAAAGTGAAATACTTACTTTTAGTTATTATTTAACTGATATTAAGTGTTTCTGAAATAAAAAGTGAATATTAAGCGTGTCCCTATTAGGGAAATATTTACCCCGTTTTCTTCTGCCCATAATGTGCAGCTATTGAAACAATCAAATATTTACTTTTACAGTTGTTACTACAACAACTGTTGTTACTACAACTTTAGTAGTAGTTGTTACTACAACTACTGTTGGTGGCTCCAATATTTCTACAAGGCTTTCTTCTTCTTCTTGTAACGCTTCACAAATTTCTTCATCTGTCATAATTTGCTCTGTTTCTTCGATCCCTTTAAACCAAGAATTTAAATTTTCTTCAGGGAGGCGCGGGTGGAAGGTACCGGATTATTGGACGTATCGGTCTATTGAAGTGCCAGATTAGTGAGATTGTACTGTATGTAATTTAGAGTATT
The DNA here is from genome assembly GCA_936435175.1 of Glyphotaelius pellucidus. Lineage (NCBI taxonomy): Eukaryota > Metazoa > Arthropoda > Insecta > Trichoptera > Limnephilidae > Glyphotaelius > Glyphotaelius pellucidus. Next base: position 10,370,677 of record OW386561.1, on the reverse strand, counting down.
ATAACTTTAGGATGTGGTCTTCTCTTATTCTAATAGCTTATTTAATGTAATTTGTATGTAATTTACTTTTAAATAACGTTTTTTAAACCATGTCTTCAAATAACTCTGAAAAATATTTATAATAGGGCATTTTTTCAACTTAATTTGAACAGAGCTTAGATTAGAATATGATTACAATAAATTTAAAAATAAAATGAACAATATTAGGTACCTTAAATTAGTAATTAATTAAATTAGTAAGCTAATTATTAGCATCACTTTTTAAATTAGATCAACTTCTTTTCTCTGTTTACTAAACAAGAAAGGCTTAAAGTTTGTTCAATTTCATCATATTATCAGTAATCGTATCTTTCTAGCCCTAACCTCCAAGCAATTCCTGAAATGGATAGAAATTCCAAAATAGATGACCTGATTATTAAACCATTTAAGTGTGAATTCTGCCCCAAGAGTTTCAAGCTGAACTGCACTCTAAAGACACACCTCCGGACCCATACGGGCGAGAAACCCTTCCAGTGTGACGTTTGCCAAAAGAAGTTCACACAGTCGGGACACCTCAAGGAACATTCCAGAACTCATACAGGTGGGATTTATTTTACTATTGTAGTCATAGAAAAATAAGGTAATACTTAAAAAACATAGAATGACTGACACAGACTAAATTTTCAACTAGATGTTGTTTGATACACTAGATAAATCCTAATTATACATTCATAAAATTTTAGAGATTTTGCAGATTTTAAGATTTTTTTAAGATTAGCTAGATATTGATAAGACAATGCATGTCGCCTGAACACTGTCAGATTCATTTATTGACAAGTCACTTAAAAGGAAGACAATCAAGCCATCTCTCCAATCTGCGCAGCTTGATTTATTCCCCTTTCTCTTAGCGAGGCCGCACACCATATGTTTCTTACTATCGTGGTACGAAAGCACAACTCGATGGAATTTGCAGGAAAACACTTCTTGTTATTCTTTAACACAATTTATTAAATAAAATACAATACTGGTGACAATAGTGATCTCCAAGACCCCACCACACCGACAAATATCGAAGGCTTTATTTCCCTCGATATCTCAACACTCTACTGGAGATAGGCACCTATATGTACCCCCCACGCTCGAGTTTGATTTAATAACTCCGAAGGTACAACATGTACCTTCTCGGTTTCCCGTCACAACAAATACTCTCAACACTCTACTGGAGATAGGCACCTATATGTACCCCCCCACGCTCGAGTTTAATTAAATAACTCCGAAGGTACAACATGTACCTTCCCGTTTCACCGTCAAAAACAATACTAACTCTCCATATCAACATCGCTATTATTTAAAGTAAACATGGTACATAAAAAATTGGTGAGAAAATGAATTTTAGCAGTTCCCACACTAATTTTAAAATCTAACTTACAGACAATAATAAAACAATTACCTAAAAGTCGGCCCTAGAGGCCTACCAATAAAAATACATCTTAATATTACAGGGATTAACAAATATTGCAAAATTTTATTACTTTTTTCACTTAGGGCTAAAGCCGACGGTGCATTTATCCTTGAGGGTGTTATAAAATGCCGCCAGCAGACACTTCTCCTAGGGAGTGTCATAAACATAAGTAGGTGTTATTTTAGGGTACTTATTCAAAGTACCGACTTTACAAATAATAAAAGAATTTGTCCCAAATTTGCAAGGGAATGCATTTATATGATATCAGCCATATTATTCAAGGTTTGGACCTTATTCATGAAACCGTGAGATAATATTTTGTTTGCACATTTTAAAAGGAGAAACTACGCGTAACTTAAATGACTAAAATAAAATGAATATTATAAATGATATTATTTTACAGACTAAATGTATTAAATCGCATTCTAGGAACAAACACCATACATACACTTGTGTTACGATAACTGTGGCGCCGCATTTGAAACGCAACACATTTAACGCTCCCCTGTATTTGCACGCACACTAAGGATACGTTTGTAGCGGGTGCAGTTTGTGGCGAGACATGGCCACGCCACATGTATTCAAGATCGATATTTTTTGTGGCGCAGTGGTTTGCAAAAATGGAAGACAATATTGAATTTTATGTGAAGTTTATTGCGGAGGTTGAAAAAAACCATGGACTCACTGATTATAGCAATAGACAGATTACAGAAATCATCTGGGCCAAAACCGGCGAAAAATTCAATGAAAACTTTTCTTCGTCGAACTGTAACTCTTGGAAAATTTTGAAATTACCGTAAATTGCAGAATCTCTATTAAACGGGTGCAGCCAATAACGTCTTTTTTTCTCATTAATTGCCGCATCAAGAAATCCGTGTCGTCAGATGACGTCGACATTTTCGAGTATAAGCCACAACTGTGCGTCCGGTATGCGTGTACGCGACACATATACTCCAAGCAAAAATGTAACATGCATATTCTGGCGACATAAATGTTGCGTGCATGTCGCGTGTTGCTCCGGTGTGCAGCTCTACTTAGGCTGGGCGTATGCTGAGACGCAGGCCACGCAGGGCAGATCAGAGCAAAGCAGGGCAGATTTTGTAATGTTTGAACGTGTATGAAACGACATGAGCTGTGGGGCAGGTACGTGCAGTGCAGAATCGTATCTGCTCTGTCCTGCACCAAGTTGTGGCAGCAGTGCAGAATTTCATTTTACACGTATTTGCCCTTTGAAAGACTGTAAATAGATTAATTAATCATTTCAGTCAAAATCGGGCTCAAAACTCGACCATCTCACAAATGACTATTGCCAAGCAGGTACAAGCTGAGCTAAGCTATGTCGCCTGTGCCGCAGCATGTGCTGGTCTTCGATTTCTGCATCGTCTGTCCTGCGGCGACATTTCTACTCTGAATTTCTACGGCTGTATACCCAGCCTTATGGGCAGATCTATTGTTTTGTATGTCTACGATTGTAGTATTGTATTACTCCATACGAGAAGCCTTCAAATTTGGGACCTATTGTATTTACATATATCGTTTAAGTTACTAAAAGAACGTATTTTGCAGGTGAGAAGCCGTACCAATGCGCCGAATGCGGAAACTCTTATGTGAATGGGTCACACCTGCGTGCCCATGCGCGTTCCCACAGCCGAGAGCGCCCCCACTTGTGCCCCCAGTGCCCCGCCACCTTCGCACATCTACACGCCCTCAAGGGGCACCTTGCCACCAAGCACGGGAGGCCTGCATACCGATCCTTTGTAAGTCTTTTCTAATACATATAAGGATAATTTTTTTATAACAATAATTATGATATTTATTTTTTTTTACGTTAATCGAAATAATACATTTTATTTTTATAACATTGATTTTATTGACAAATGCTCACAATGCTCAAATGCTTAAATCACTGCTCAGCTATTCAGTATTTCTCCTGGAAAGCGGCTAGTAATGTCAACTGTGTACAACTGTGTGTTGGGCTTGTGTTTGGCGTGTGAACCGGTGCCAAAAGAATCGAAAGTTTCTTCCATTGAAATACCAATGGAACAAAACAGCACTCCTATCCGACGCCTGTGCTCTAATGAACTCGTTTGTTAACACAGGAGAATCTATTAAATGAACTGCCCGTTTCTACACAGTCATGGGTATTTTGGAATTCCAGACCAGAGGTGGCTGCCAAATTCAACCTTGGGGGTGTGGGGTGATTCACTGACAATTAACTTATACATACTGAAATGATAAACCATTAGAGGTGTGTTGTGTGTGACTAGTGATGTGCTCCCGGGAACATTCCCCGACCTAATATAAATTCCCCAAAGTCGGGAATTTATTTTTTTATTGAGTAAGTCATTCTAAATGAGGTTATCTTTTTTTATTGAGAATGTATTACCTATATTTAACAAATTAAAAAGTGTACCTGAGAATTTTTTTATCATATAATAATAATATATGTCATTGAAGAAGAAGAAGATAACACTAATAATCTAAACGAAAATATGAAAGAGAACAAGACACAGAAAAATGGAAAAAGATAACGGTCGCAACTGGGACTCGAACCCAGAACCTCTCGTCTAACCAGAACGGGCGCTTTACCGATTCGGCCATTGCCGCCTTCCATCAAACCGTCATAATTGTCAATCTCATATATCAAATTTTAGAATTATTCTTCAACTAATTTTTCCATATCATAGGCAACTACCTTTTTCGTTGGCCGAATTGGTAAATAACCTTCAAAAAGTTATAAAAAGAGAGTTGTTCTTATAAAAAAATTAATCATATATGTGTTTATGGATATATTTTTTTTTTTTTGATTTCAGGTTCCTCCAGAGCGCAAGAATGGCGTGAAGAAGTTTGTCTGTGGAGTTTGTGGTTCTGCTTTCCGCCTCAGTCACTCCCTCAAGGTCCATTTGAGGAGTCATTCCGGAGACAGGCCTTACAAGTGTGAACTCTGCCCTAAAGGTAAGGTTGGAGTGTTTCAAAAAAATCTAATTCTCATTGACATCAAGCGCCATTTTGTATTTTTTGACATTTGAAAGGTCCCCGTTAAACGCGGATTCTGGGTCAGTTTTTGAACAATTAAATCAATTTTTGAACAATTTAATCAGCAGAATAGCATGGCCATCGTGTTGGTAACCATGTCAGCTGATCAGAATTTGTTAGAAAGCTGTAATGGATGTAGAATCGACGTTTAAAGAAGACCTTTTAAATGTCAAAAAAACAAAATGGCGGTGATTTGCCATTTTATGACATTGTTATTAGTATATATAATTAGCACGCAGAATTCTGCTGATACGCTCATATCTGATTTTATAATAGTTTAACCCCTCAGGCAGATTTGTTTGCTTTTCGGAACAACTCATGTAGGTCTCATAGAAATCGTAGTATCTCCCTTCCTATCATAGTGAGAAGTATGATTTATGGTATTGAAAAGAGAAAACACCACTCTGTACATTCAAAACTAAAAGTAAACCATAAAATAATGAAAATGTACACCTTTATGAAACTGAAGATTCTGACAGCAATTTGAAAAAAAATTATGAAACTTTGTGAATTTTTTATTAATTATTTTTACATGAAATGACAAAATAGTAAAGTGATGATAACGTTTATATTACATTTGTCTAATAAAATCTGTGTGCATTTTCATTTTTCTTTACTACCAGTCATTTTAGTTGCAAGGTGGGAAAAATTCTGACATACTTACGGAATACGGTCGAGGCCTGAGGGGTTAACTTAGTAATTTAGTTATTTTAAATTAAAAAATGAGTTCATCCTTTACTCTCTCCGAATAAGAATCTAAAAGAGCTTTAAATGGATTATATTAGTAGCATGTGTATTGTAATATGCAAGCCTGGGGCAAGTAAATAACCCTAGAACTCTCTGAGTATAATACCCAAAAATATGGTTGTGAATTTACCTTGAGCGAACAATATATTACAAAAAAAATAGCAATCTGACAAAATCTCAAAGAAAAAAACAGATACACTAACCGAGGCCTCCTAGTAATTAATCCATCCACTTAAATTAATCTCAGTATAATTTTTGTAATTTTGAAATATGCACAAGTCGGTTGTCAACACAACTAGATTAGAAATCACAACGAATTGCAAGATTTTCAAACCACCAGATAATGTGATAGTTATTTGCTGGTCACAATAATACTTTCAAATAAAAACATTTCAAAAACTGCATTATTTCTTCAAAAGGACAATCTTCAATCAAACAAAACAAAAAAAAACATAGTATTGCCCAACCAACATGGATTACATGTTGTGAAAGTTTGTTCCTTGCTTCCACTAATCTACGTATTTGCAATTTTGTGTTTCCTAGGATTGGATGCAAAAGGTGTTTTTTAATTTGTTTTTATAGTGTCCACAAATATTTACATTTTTTTTATATCATACATAATATGCCTATTAAATTTTTGTTTGTAATGTGTGAGAAATTTTTATATAAAATATATTACCATTATTTCTACCTATTTCCAGCATTCACCCAGGCATCCCATCTGCAGTCCCACCAGTCCACCCATTCCAGCTCAGGTGCGCACACGTGCTCCGTGTGTGGGCGGCGTTGCGGCAGTGCGCTGCTGGCCCGGCGCCACGCACGCTCCCACGCACCGCACCACCGCACTTATCGCTGCAGCGCCTGCGGAGAGAGCTTCCAGAAGCTGGCCAGGCTGAAGACACATGCACGAAGGCATACAGGTTAAAAATATAAGTTAACAATCAATGCATGAATTAAATAATGTTCCTTTAATAATCTATACTAACTAACTAACCATCACGCCGTTTCACCGCAGCGAGGTAGGCAGAGGGGACGGACTGCCAATCAACTCAGTCTTGGCACGCACTCTTTGCCTCATCCACATTCATACATCGTCTCACGCATACTCTTCTATTATTCTGACTCTTGATGTGGCCCAGCTCACTGTTTCACTTGGTCTTCCCCTGTCTTCCTCGGACGTCCCCGACTTCTTCTAGCATTCACATTTGCGTCATACATTCTCTTTTCACATCTTTCTTCGTTCATTTGCTCTACATGCCCAAACCATCTGAGTTTCTTAATCTTACTCATTACAATTGCGTTTTTTGTGGATCTCCACGTTTCTCACACGATCATACATGGTATTACACACATACGCCTTAGGGATCTTATTACCTACAGAATTCAGTCTTTCATCCTTCCTCTGCCAGTTCCATGCCTCGCTGCTATACATCGGGGTACTCCAGTACTCCATCGTGGGCTGCTAGCTTCGCTTCTTTGGACAGGTTTTTGTTAACGCTAACATCGTTCAGTCCTCCATTAATGGAGTTACCTGCATTTATCCTTCTTTCAATATCTCTATCAACCTTCCCATCTCTCGTAAACATACTTCCCAGATACACAAACTCATCCACCTTATCCAAGTATGTATTCATCATTCACAAGTATATTGCATGCTTTCGTACTGTCTCTTTCAAACACCATGACTTAAAACTTACTTACATTTATCATTAACCCATTCTCCATACATACTTCGTTTATTCTGGACATGAGAGACTCTTCCATACTGTTAGGAATCAGCACCGCATTATGAGCATACCTCCACTAATTTTAATATTCTCTATTTATAATTATGGTGGTACGAGGAATTCAAATATTGTCAGGTTATTAGGCTGACTTGTGTGTGTTCCAGGGGAGAAAGCCTATAAGTGCGGAGTGTGCAGCCGCAGCTTCAGTCTGCCGGCGCTGCTGGTCTCCCACATGAGAACCCACAGCGGTGAGAAGCCCTTCCAGTGTGAAGTCTGTTCCAAGTGCTTCGCCCAGAGGTAATTAATAGATGATCCCATCAATCAGGGGCATGTGTTCCATATTTTGTGGTATGGTTAAACCATACCTCAAAAGAAATAATAATAATAACTTATTAGTTGATCACCGAGTCCTTTATTTATTTAACAAAATTGCACGTAAACAATGGTTAAGTAGTGGTGCGTTAAATAATCACAATACATAGTGAGTTATGAATGCACAGGTAGATCGATGTATTGTGTTCACTGGTTGGTAAATACTGAGCCGAACGGTAGTTTAACACTGACTGGATAAGACTGACTTTCACGTTAAGTCGTGCTGCTTTATATAGGAGCGACCAATCGAGTAACTGCCCTGACAGCCGGTTAAAGGTGTGAATAAGCACACAGTAGAAACCTCTCGAAGTTTCTTGCCAATGTGCTTCAAGGCGAAATTTGACTCGCGACTTTTTGAAGAGGTTGCGGAATAATTTAACCGGCCGATTAAGGTACTTGGCGCTGCGCTGTATACCAATGTCGATAGGCAGGTAGGTACCCGGCTGGCCCAATGCAAAATGTAAACAATGATACTTAGCCGGCTGGTAGATTATTCTAACATTTGGTGGTGAATAATAAATGCTCGCCACACATCTAGGCACATAAGCACTGCCTACAATATCACACTCAAAAATGTATATATTAATAAAATTTAATTGACGGCAACGAGAGGGCTGATGAGCTTGCAAGGAAAGGGGCGAAAGCACCACATGCGGGATCCGAGCCGGCCGTAGGAGTAGCAGCTTGCCACACTAAATTACATATTGGAAGGTGGGTTAATTCCCTTCCCACTAGGGAATAGGAGAGGGCACCCGGATTGGGGCAATCCAAAGTACTCATAAATGGACCAGGAAACTACTCGATATGGACAGAAACTCGCTGAGGAAACTGGTGGGACTACTAACGTGACACTGCCATCTCAAGAGACACATGTAGCTATTGGGAGTCAAAAACACTCATAGATGCAGAAAATGTGAAGAGGATGAAGAGACTCCAATTTACCTATGGTGCCAAAAAAAACGTTACAGACCGCTAAACTAACGTGTCTTAAGCAGGAACTAAGAATGCAAAAAGTAAATGTATGAGTAATACGCATTCAAGGGAGGACTCGTTTGTTAGTGTCGAAAAAGCATAACAGTGTTAGGTAATTACCCTCTTTGTTTATTTCCAGATCCGTGTTGGCCTGCCATCTGAGAATGCACGCAGGAGATAAGCGCTACGTCTGCGACATCTGCACCAAGAAGTTCATTAGCCAATCGGACCTGGTCAAACATCGCAGAATTCACACAGGCGAGAAGCCATACAAGTGCGAATTCTGCAACTCCTGCTTTGGACGGAGCAACCACCTCACCAGACACATGAAAATCCACTTCCGCAGCAAGAAAACACAAGATACAAACACATCAAACATTCGAGAATGCAAATACGATAATGCTATCAATGATGGCAGCCATGTAACCAGTAAACCTATAGAAGATGCACCTTCATTTTCACGAATAAACGCTTTCAACAATTACTTTGAAAATGGAACAAACGTCATAAATTGTCGGCCATTGTTCAGCTGTCAAAATGCTCCAGCTGATTTTCAACATTTTCCCAATTTACATAACAGGTTTAATAATATCGGAAATACATCCGCACTTGATGGATATATAATATCTGACGGAGCTGCTGAGTTACAATTACAACACGACTATAATAAACAAAGATTGAACAATATGGCGACAAATAACTTAATTTACGAACACAGTAATAGATTCACTAGTGAATTTTTAAAGTATCAATCTGAAGCTTACGAATTCTGTAAACAGAGCAATCTTAATGGTGAACACAGAAATCATTTTGAAGAAAGAAACGAGTGCATAAATTATGTGGCGTATAAAAACACAGATGAACATATTTTAAGAAATGTTTACGATCACGCGCAAGGGATTTATCCGCGGTTAGAAAACATTTATAGAGCAGAAAAACTACCAGAGATGTCTTTTGAAGTAAAAGAGAAAAGTAGTTGCAAATGGCGCTATCCTAATACTGGAATTCATTTGAAGAACAGTTGTAAAGAGGACGATCTCAAGATGGCGGATAATTGTAAACCTTGGCAGTGTGGAATATGCGAGACGGGATTTTCACAGCAAAATGAATTGATGGAACATGTGAACGACCATAAAAGTTCCATGCCACGTGTTAAATATACGAAACTGGTAAGTTTATATTATAAACAGTGAAACTCTCTTAAGAAGTTTTCCAAGGGACCGGAAAAAAACTAAAATTGCAAAATATGTAATGTCACACTAGGGGGGAAGGGGTCTCACAAATGTGACGATGTGTGACTGGGACAGAAAATCATGAAATTCGTGTGACGTAATTTGTGGATGGCCCCTAACCGGAAATAAAGCCGGAAAACCTTATGCAGTGATACCTTCTTAAGAAGTTTGGTTTTTTCGGTTCCTTGGAAACTGAATTGCCCAATTTATCCCACGTATACTTTGACCTAGTATATCTAGATAAGACGTGTGGGCCTTAAAAATTACACCAAAAATGATGCTTTACGAAAACTATTAAAAAGAAAGTGTATTATCTTACAGTCAAAAGATCGTAAGAAGCATTGCTTTTTACCTTCTGTTGGTCTGCAAGGAGCTAATTTGTTTTCCAGTAAGTTGCGGCCACGAAATCACTAGCTTTGTGAATATCATTTTTAAAACACAAAATTGAGGCAGTTAGAAATATTTTAGGTATGATCTATCATGGACTTGTATTAATAATTTAATCAGTTATAGGACTACTAAAAAAATATTAACATATATATAGATACAGGGCGGCTTATCGAGAAAAGTAACATTTGATAAAAAATGTTTAATTTCTTCCTAGCAAACAACTATGTCATGCAAGAGGTGCAACGGAATTCGATGGGCAGTTGTAAAATGAAATTACTCGTAGGTGGTGTTACTTTTGGATTGAAATTAGGTATGGGAGGGCTAATCTATAATTATTATTTCAATACATATTCAAGGATTTTCCGCTTAAGAAGTTTTTTTTTCTGATTCCTTGGAAAACTTCTTGAGAGGATTTCACTATAAGTGGCATAAATTTTGTTTCTACGATTTTCTAAAAAAGAAGTTAATTTGTATTTTTCTTCGCAGGTAACCAATCCAGAGTCTGGAATTTTGGAAGAGAAAGAAATAATTCCTAGAGAGAAATTAAAAATAGTTCCTAAAGAACTGCTACAGCCAATCTTAAACAATAATTTTACTAGTAGAAACCTCTTTCCAAAGAAAAAAAATAAAACCAAAATTTTGCCACAGCAAACCATAAAAATCACAGAAGAAGAAAAAATCGGCATCACAAACATCCAAGCCGAAAAATTCAATTTTTCACAACCAAATAATGAAAACGAACTTAAATTAGGAACTGCTTTCAATTTTATGACTGGCAACATTACAGAATCGAATGAAAAAGAATTTGAATTAGAAACTAAATTAAATTTTGTGGCTGGCAATACTAATTCAGAAACGCATGAATTTGAAAATGTCGATAATTCTATGATAGAGATTGATGTTGAAAGGGAGTCCGTAGTCAGCATCCATGAAACTTTTGACCATTTGGATGAAGACATTTTAAATATTGAAAGCAATTTTATGGATAATGAAGATTCCGGTGATTCCCAAAAGGTATTTAGTTTTTATTTTAACTTTTATGGATTGTCTCAATATTCATAATTGTTGTTTTTTTATTATTGTATTTCGAATCCAATTACTTTGTTTTGGTCTCTACCAAACACATCACATACCCGAGAAGGTCCCACTTGAGAAGTTTCGATAATTTGTTTTTTAATTGCGAATACTGTACAAGAATCCCAATTGCTCCCAGCCTTCTGGAGCCAGTGGACTGCAGCATTCCCAATTGGGGTGTGTTGTGGCTTAAAGTAGTGAGGAGGGGAAGGAACTGGAGATGAGAAGGGTGTGGAAGAATCTGGCTATTCAGATCTGGATCTATTTAGGACTTTCACCAGGGGAATACTATTGAACCCCTTTCGACCAAGGAGGCTGTCAAATGAAAGTTTTGTTTTATTATGTAAGTATTTATTTTAAAACTATCTCAATATATTTTTTGCAGGTTCTGAATTTTGCCGGATCCAAAGAAATAATTCAGACAAACAAAACTGAAGATCAACCTCAAATTCTAATCACATCACCAAAGAAAAAGGCAATCAGTAAATCAAAAAACCTTCAAGAGTCTGATTCTATAAAACTCTCAAATGTCGAAATTAAAGAAATAAATGGTCATTCTGTTGAATTGACAAAAGGAAAAGAGCCTATCAAGAGATTGAAAGAATATCCGTGCACAGAGTGTGAAAGAGTTTTCAGGTAAGTTTATTACCAACATTCTATGGCACTATGTGGTAGTATTAGTCGTGTAGTTTCAACATCCTGATGTTAGAATAGTTACAGACTTTAAGGGTTAAACAATAATTGTTTATGATGTTAATATTCCATAAATTCAAACCTGGAGTGGTCAGTGGCAGAGTGTTTGGCAAGACGATCAGAGGAAGATCACTGATGTATTCTACGAGAGTCTACAGTTCGATGTACACATCGATGAAGTAACAAGCGATGCAATGAGAATACTAGGTTTTATCTTGAGAATGGGGGCAAATTTTAAAAGTAAGTTAACATTAAAACATCTGTATTGCTCACTAGTATGAAGCAGATTAGAATACAATTCCTCTGTATGGTCACCATACCACAATGTTCATTCTCAATCATTGGAAAAGGTACAAAACAAATTTCTTCGGTACATCAATTTTAAAATGAAAATTCCAATTGAATTTATAAATTATAATTACTTACGCGCTGAAACCAGACTTCTTAAATTATCAGATAGAAGAGTGTCAATTGATTTATTATTTTTATACAAAATTATAAATTCTTTAATTGACAGCCCTAATTTGTTGGAACTAATTTGCATTAGCATACCCGCTAGACAAACTCGTAGTAAAGATATTTTTAAATGCAACAATAAACTCAACACTAATTACTCTATATACTCACCAATTCCAAGAATCCATTACCTTGCGAATAAATACTGCGAATCTATAGATATATTTAGTGTTGACAGTTTTGAATGTTTCAAAAATCAACTAATCTCGATTTTATCTGCTAATAATTAACTTTTATTATTTTTTTGTTTTTCTCATAAAATATTTTCTCATCTAAACCTCACCAGTAAAATGTATACTTACTTTATAATATTTTTGCGGTTCTATTTACACTTTGTTCTGTCAGGTCTTATTATTAATAATATGTATAAATATTTAAAGCTGAATTGTATTAGTTTTTTTGTAAGTACAACTTGTACTATTTCATTTCATTTCTTTTTTATGTTGTAATTTTCTTTACCAACGAGTGGATTGCATTCATATTCATTCTGTTTTATTGATTATGTAATACATGTAATTAATATTGTTAATTATATATTTGCTTCTTTTCTTGTAAAAGCCCACTAGGGCGTTAATAAATATAAAATAAATAAATAAATAAATAATCTCAACCTGTATTAAAGATATCAAATATTTCATATATTATTCTTGGCCCTTCCCGCAGTGCAGGACTGTGAGGAGTGGATGAGCTTTTTCCATCACAGAAATTGGAGTGAGGGTCACAATCCTCAGCACTAATTAAATTACTATAGCAGAAGTTAATATTGCAGGTATTCCCACGCCCTGAAGGTGCACTTCCGCCTGCACACGGGCCAGCGTCCTTTTGCCTGCACCGAGTGCCTCAAGACCTTCACGCAGGCCGGACAGCTGCGCGAGCACGCACGCACTCACGCCGGGGAGCGCCGCTTTCAGTGCCAGCACTGCGGGAAGGCTTTCATCAACTCCACTCATCTCAAGTGAGATATATCGATTTCCAGTTGATTAGTCAGGCCAAATACTAAGTTTTGAGATAATGGGGAAAACAGTATTTGAATGCTTGCCATAAATCAAATATTATTTATTTACAAGTCTCTGTGTTTTTTACATGTTATACATACAACACCGGGAGGCATAACAGTTCGGTACATTAATATGACATTTGAAATATAATAATAATAATATATATTTAATTAAATGAAGACATTATGAGCGAAACTCAATCGAAAATCTGGAAACAGAAAAATCAGAAAAAGATATTGGCACCTCTGGGACTCGAACCCAGGACCTCCCTACTTTCCGGGCTGGGTTCGAGTCCCAGAGGTGTCAATATCTTTTTCTGATTTTTCTGTTTCCAGATTTTCGATTGAGTTTCGCTCATAATGTCTTCATTTAATTAAATATTACAGTTTGAGGTTTTACTCATAAAGTTAAAATAATAAATAATAATAATATATATCTTTATTGAACAAAATTTGCACAATTTATAACTAAAAAAGAATATTCAGTGTTTGTTTACAGTGGTTTATAAGTTACATTACAAAAGTTTAACAACATCTGATGATTGACCTAACAAGATATCTATTGACTTTTCTGCAAGTCCAGGGTTGGAGTCCCAGAGGTGCCAATATCTTTTTCTGATTTTTCTGTTTTCATATTTTCAATTGAGTTTCGCTTATATTGTCTTCATTTAATTAAACATTACAATTTGAGGTTTTACTTATAAAGTTAAAATAAACTATAATAATAATCCAAGCATAAGAATATTAATTACGAGGCATATCCAGAAAATAAGTGTACTGAATGTTTGTAGGTTACAAAATTTTTTATTGAAACAAAAAAATTACAAGGTTACCGTAGTACATATATAAGCTATTTTTTGACATAGTCGCCATTCCTCTCAATGCAGGTGGTGAAGCGGGGTATCAACTTTTTGATGCCTTCCTCGAAGTAGTTTTCCGCCAACCCCTTCGTCCACTTCTCCACCTCCTCCTTTACCTCCTCGTCGGTTGAAAACCTTTTTCCACCCATGTACAGTTTCAGGGAGGTAAAGAGATAATAATCTGAAGGGGCTAGGTCAGGGGAATGCGCGGGGTGGTTCAGGACATCCCATTTAAACGAGGCAAGCAGTTCCTTCCTGGCGCTGGCCGTGTGTGGTCTGGCATTGTCGTGCAGCAGGCTAACTCCCTTTGTCAGCATGCCTCTCCTCTTGTTTTGAATCGCCTTCCGCAATTTTTTTAGGGTCTCACAGTATCTTGCAGAGTTGATGGTCTCCCCCTGAGGCAGATATTCAATCAAAATTATGCCTTGACAGTCCCAAAACACGGATGCCATGATTTTCTTGGCTGAAATTGTGGTCTTCCGCTCCTCTGATCATCATGCACAGAAGTACGACCGTTTTTGAACTCGCGATACCACTTGTACACACTCGTACGATTCATAGCTTTATCAACATATGCAGTTTTCACCTAAATAATAAACCTCAACTGGAGGTTTTCCCTTCCAAACGAGATAACAGATGACGCCGCGTATTTCGCACTTGGCGGGAGATTGGATTGACATTTTTCATGAAACGTGTTGTTGCGTCGACACTTCTCAACATACTGACCTTGAACCCGTCTCGTTGTGGAGGAGAAGAGTCAGGCTACACGTTAGTGTAGCCAACATGTCAAAAATAAAATTCATTCGGTCGTGAGAGCCTCAGTACACTTACTTTCTGGATACGCCTCGTACAATAAGAATTAACATTCTTGTAACATAAAAACAGTACCCCACTTTTTTTACCAAACTTAACAGCTATGAACGCGTCTATGCCTATCTTCATTTGTTTGTATTATCTGTGATTTTTCCACTTTATTTTTTTTTCAGTTTGTTAAAAAACCTCACAAGAGAGTTTCACCATTTAAATAAATCTCATTAATCTATAAATAATTTGTTATTAGGTCGCACATGAAGACCCACTCGGGAGAGCAGCCCTACTGCTGTGAGATTTGCCACAAGAAGTTTGCGCACCGGGTCGGCTGGAAGCTGCATCAGAATATCCACACAGGAGACACCCCCTACAAGTGCGAGATCTGCGGAAAAGGTTACCTCTTCTTTTACATACTTGAGTTTAAATAAAGGGCACTGTTTTTAAGTCAGTCACGCAAATATTATCAAGTCCTTTCCTTTTATAATATTAAAAACAGCAGGACCTTCGGTCACAAGTTATTCTGTGAGTTTGTAAATTTGATGGGGGAAAATTCAGTCCTGAAAAAAACAAAGGAAAAATGGTGGAGATAATAAAACAGGAATCTACAGATATTATTTGAAGGAAAATGATTACTCCTCCCAAATGCCAAGGAGGAAACAACGTAAATTTTGCAAAGTTTTGACTTTGACGAAATATTTTGTGCTATCGTATATTATATTTACCGAAACACATTCCTTGAACAATAAACTATGCATAAAAACAACATTACTTGCGTTTATTTAATAAATTTATAGGTTTTTCAATCTTTTTCACGACTTGCGACGCTCGTAGTTTGACAGCTCAAATCCTGCAAAAAATGAAGGGTCCATGTCATAGACAAACTTAATAAAAATTATTCCGAGTGGCTAGGTGTATTTAGGATACGTCAAGATCAAGAATGCCCCAAGCGATTCTGACATTGTCCTTCATACATTTTCTTTATACATAAGGGTTAAAATAGCATTTAAAAATTTGAAAAAATTAAAATTTTGGTGTGTGCGCCGGCGCATACCCGGCAATGCCCGTCAATGGACGAGCTAGTAGAGTAAAACAGTAATCTATAAATAATATTGTTCTATTCTTCAATAAAGAAAATGGTTACCACGGTAAAACAGGAATCTACTAATATTGTAAAGTAAATGTAACCACTGAGACTGTTCACAAAATTAGTTGCTGTTATTTTTGAGCAAATCTGGATATTAGAATTATTATTTTGTTCTTACCTTAAATTAAACACTTGACATACATTTGTATTTCTTGTGTCACTGCCTCATTGCTGAGGATCGTGACTCACACTCATAGAGAAAGAAAGTAGAGGAGATGGCACTAGGGCAACTGGGTACAATGCATCAAACAAAGTCAACGGGGCACAATTGTGCATGGCTTACTAAGCCAGTATGATTTCACCGCTCGGTATGAGAAGACTGTTCGTTTGTTCATAATCTGTAAAGTCCGTAACCTAAACGATGGAATGCAGTGTGAAATTTTGTAAAAACCATTCAGGAAGAAAGTTAAAAACTAGAGATGGCTACTTTCCACCTGAAAGTATTTTTATAATCAATCACTCCTGTTTCTGCCACGTGTTTACGGCTTTGAAGAAAGTTACTTTAGAGCTCACAATCGCGTAGCAAAGGCTTGTCAGATGGATCATTGTTTTTCCAAAGGGGATTTCATTGTTTCTTTTAATTCTGCCAGATGCCTCTCATCGTAATTCATAAATAAATAAAATAAATATCAAAACACATTTTTATTATATAGCCTGCCTGACTTGTAAAATCTAATATATAAAATTCTCGTGTCACGGTGTTAGTTATCATACTCCTCCGAAACGGCTGGACCGATTTTGATGAAATTTTGTGTGCTTATCGGATAGGTCTGAGAATCGGCCAACATCTATTTTTCATACCCCTAAGTTAATGGTGGTCCACCCTGAATTTTATTTTTTTATTTTTTGGACAAATTTTTTTATTTTTTTATGGTGAGGCATTAAAAAATACATACAGACCTAAATTTTCACCCTTCTACCATCAACCCCTATTTTTTAATAGCGATATTAGTAATTCAATCAAAATTTTTAAAAGTAATTCAGGCAAAAAAAGATTTGCGTAGTTAGTATTATTATATAAATAAGATATTTGTTTATTTCCTCTGTTACACTTCACAACCAGTTTTATTCAAATTTTATTTTTTTATCAGCCCCATCTATTGCTAATTTGACTGACACTCAGCAAGTGTACCGCAATGAATGGGCATGTCAATTTCCTCCCCAAATTCCCTCCCTGCATCGCAGGCTTCCGTCCCCGTAGTTAGCGATAAAAGTTTTGTAGGAAAGTTCATATGACCACCTCTGCTCCCTTCTTTCCCCCGTGCTTCGAGCCAAGGAGACAGAAGTTTTGGATGCCTGTGATCTTCCTCCGCCTCTCCTATCTTCCACTTCGCCAGCATGAGCTTTTCCAGGTTGGAGTTTTCAGTTTGGCAAACAAAATGGATAGATTCTTACTTCCAGAATTGATAGATTTTTACTATTATGTATATACATTTGTTCTGAATAACAAATTTGAGAAACTCAAACCTTTGTTAAAATTAATTTTTAAAAGGTACCTACGTAACGGAATAATGTATTTATCTTGGCAGGTTTCCGTCAGCCTTCATCTCTCCGCTCCCACCAGCGTACGCACTCGGGCGAGCGCCCTTACCAGTGCGCGACATGCGGCGCTTCCTTTGCTCAGCGCAGCACCCTGGCCAGCCACCGCCGCACTCACCGCAGTGGACTTGACCGTATCGCCCTTATCGAAAAGATGCCGGTGGTCAAGAAGTTCCCCTGCCTCAAGCGCGGCTGCGAAAAGGTGTTTGGGCGGAAGGCGCATGTTAAAAGGCATATGGATACGCACAGGATTGTCTCTGATACTATAACTTGATTTGGTTTGACAAAAAGCAAAAGCCACCAATAAATGCTAGCAAACTACTAATGAATCACGCTCTTTCTGCGCCTGGCAAGAGATAAGTGTCGGCGCAGCTTCTTTTACTTGCAAGTTGTGTTGATTTTATGGGTTTAAAATCAAAAGTGTAGAGTTCAACCAAAAACCAACTCTTAAAAAAGCCATACCTCATCATCCGAAGTGAAGCGCGGTAGAGGCTAGTGGGATGTCATCAATGAACTCTAGCGAATTAGAAATAAATCGGGCTCTGTTTTGCTTGTCGTCTAGCTATTTATAGGAGTTGTGTTGATTTTTTTTATGGTAAAAAATGATATGTATACTGACAGACATAGTGCTGATGCCAACTCTGATGTATGGCAATGAGGCATGGAACTGGCAGAAGAAGTGTGAAAGTTGTAAAAATGATATCCCTAAGTCGTATGTGTGCTAAAACTGTGTATGTATAACCGTATTACAAATATGGAGATCTGAAAAGAACACAAGACTGGTAGTAAGCGTAATAAATATAATTAAGAAAGGGACCTAACCACGGTGCCCACGAAGTGAGAAGTTAGCTTTCACACTTGAACGCCAGGCGCCCACAACGTGGGTGCCTACTTCTCACTAATTAGAATATATTTTAACTTTCCGAAGCTTGTTGTGTTTGTGAGTTGCAAGATGAGATAATTTTAAAACCAAAGATAAAAATCTCCATTGATCAACGCATTTTTTTGTAAATGTCTTGGCACTTCAGGGGTTTGGTTTGAGAGCGGATGACGATGAGAAAGTAGTAATAGAAATGAATGGTAGAAGAAGTCGGGATGCCCGAGGCAGACATGGTTTACAAATTGGTTACTGAATTGCATTGACGATTTTTTTTTTAGATCTTCGATTTATTTAACCGTAAAACTGAAAAACGCGGTTATTGAATTTCTTCTTCAATTTAAAACACAATTTTTTCTTGGATGTTTTTTTTATTATTTCAAATAATTTCAGACACACTTTAAGAAATTTTACATTCTTCTTAGGAAAATAATGATACAGACAGGGCTGGGCAGTATTTGAATTACTTGTAATCGAAATACGTATTTGAAATATAAATACGTATTTTGTATTTGTATTTCAATTACTTCCTATAAATGTATTTTGTAATTTGTATTTCAAATACTTATGGCTTCAAAATACATTTAGCATTTATTCAAAATACATTTAGCGATCTTAATAATGATAATGAAAAATAAACTGACATATTTTTTTTTTATTTTTTATAAAAGGCGGAGACGGTTTACAAGTATATGTTCCCGTACTTGTACTTAGGCCATAGGCCCATTGTGCTATCTCCCATTTTACCTCAATCATTTAGTAACAACCCAGTCCCTTTAATAAAGTTCACCAGGGTTGTCACCGGATATGTGGCTATGTCTTCTGGTTCTACTGTGTGTCTCCCCAGGTATCTGAGCCTAGTTCCCACCAGGGCAGGAAATTGGCACCATAAGTGAATTGGAGTTTCTTCGTCCTCTTCACATTTCCTGCATCTATTGGTGTTTTCCACTCCCAATATCTGCATGTGTCTCCTGAGATGGCAGTGTCCCGTTAGTAGTCCTACCAGTTCCCTCAGCGAGTTTCTGTCCATATTGAGTAGTTTCCTGGTTCGTCTAGGGTCTGGTCCTTTTATGAGTACTTTAGATTGTCTCATTCCAGGTGCCCTCTCCCATTCTTTGCAGTGCTGGGATTCGACCCACCTATCAATATGTAGTTTTGTGTGGCAAGCTGCTACTCCTACAACTGACATAGATAATACGTAGACTAAAAACGCTAGAATCCAGAGCAATATATGTTAGTAATTAGAGTTGGCAGCACTGTATGTCAAAGCAAATATCTTGTCAATTGTTTTCATCGTTTCACGGTATTTATTCATGAAGTTGTGAGGTAATTGATAATGGATGATCAAATTCTGTCAAAAACCACAAAACTTTACAAGTGGAGCGGAGATGAGATGTGTCTTTCGAGCAATATGATTGGTCAATTTTTGCACGTCTCTGTTTCACTCTGCTTAGCTTTGCTTCTATGGAAACGCACCCTTAGATAAGGGCACTTACGACAATTTATTGCAACCAAAGGTTCTACCAAAACCAAATTACTTTTGTATTTGAAATAAAAAAATGGTCAAAATACTATATTTTGTATTTCAAATACACAACTTCAAAGTATTTTGTATTTCGTATTTTAAATACATGCGAAAAAGTACTTTGTAATTTGTATTTTAATTACAGCAAAGCATGTATTTTGCCCAGCCCTGGATACAGAACAATTACAACAAACCAAAATTAATTAGAAATGCATTTAATTTATTTACTTAAAACTATAGTGATGGAATGCCGTAACATAAAATTAATTTAACAAAATATGTAAAGACTAGAAAAGATTTTGTTTGAAATTGTGCACTTTAAATTCTTATTTACTTCACTGCAGTTACGATTTAATGCTTGTATAAAATAATTACTATTTGGTTTACAATAAATTTAAGTATTCTATAATGTTTTGGTTCTCCATTTTATCCTTTGAAATTCAATATCTGCCAGAACATTATCCATATCGGCAGAAGTATCAATGTGACGATGTTGAACAGCCAATTCCCATAGATCTGAAACAAACAACACATTAATTAAAACATTATACAAACATTCTTTTACATTCGGTTGGCAAGCTTTTTTTTTTTCATTATTTGTTTTTGAGGTGTTGTGCCGTGTTGCGCTACCTCCTTCTTTAGCCAACGTTTCGGACAGCGTTACAGTGTCCATCATCAGGGCAGATGTATAATTGTGTACTTGTTAGTGGTGAAATGTGTGCTCATGTTCTTGGAAGCAATACCGTGTTGCCAGCAAGCTGTATGGTTGGCGTTGGCAAGCTATACATTTGGTTGGCAATTTGGAGTGGGTACCTCTGCCCCGGGAACCATTTATTGGATACCTCTGCCACAGGTCATCCCAAGAGGTTTGCTATGTTTGGTGGGGTGCCAGGGTTTAAGGGGTGGAGTTTGTAAAATGTCACTGAACCTCAAATTCCTACCCACCCCTCATACCTTTTTCTTTCTCAAAACTTCCTCTCCTTTTTTTTTTCTTAAAAACACCCTCCACATAGCATCCCCAAAGATGACATAGGCCCTGAGGGCCTCCTATGTGAAGCTGATGTAAAAAAAATCAGAGTGTGCAATTCATATGTGATAGAAGTGAAACCTTCAAAAAACTAAAGTGGACAAGAATGGGGGGGCTACGAAGCACCGCACAAAGAGGAGACCGATTATACTATCTCATTCTCTCGCAGGCTAAATCCTATAGATGTGTTTGTCTCTTTTTAGTGTTGCTATTTTTCGTTTCATTGAGTTTCAAATGACAACCGTGCTAAAGAAGTTTTCACTTCAAAAAAGCAAGGTAGAACTTTAATTCACAATAAAGACTAAAATATCGCATGAAAATTGTGAAATATAGCACTGTTATAATAAGTCAATCACTTTTATTATTCCAATATTTTCAATATAATAATAATACAGAAAAAGATGCTTTGCTCCTAATAATTCGGGTACGCCTCATACGTCATACGTATGTCTAGTAATGTTACATTGTCGTGTAAATGTTCAATTTGGGAGGCGGGAATGGGTACCACCGCCCCAGGAACCTTTATTGGATAACCAACACCTCTGCCATAGGTCACCCCAAGTGGTTCGCTACGTTTGGTGATTTAGCAGGAGTGCCCGGGTTCATGGGGTTTGGTTTGTCTAGGTCTTGGAGGCGGATGACCAGGATACACTGAACCCCAGATTCCTACCCACCCCTTAAACCCTTTTCCTTTCCAGAACTCTCCTCTCCTCCTTTTCCTTTAAAAAAATCCTCCATACAGCATCCCCAAAGATGACATAGGCCCTGAGGGAAATTATTTTCCTGATAACTGATAACGTGATAATAACGATGGAGTGGAAGAGAGATAGATGCGTCACAAGCCGAACGCTCGTTCCGCGCTCTCGCTTGCACACTCAGCTCAGGCAGAACATGACAATGAGTCATGCTTTTTCGTGAGTGCAGCCGGCGTTCATCGAATTATAAGACGTTATCACGTCAAAAGGAAATGATTACAATGGTAAAATAGGAAGTTACTTCTATCGCTCTATTGATAAATCAAGGTAACAGCAGAAACACCCATTGACAATTAAACAGAAATAAAAATTATGTATGTAGTTTGTTGATTGTGTACCATTCCGTCGACCACGGAGAAGACGATGGCCTGCTTGGAGGCATCCAGGCCGCGCCCCATCAACCCCCGGAGTCCCTCCTCTGGGAAAGAAAGCCTCGTATAGAAGAACACCACCAGCAAGGACAGCACCAGCGGATGCAGCAGGAGCCACAGGAACTTAGTCACGTGTCGTCCTAACCTGAAAACACGGAAACTGCCAAATTATTGCTAATGTACAAAATAATGTATTTCAGTATTGGCATTCGGAGAGTTTTGATAAAATCTTTGGTGTTAGATTTGTCTTGGTTATCATTTATTTATTTATTTATTGCTTCTTCACAATTTTAATTCATTTTTAGCATGTAATTATTAACCCCACTAGGGTTCGCCTATTTCAGGGTTAATAATTTCACAATTTATTCAAAACACACATAAATATAGGTAATGACCAAACAGTTAAATAAAAGCAAAATAATAAAATTTTAAAAATAAAAATGATAAATGTAGAAAATTTGTAGAAAAAATAACAAATGAATTAACAACAAAGTGTTGAGGATCAGACAAAATGATATCATTCATTGTGTCATTCGTTCATACCATTTTCAACAATAAAGAAAATTAAAAAATATATATCCTTATTAGACATGGGCAGATTTATTCCCAGGACTGAATCGATTCAGTCTGATTCTCCCCCGGCCTTTTGAATTGATTCCTTTAATGCATTCTTTTAATTCAATGAATTCAAAAAAAAAAAAAAAAAAAAACAACAACAACAACAACAAAAACGACTTTTTTATATGTGTGTAACAATTAGGATGATTAATTAACATGGAGCCTCAAAATCAAGTCACAAAAAAAATCGTGATGAAAATATATGTATGCACGAACAGTAAACAAAACACCACCATTTTAAACAAAAAACGTTAAAACAAAAACTTATACACCAGATACATAGCATCCATACTTAATATTACATAAACCCCAAATTCAGTAAGTACAAACTAATGACGATTTTTTCACTTAGATAAAAAATAAAGAGTACTCAAAACCAGATTAAAATTTAAAATTATAAAAAAAAACATACACACTCCAATTGCCTTTACATAAAAATTATACATATAACAAGAAAGAAAGAGAAAATACACATAATTTGCCCACATCTTCTTCACAAAATATCCCAATCGGGGATGCCATAGTCTCATTAGCTACAGATGGGAGCGGTTGGGACTTGTGCGGTATTCACATAAAAAAAATATATATTATTATCGCGCTTTCATATATCCGATCCGGTCTCCTGGAATAAGCTTTACCCAAATATATATTTTTAAATGCATGTAGGTACCTACCTCACTGGTAAAGTTAAAACCTTGCGCCAAATAAAAACTGATTGAAATCTAAGCGACACGCGTCGTACAATTTCTTACAAAAATAACGGAACAAATAATCACTCGATTATTATTTATCACGGTTCGACACTCGACAGCTGACTGATGTTTTGTTTACGGATAGATAGGCAGATACCATAAAAAACAATAATATAAATAAACATCGTTTTGTTTCTAAACGCATTGCATAATTATCGCAGGTGGGAGGGAGAAAAAACATAGAACTTAATTTCGCTTTTTTTAGCAGGAGTTCGGGGTCAGGAAGTGGGAAGTTTCGCCCTAAGTTGACGGCTTGGCCGCGCGGGAACTAACGACGAACCCAATCTCTGCCAGCATTAAGGGATGAATTAGGAACTTCTGACTAATAGGTGTCTTTTGTCTTGCAGTGACTTGAATAACTTGCATTTCGCGGACCTAGTTAATCTTCAACGGACTTGAGTTGTCCGGTCAGATCGACTCGACACGTGGGACATAGGATTTGAGACAAAAACGTCACAACTGAATTAGAAACAAATGTTTTGATTCCTTGAGTAAGTGAAACAGAGATTGGGATTGAGCGCTACGGTCCGCACAGACCGAATGAATGAGGAATAAAATTATTAATTCCTTGAATAAGTGGGAGCTGCGGGACGACTGTGAAAAAGACGCGACACCAGAATTCGGAATTACTTGGTTCTTGACTAACTCGTCGTGACTTTGTCGGTTGGCGGTTTTGTCGCTTGGGCTGGGGGACTTGACTCTCTGGCCTACGGGTTTATTTTTTATGGATTTACTGCGCAGGATACTACACGTGACAGGCATTTCGCGGCGCGCCGCCTATCTGCCTGCCTATCTACCTACCTGCCTATCCGCGCAGCAAATAACCAGAATAATATTTAACTAAATTCCTACAAAATACTACAATATTTACAGAGCACATTATTATTTTCTTACCTCAATATAACATGAAATAATTTAACTGTAAAATAAATGAATAGAAATAAAAAGAAATATGGTGCTGTTAAAAAATCGTAGGATGCAAGGCCAATGGTAAGGAATTAAGATTTAATTCCTTTTGAAAAAGAGAATCAGATCGAGTATGTCACAAGATTGAATTTATTCATTTAATTCATTCATTCAATTTTGCCCACGTCTAATCCTTATCTATACTAATATTATAAAGAGGGAGGATTTGATTGTTTGTTTGTTTGTTTGTTTGTTTGTTTGTTTGCATCGAATAGGCTCCGAAACTACTGAACCGATTTGAAAAATTCTTTCACTGTTGGGAAGCTACACTATTCCCGGGTAACATAGGCTATATTCTATTTTAAAAAAAAATAGGCATCTTTACTAAAACTACAATAATGTAACCCAAGGTGTAAAAAAATTACCGAAAATATTCTTTAAATCACGTGCGCTGCAAAAACTATTGATGATAGAATAAAATAATGTACTACAACTTTGTAGAACACATCATTATCTACAAAAAATGTCGCGACAGCATATGTCTAACTATTATAGTTATGCCACAATAAGTGTTCTTTTATTTAAAAAATTTAATTGAAATGCCGCCGCTAGAAAAGACTCTTTATTTGTATCTTGATATTAATTCTTATCAATATAAATTTATATTCGATTATAAATTTATAAATTTTATATTCGAGACTGTTTCAATGCCTTTGTATAACTTTTTGAATTATTCAATTCGGACATCCCATTCAAAAGATATCACGAGTTTAAAAATGTAAGTATTATACAATGTTAGCGTCACTGGGGTACGGGCCGTACGGAAGGACACCAACAAACAATCAAATCTTTCCTATCTTATGTATAAAAATCAAAAATTGTTTGTTCGTATTTTATACGCTGTCATACCGTTCATCCGATTGCGATGAAACTTTGGTGATTTGTTGTGCGCACGCCCGCAAAGGATATAGGCTATTTATAATGGTAAGTTCTGGCGTTATTGAATTTGTATTAATGAAAATGTGCGTATTTCATATATTTTAGTGGCAAGGAGGAAAGGCAGGGGGGAGGAGAACGGGGGAGGTGGGGTACGTGGGTGGGAAGACGAGGGATGGGAAGGCGGGGAAGGTAGAAGGGAAACGCGAAAGGGGAAGGGGACTCGGGAGGTGAACGGGGACGCACGGGAAAGGACATTCAAGGAGAATCAATTGATTTCTTTGCATTGCAACGCAAGCCGTGCTTTGTGCTTTGAGTTTTAGCTTTAAGCTTTGAAATTTAAGCTTTGAGCTTTAAGCTTTGAACTTTATGCATTCAACGTTAAGCTTTACGTGTTGAGCTTTAAGCCTTGAACTTTAAGATTTGATATTGAATTTTGAGTATTGAGCTTTGTGCTTTGAGATTTGTGTTTTGAGCTTTAACTTTGAGCTTTGTGCTTTAAGCTTTGTGCTTTGAGATTTGTGTTTTGAGCTTTAACTTTGAGCTTTATTTTTAAGCTTTGTGCTTTGAGTTTTAAGCTTTAAGCTTTGAACTCAAGTTTAGAGCTTTGATATTAAGCTTAAACTTTGGCCTTTAAACTTTGAATTTTTGCTTTAAGCTTGAGCTTTAAGATTGAGCTTTAAGCTTTGAGTTTAATATTTGAGCTTTATGCATTCGGCTTTAAGCTTTGAGCTTTGCGCAAAGCATAAAGCTTAGCGCTAAAAGTTTAAAGCTTAAAACTTAAGGCTTAAATCTCAAAGCTCAAAGCTTGAAATTCAATGCTTTAAGCTCAAGGCTTTAATCCCAAAGCTTAAAGCTCAAAACTTGAAGCTCAAAGCTTGAAGCTCAAGGATTTAATCTCAAAAATTAAAGCTCTAAACTTAAATTCAAAGCTTAAAGCTGAAAGCTTGAAGCTCAAAGCTTTAAGCTCAAGGCTTTAATCACAAAACTTAAAGCCCAAAGCTTTAAACTCAAAGCTTAAAGCTCAAAACTTAAAGCTTAAAGCTCAAGACTTTAATCTCAAAGCTTAAAGCTCTAAACTTACATTCAAAGCTTAAAACTGAAAGCTTGAAGCTCAAAGCCTAAAGCTCAAGGCTTAAATCTCAAAGCTTAAAGCTCAAAACTTCAAGCTCAAAGCTTAAAGCTCAATGCTTGAATATTAAAGATTAAAGCTCAAAGCTTAAGGTTAAAGCTCAAAGTTTAACCCTTCAAAAATTTTAAAGCTTGAAGCTCAAAGCTTAAAGCTCAAAGCTTAACCCTTCAAAAATTTGGCGTATTTTGTCAAAAGGTAAAAATGTTTCGATATATATCGATTTCGCAATAAAAATTCAAATAAATGGAATATTTGTAAACGTATCGAAAAACTAAATAGGTACTGGTTTTGAAAGGTGAAATACGCTTAAATAAATGGTATTATTAGAAATTACAAAAACATTTTTTAAATACAAATTTTTTTAATGTAAACTTTAAAAAAATTTAAAAATACTCAACTGACATTTTTGATATTAAAATTGCTGATCTATAGAAAATGTGTTTGTTTCTGTCTATGTTTGTGAGATGTTTTGCGTTGCTAAACCGTTCATCCGATTGCAATGAAACTTTGGGGATTTGATGTGCGCATTCCCGCGATGGTTTATACACGTGTAAAGTGAGTTCTGGCATCATCTGGGACGAATGGGAAAGGGTAAGTAGAGCGATTTTTTTTCTTTATTAAGTGGCATAGCATATGCCGGGAACTCGCTATTGTATTTAAATGCCTGTGTCAGAATTTGGTAAATTGAATTATGTAATAGAAAATACCTACCCTAAAATTCTAAATCTATACTAATATTATGAATGCGAAACTGCATGTGTTTGTTTGTTACGCTTTCACGCATAAACTAATAAACCGATCTTAGAATTTTTTTCACCAATAGAAAGCTACATTATACGCGAGTAATATAGGCTATATATAATGGTAAGTTCTGGCGTTACGAAATTATAAATATTAAAATATTATATTTATTTTACGTTTTCTGTCGAAAAAGGCGGGTTATTTTTTTTTTTTTTTTTACAGCTATTTTTTTTTTTTTTTACAATACCGCACAAGAGTCCCAACTGCTCCCGTGTGGAGCCAGTGAGACTATGGCATCCCCAATCGGGGTATGTTGTGAGGCTGAAGGTAGTGGGGAGGGGAAGGAGATAGGGAAGAGGAAGGTGGGGAAGTACCTGGCTATTCAGATCTGGTCACTAAACACGGCTAAAGCCATTTCAAGCAACGTTTCAATTCTGAATGGTGGTATTACACCAGGGCGATACTGATAGAATCTTCCACTCTGGAACGTGCCGCAAATATACTATTTATTTTAAATGAATAAATTGTGAAATAACACAAATGAATCAAATAAAATTTATTTGCGCACGCCGGGTTCGAACCCGCGACCTTCGGATTGTGAGTCGAGAGTCTTGCCTCGGGACCACGGAGGCCGGCAGTTATTGCTAACGTCAGAAGAAAAGCAAAACAAATCGTTGCCGTAAAACCATGTTGATATATATTTTTTAAATCAGTCATCGTAGTTAATATTTATCTCTAAAAAATGAATCGCCGAAATGTATTTACGCGCATGACTGACTTCCGAACAACGGCACCAAATTGGATTTTACTACTGGTGAGCTCTGGCATTATGAAATATGCAAAAGGTGGCATGCGAGCTGTTTGAAAACTGAATGTACCGGGAAAGAATGTATGAAATGCGGGAGGGGGACTCGGGTAGGGGGTTCGCAGGAGGGGGAGGAGGGAAACCCGGGAGGGGGAGGGGAATCTGGGAGGGGGGAGGGGAGCCTGGGAGGGGGGTTCGCGGGATGGGGAAAGGGGTATTGGAGTGGGGGGAGGAAAGGTGGAGGAGGCGGAGTAAGAACGCGAGACGGGAAGAGGACGCGGGAGAGGAAGGGGAGGCGGAAGGGGAACGGGACGAATGGGAAAGGACACGCAGGAGAAAATAATTTATTTATTAAATGGCATGGCAACGCATGCCGGGTACCAGCTAGTGGTTTATAAATGTATAAGCAAAAAATAACATAATGAAAAAAAAAGATTTATAAATGATTGCATGATAAAAGCGAATCTTAAGGTGAGTATTAAATAATTTTGAAATAAATATGAAAGACACCTTTTTTAAGAGAACATTTAGAATAGTTTAGATAGTAATAGAAGAAGTGCCCGTTTTCATTAAAACACGATTGTATTTTATTGATTATTTATTGTAAAGGGTGTTTTTTTTAGAGGTTTGGTTTTAAAACTGGTACCATTGTTTCTACAGACTGTCAATTTGACAGTTGATTTGTAGTTAGTACGTTTTGCCATTTCACTATGAATAGACTGGCGACAGAACGGGCGATTGCAAATTGTGCAAATTTATCTTGAAAATCATGGTTCGGTTCGCCAAACTTATCGTGCCCTACGTACATTTTACTGTCGACATAA
Organism: Glyphotaelius pellucidus; assembly: GCA_936435175.1. NCBI lineage: Eukaryota > Metazoa > Arthropoda > Insecta > Trichoptera > Limnephilidae > Glyphotaelius > Glyphotaelius pellucidus. Next base: position 10,341,858 of record OW386561.1, on the reverse strand, counting down.
TCATCCATCCGAGCAAGTTATTCGGAAGATCATGAATCGTTTACACACCACGTACACTCTAGTGGATAATACGCGTCCACAAAGACGACAAAGAAGAAGTTATTGCTGCTGTGGAGAGTAGTGTTGAGGAGAATCCGAATGAGTCGATTCGCCACGTGCACAGCAATTGCAGCTGTGGCCATCCACTTTGGATGATTCTGCGGAAAGATCTGGGTCTAGGCCTCCTCGACCGTGTGATCCCACACCATTAGATTACTTTCTTTAGGGGTATGTGAAGTCACTAGTCTATGCTGATAAACCAGACACGTTGGACCATTTGGAAGTCAACATTCGCCATGGTTTTGCCGATATATGGCCCCAGTTGCCCGATAAAGTTGTTAAAAATTGGACTTTGAGATTGCGTTTCATTTGAGCTAGCTGTGGCGCTTATATGCCCGAAATCATATTTAAACAATAATGGCATAATATTATCTATTAAATAAAGCCAATATCATGGACATTAACATTATTTTAATGTGTTTTTTTTCATTTTGAATTTGTATACCTTTACAAAAACACCTGTTATAAGTGACACCTTGGAAATGCCACCTGTGTGATCTTTTAGTTTTGACAAAGTTGTGGGATGCGATAACCCGGATATATTTATTTATTGTTTCTTTACCTATTTTTAATTTAGGTGTTGTTATTTAAATTTAAATTTTTAACCTCACTTGGACATAGGTTAATAATTTTATAAAAATACACAAAATAATACAAGTATTGAAAGACAATATTGCTACAATAATATTTCTCGCAGAATGGGTCTCTACTAAGCTGTAGGAACTAATATTTTAAATGTACGCATGTAGGGTGACCATGTGTTGAAATCAGCTTTGAAAAAATATTTTTTTTTTGTAAGCTGTATCATTATCTATGCTGCTTTGATAGTCCTTATAGTTTGATCGTAGCTCGGTGACAGTCGGCACGCAATAGCAATATCTACCTTTTTTTCTATTATCAATATTGCCCAAAGATGATTTCGAGGGAACTGCAAGCTTCGGATATGTGAAAGCCACCAAGAAAATAGAAATTTGAGGGAGACTTACATCCAAAGTTGGACTTTGGAGGTTATCCACCACTTACCCGCCCTTGTATAAGTAACAGATGGTTTCTCCTTCAAGGCTCTCGCAAGATTCTAATTTTTTTTGTTAAACGAAGCTACATTTATTTATTTTAAACGGAGTCCCTGCATACGTTGTTAGTAAGCAGTATGCAAGTGCTTAACAGGAAAAACAAAATGCAAAAAAATTGTTTAAAGTTGGACTTTGGAGGACCCACCCTCTTTCCCGCCCTGGTATAGGTAACAGATGGTTACCCCTTCAAGGACTCAAAGGACTCTAATTTTGTAAACGGCTCTACTCAAAGTTAAAATATGGCACCTCTTAAAGTTGGACTCACGAAAAGGTAGACAAAGAGTTGACTTACTGAGATCTAGTGCCCCCGACAGTGACCATGAGCCCCACGGGCGCATACACAGCAGCCAGGCAGAATCCCAGTGAGAAGTTGTGCATGCCCACGGCCAGCACGAGCGTGGCCAGCTCCAGTAGCGCCACTATCAGCAGGGAGCGCTGCTGCACCCCTCTCTCCACCCCTGACCCCGTCTCCCCTCCAGACATCAGACTGTTGAAGAGGCGGGGCAGCACTAGGACGGATATGACGGAGAAGGCGACGAGGCCGTAAAATAGGGCTTCTTCAGTGCGAAGAGCGAATTTTTTCACTCCTAGAAATGAAAAACAAATTTTATACATTACTTTCTCATCTGGAAATATTGTGCGACACAGAACAGTTAAATAACCTGTTTTGGTGTGGCAATCACATATTTTATTCAAATTTATAATCATAAAAAGCAGTAGGACTCTTCGGTCGCAAGCTGCTCCATGAGTTTGTAAATTTAGTCTTGAAAAAACAAAGGAAAAATGGTGAAGATGATAAATCAGGAATCCACAAAAATTGTGTTGTATGAAGGAAAATGGTTACCATAATAAAACAGCAATCTACAAAAATTGTGTTGTATGAAGGAAAATGGTTAACATGATAAAACAGGAATCTACTAATATTGAAAATTAAATGGAACCACAGAGAATTAAATAAGGTGTTTTGCAGAAAAATAAATGTAAGTCCAAGAAACTTCATATCACCTTGAGTGCGCAATTCCATTACAGTACATGGGGGTTCACACACAAGGTGATGTGACACTATGGAGATTTTGAAATATGTAGATGCAAACGGTTGCCGCTACTAATGTGGCTTGTGTGCGGGGATAATAATAAAATATATTTACCTAAGACGCTTATAAAAGGCGGTGAAGACATTACGGCATAACCAATTGTGTGAATGACCAGAAACGTTATCAGCAAATTCATCAGATTCAGGTGGTTCGGCGTCGAATCGGCGTCATGGTTATCACAGCCCAAACCATCGCAGCATTCCTTCTCCGCCAGCTTATCTCCGCTTTCGTCGGCTGAATCTTCGTCGATGTCCGATATTTCCTGATTGGTCGCCATCGTGTCTCCCTCGCTGCAGTCTTTGGACTCCTTGTTATCGCAGGTTTTGGCGTTTTCTTGTTTCTGCGACGTGAGCCAGAGGGCGAATGCCCGGATAAACAGTGCGGCAACTAGCAGGCCAAGAGGCGGCATGTACTGACCTACAAAAAATAATAGAAGACTATAATCACATCTTCTTCCATTAGTCTTGTTCGGGTCGAGGATGTATGTATCTACACTTGTTACATAAAGCATTTGTAATAAGTTGTGTGCATACTTTTATACACACCATATTTATGGTCTCGGTGTGTAGCACCTTCATTATTTGTGAATTGTTAAGTTGTGCTTTGGTCAGATTGCCAGTCCTGGAATTTTTTGGATCTGCACTCTTGCCAAACCTACAGGCAGCAAACAAAACTTGGGAATTCAAACGAAAGCAAGATTCATTCCTTGTGCGAAAATCGTGCAATTTCAACATCTCCTTTGAAAAGTCAAGTGGTGAAAAAAATATACGAAAAATTGGTTAAATAGGTTATGTTTTGGGCTATTTTTCAATTTTTTTTTTCAATAAGCGTGTTTATGCACTGGTGCCAAAGGAATTAATGACGCTAGTTCCTCGGAGCATATTCCACTGTAATACCAGTAGAATAACGACAGCATATCTACTAAATGCCTCTACTCCAAAGATTGCAATCTGCTTGTTAAGATAGGGCAATCTATCACAGAGTCAAGGGTTTTTTTCAGGTATGTTGGGGCTCCAGACCAGAGGTGACTGCCAAATTCAACAGTGGGGCGCACTTGCGATTTGTACAGGGTCAGCAGTTGTGTACTATCTGCGGGCCGTGCAGTACGCCCGGCTTCTGAGGGGCTAACTTGACTCTGGCTTGGATAGAGCCTCCGTACCTGAGCTGGTCACTTAAAGTTACAACAAGGCAACTTGGGAAGATTACAAAGGAATAAACAAAGATTGGCAACTAGCGTAACAACAAATTATCTGCCTGTAAGAAGTTTATGAAGGCAAAAAAATCAAGGCATTTTTTTGTAATTTGACATCAAATTTCTAAGATATTTTAGGATAGAGTTAAGTAAACATACTGATGCTGAGGAAGCGGTCGGTTCCGGTGCGCAGATAGAAGAAGTAGCTCTGATGGAACCTCTCCAGCAGGTTGTTGAGACTTCGGAGCGAGGCCTCGAGGGCGTGCGCTGGCCGACCACCACCTCCACCCTGCCCCGCCGACATCAGCGTCACGGCCTCTATGCCGTAGCGGTGAAACAGACCGTGATTTCCCGTCGGCACCTGAACATACAGAGTCATTATTGTTTGTTTATTATAATGTTTGAATTGGTTCCACAGAAGACAGAACATCGAAGAAAGGTGAAGAAAAATAACAAACAAGCAAACCGAACTGTTGACGCATCTCCCTTTTCCACCTATCCTTATCTGACAGTGTGTGGCCAATTTGCCTATGTATAACGTTTGCAACAATATATTATCATGGAACAATCAGTTTATTATGGAAGCTCAGAACACTCTCCTAGTGCAATTTAATATGGATTCAATTGCGAAATCTGGGCAGTGTCTAGTGATCTGGCAGTGAGTGCACATGGAGCGTTCAGAAATTGGTGAATCTTTCTAAAATAAATTACATAAATATTTGAGATGAAACGGATATTCGGTAAATATACGATATCCAGCCAATCCGGCCTAAATTTAAAATCCGGCCGGATACCGGATAATAAACGAGTATCCGGCCGGATACCGGAAAACAAACGAGTATCAGATAAAATGCAATATTTTGATTTTTGACGTGTAACTTGTTAGTAAACTGTAGAAATAAATTATTAGTAATCAAATTTTTAACGTATATATATAACGTTATTATATGATATGATATATTATCGAGGCAAATTGATAAAACATAGTGAAATGGATGTTTTATTAAGAAGACATGTCATTTTTTAGTGAAGTTCAAAATTGATTTCTCTCCTATTGTACTTAAACCCAGTTACACTTATTTACCTAACCATAACATTCAATAGATAAATCTTTCGTTCAGCGATAAATTCCATTAAGTAATTAAAAACAGAAGAAAAGATATAAGCTATTTTTGTTTGGTACATACCTGTCTTTTTTCCTTTCCCACCATAAGAAATTTTAACATTACATAACGAACAAATAGCAAATTTTTGATCTTCACTTTTTATATCAAAATATTTCCGTAAAGGCGATCTTTTCTTTATCGAAGACATTTTTCTTCAGTAACTGAATCTCTTTGAATTTATAGAAAGAAACATTAATAAAATCACCTCAAATTCAAATTACAACAGCACGTTTTATCGTAACCGCAAATGATTGTGTCTGCAATCAATTCAATAAGACAATGAAACACTAGCTTCACTCATAAACGAAAGGGCCCGAACTCACCCCAGTCCACCCGATCGTTTGTGCAGTTCACTCATGTAACGAGTCGCCAATCGGCTATGTTCAGCCGGATATCCGGCTTCAAGGTTGGCCGGATATTCGGTATCCGGCAAAACATTTATCAGTTTCATCTCTAATAAATTATGTTTATTAATTTAATAAAGTCACAACTTTTTTTTACTGTTGTATTCAGTGTTTTAACTTTCAAAGCTGTAATTTAATAACAACTCACTCCTGTGACTTGAGTTGTGACCATAGAGATGAGGGTGTTGAAAGAATTCAGCCAAGTCTTCCATGGACTAGTTCTGGGTGTCCAGGAAAAGCTAAAACATATAAAATGAGAATGAACACATGACAATCAATGTATCTAATTAATGAAGACAATATCTAAAACTCAAACTCAGGACCTATGACTTTCCGGGTCAGTGCTCTACCAACTGCTAAGAGAGCTAATGCGTCCCTGTCCGATTTGGTCATATTTAACTGTAACATTCTCCGACTAAGAACTGCCAACATTATCTTCATTTGAGTCCTAGAAGTGACCGTATCTTTTTATTATCTTTCGTATCTTTTATATTGTGTTCATTAATTAAATATTACAATTCGAGGCATTACTCATTAAGTTAAAAATAAAAATAAAAATCAATACATCATTTTTTAAATATTTTTTTGTGAAAACCTCACAAGATCCCAACTGCTCCCGTCTGGAGCCAGTGAGACTATGGCATCCCCAATTGGGGTATGTTGTGAGGCTGAAGGTAGTGGGGAGGGGTAGGAGATGAGAAATAGAAAGGTGAGGGTTCAGATCAGGTCACCAAACGAGGCTTAAGCTATTTCAAGAAACGTTGCAAATCTGAATGGTGGTCTTACACCGGGGCGATACTGAGAGGACCTTCCACTCTATAACGTGCCGAAAATACAAAAATAAATTAATCAAATGAAATTTACTTGAGCACCCAGGATTTGAACCCGCGTCCTCCGAAGTCATAGTCGAAAGCCTTGCCCCTCGACCACGGAGGCGTCAAAACATAATTAAACAAATTAATTTCGATTGTTGGTGCATGAGTAAGTATCATTTGAAATATTCCTGTGTAATGCATAACATTATTCAACTGCTATCTATTGAATGGCTACCCTATTCAGAAGTGGCACTACATTTTTCTTAGAGTAGTATGAATATAACATGACTTGAATTTTTATAATGTCAATGGGATGTTGTAATTTTCAAGATTACTAACATTCGACAGGTGAATTTCTTCTTTTGAAGATATTTTTTTATAAATGCTTTCAGCTTCACAAATCCTACAATTACAGGATACTAATCCTGTAATTTTTCACAGGACTATGCTAGGGATTTTACTAAAGTACTATGATTGAAACTTACCTATTTTTGTACGCATGGGGCACGCTGGACTGAACACACATCTTGTGAACCAGGGTGACCAAATCTAAGTTGGGTAGTTGTCCGTTTAATCCTTCCACTTTCACCTCCATGTACTCTGGAAATAAGGAGTGGAAATATTGCAGTGGGTTCAATCACAAAGAAAAGAATTCTTACAAGAGATGATGAGATGTGTGAATTAGGGTGAGTGGAACATTTTACAAAGATGCTCATAAGTCTAAAATAGTGTCCAGCTTCTAGTGCACAGTCACAAAAGATACAAATGTATTCAATGCAATTCAATTTATTATTTTCAAAACATTACAAAATTGTTCATCTTAAGGTAGGTCTCTTCCGAGCAAAACCATGAACATGAACAATCGCTTGAACACCATTATAAAAATTGCCAACTTTGAACAATTTTTCTTCAAAAACGCTGTGTTCAAGCTTCATCACGGGTGATGGAAAACATTCCCCTCCCGGGTGAAGTGGGAAGGCAAGCGGGGCCTGGGCGGGGGGGGGGGGATTAGTTCATTTTTTTACAGGAGCTGCGCCGAGCGGTTGGTAACGGAGATAAATCGAATGAGATTTGGGGTTATGTTATTTGCGAGCCTAATAATTATGACTTTAAATTGTAAATAAATACTGTCGTAATGGATGATTATTTCTTTCGTGAACTTGCTTGTATATAAAGTCTATTAATTTATAAATCAGTTTCAGAGACACGGAAGAAATTGACCAATTCAAATCGGTATTCTATTCTTAATTCCTGATAAATAAATACTTAATAAAAATTCGAGGTAGGTAGGTCTAACTTGAAATCTGCATTTGATACTTAGCCTACAATCTTATTGATAAATTTCACATCAGAACTCAACTTTTGATGTCTATGTAATTAATTACGCACTCGAAATTCTTAAATAGTAACGTTAGGTTGTGCAATAATCGATATTAGTCAGAAATCTTAGCTGATAAATAAATATCTATTAAAATATCTGTGTTTTCTCCCTGATGTAGCATCTCTTCTTCATTGGAACAATTTTAACATTTATGTAAACGCCAAACGTCAAGTGTTCAGTGCGTATGCGTGGACACATTGACAGGTCCTTACCACAGGCCACTAGCCAAATTGTGTGTGACCGTGCAAACTTTGCCCCAATCTTTCAAACCATTGTTACGTTGTAACATTTTAGGATTGCGCACAAATACGCAGGCGCACGCATTACCCCCTCCCGCGAGGGACGAAACGGCCAGACGCGCGAGCATCTCGGCCGGCAGTCTGCTCAGTTCCCCACCGCTCCTCGCGGGCTCCACACACCGCTCGTGCGAACATGTCCGAAATCTCTGTGATAGTTTCGCCCGCGGGCGCACCTCCGCGTGTTTGTGTAAGCATCGGACGCTGCTCCATCCGGAATAATAGCCCGTAAAACGCTATTAGCCCATAAAAAACGTGAGTCAATACAATGTTTTATCCTATGTGTGCAAATGGTGATTAAATTCCCCTAAAAAAGCGTGTAGAGAGAGAAGATTCTGACGTTCAAACTAACTTTTAGCTAGGATTGTTCATCCCTTGTCGCCGATGGCCGAGGCTGGCCCGCCTATGTACTATTGTGAATCCTAGAATTGAATAAACTATTTATGCTATAACATACAGTGTTTTGTTTGTCGAGAGAGGCCCGGGAGGATGGAAAGAGAGGAAACCCGAACCATAGGCACTCGCCTAGGGTTTAGGAGGAAACATGCTTGAGCCCGAAACCCTGAGCTAGTTTATTTGGGGCAAATCCAGCATCTAATTGTATTAAATATGTGGGAGCTTTCTCCTGGAGGCCATGGCCTCGCCTGCATGTCGCTGCTCAGCCGCTAACACCATATTTCAACAAACGGAGGAGACGGAAAACAAAAAATGATTATAGTGACGTTCAAGCGAACATACACGTAATTTCATAAACATGGTATGTATAACACAGTTTTGTATGTCGATATCAGAGTTGATTCTGTTGAACCAACAGCAAAATTGCTCTCTCTACCGGCATGACCACTAGCAATTTAGTCCTTCAGGCTGAGAGATAGAACAGTCTATGCTATCGGTGACAGAGATAAACATCGCAAACATAGAAAGAATGCTCTCTATGATAGCCGAGTTTTCAAACTATCCACGAATCAGTCTGAAGAAATGTGTAGCAATTTGTAGATTTCTTTTGACACGTAGATGTACTGTTACTTACTGACAGACAAGGTGGACATCTCCAGATTGATGGCGGCCTGTATGGCCCCCGCCCGCCCCTTGAGGTCCCCCGCATCCAACCAGTCCGAGTGTGTGTGGTGGTAAGCCTGCAGCCAGGCCTGCGCACCCAGTTGCTCGTGCGCAGTAACCAGGAAGATCAGGTCTTTGGCCCAATACTTGCGAGCTGGAAAACATGACAAGAGTGATAAACTGAGCATGAGGAGATTAGCAAAAAATACATCAGAAATGGCCGATGCAACAAGGAATGTGAAAATTGGATAATAACCAGCATTTATTGGATATGGAACCCCTGCTATAGGTCACCCTAAGTGGTTCGCTTCGCTTGATGATTTAGCAGGGGTGCCTGGGATCTAGGGGTGAGGTTTGTCTAGGTTTTGGTGGTGAACGGTTTCGTCACCTACTGCGTGGCGGCCCGGATCGGAAGAGACTGCTTGAGGCAGACATAATCTAAACCTCTCCAGCCAGACTCTCTCGACCCATCGCCTTGCACCGCAGTGGGAGGGGTGGTTTCATATGTCTCTCACTCCTGGACACGTTGATCCCCAGATTCCTACCCACCCCTCATACCTTATTCCTTCCCAGAACTTACTCTCCTTCTTTTCCCTAAAAAGACTCCACATGGAATCCCCAAGATGGCATAAACCCTGAGGGAATTTTTTTTGTATGAAAAAAACTCCAGAGCACTATCGGCACACCACTCGTTGAAAAAAAGTCCGAAAGCTTTTTATTTGAAATAAATAAATAGTTATTAATGGATGCGGAGCATCCAAAGCATGTATGATGGGACAGCACCATATACTTAGGCATAAGAAACTGAAAGAAGAAAACAGGAGACTGGAAGGGGTGGAGGAGTTTCCTAAGCAGCCAGGACTCTTCAAGGTTTGAAGGAAATAGAAAGTAAAAGAGGCCAAAAAATCAGGTGATCAACATAAGAAAGCAGGGTCCTTTGATGAGGGATGAAGTAGTAGACAGGGTGAGACTTACAGCGGGCGAACTTGGCCATGGCGAGCATCAGCGCAATGCCGGCGTTGGTAGTCTTGCTGTGCGAGGACAGGGGTCGGTAGGGGGCGCTGATGACCAGGGCCTCCGTGGAGGCAGAGCGCCCCGCCCTCAGGATGCCGTACACATTCTCGCCCTGGAATTTCTGAAATTGACAAAAATTGAATCATTTTAGTTTAGTGCCAAGTTTTGGGTTTTAAATATTTTATTCTTACAACAAATAAGGTGTTAATCAAATTATATAAAGAAGAGTGTCTGTGAACTGTGGCGGGCAGGCGAACACTGGGCGGGCAGCATTTGAAAGCATGAAATTAATGAAATTTCGCCCACTGAAGGAGGACAAGGAAGCAATCTTGCTGTTGAACAGAATTAATTTGGATATCGACATATTTAGCGTTAGTGAAGCTGCCTTTAAAAGGCAAGCTCTATTAATGCTTGTATAGTTTATATCTACCATTTATGTACAATATACTACTGTTACAAATGTAATTTAAAAATGAATTAAAATGTTACATTTTGTAATGTTTTTAAAAGAATAAAAATGAATTGAGCTGAATTGAATGTCACACTCTAGTCTGATTTCAAAAACTCCTTGTAAAGTCCGGGACTTCAGATGGTTTATTATATGTAATTAAGTTGTGCGCCTGTCTGTAACCCTGGTTCAATAAACTCTAGAACTTGGATTTGCTTTTTAAAAATTGTAATCGATTGCATAAAAAATTCAGAGAGGCGTCCAGTAGGTATCTACCTAAAATATAACATTTTAAAAGGTTTTCAATTGTCTTTTTTCAAAATTAGAATTATAATTTCCTGTGCTTTTTCACAGGTCTGCGCTAGTGAGTAATATTTTTAAAAATATTCTTTGTAGAAATATGTTATGCCGGATTAATTTGTAGCTACCAGTCCCATGTTCGCTATGCCAATTCAATTACGCCGCTATTGTATTGCAAGGAATGTAAGAGACATACCTACATATTATCGTTGCGGCGTGTACCCTGGCATTGTGTAAATTATAAGGAGTTTACTGGAAAGGTCTCAACTCTACGCCTACCAGCACAGCAGCGAGAACGTTCGGGAACTTTTAACCTACCTCTTTGGTGCCGAGTGGGAATTTGAGGGTGAAGTTGTGCGTATACACATCCAAGTTCATCTGCCTCATTTTGGCCGCCAGCCATGGAATGGGTAAAGCATCTCTAGTCTCGTAGTTTTCCTAAAATGGATAGACACAATATTCTGATATTAAACTAAAATATACAAATTCATAGAAAAGTCGTAATGAGTTTTTTTTACAACAGCTCCACACAGGAGGCCCTGAAGAAAAATAATATATAAATAAATTTAATACAATAATCGACCACCATTTGGGGATGCTATGTGGAGGAAGGAGACGAAGTCCTGGGATAATAAAAGGTACGAGGGGTGCGTGAGAATCTGGAGGTTAATGTGTCCAGAAGTGACAGACATATGAATCCATTCCTCCCACTGCGGTGCAAGGTGATGGATCGAGAGAGTTCAGAGGTCTAGGTTAGGTCTCCCTCAGCAAACACATTCACCGCCAAGACCTAGACCAGGGGTCGGAATTTGCAGTTCTTTGCATAAAAGCGTCTGCGGCTCTTCAGACATCAATTGCAATTTCACCTCTACTCAACCAGCCTTATAAGATGGAGCCGCCAAACGATTATTTTTTTGCATTCTGAACACAAAACTGGTTTAACAAGGAATCTATGTGCAAGTCTGTTTATAGAAACATTTAAACGAGCAGAAGTATTAATATTACAGTATGAATGTAGATAACACAAAGCAAATCGTAATTATCAATCCACCACATTTTTACCACAGTATGCAATCTGCGAGAACGCGTACGGGCATTTGTATGTGAATTTCACATACATGTGGGGATACATGCGCCTCAGGAATAGCGTTTCTAGAGATCAGGATTGGTATCAGCACTCCAATGTGGACAGCTAGACTCGCTTCTTTGGACAACTTTGCTACATATATCTCAAGAAAAAACAACGTAGGATAAAGAAAAAAGGAAAACCAACCTTTACTTCATCATTAAGTTCATTAAATAATCGCTTTGCTGTTCCATCATCCACAAACTCGGATCGCACCAATCCTGAAACATACAAACTTGTCAATTGTTTTACTAAATGAGTTTGATAAATTTGAAAAATCTGATTTAATTTCCATCCATATAGAATCTATAATATTGTACAGAGTGTGGCCGCTGTTTAATGATTAGTTTTTAAGATTTCCTGTGGCAATATCCTTTCCTTGATCTATTAAAATTAGGATTGTTCAAGTACCAAATAGCACTAATGAATTCAAAATTGCTCCTTGGTCTAAAACATAATTTGTTTGTATTATTATCTTACCTGGTAGAAGAGCATTTTCTGAATAAGAGTTTGCATTATTGAATGACTTATGTGCTAGCAAGCAAAACCAGACGTAGGCCGATATGCACAGGAGGAAACAGAAAGGCCTGTGATATTTAATTAAAAAGTGGGCCCATTTGCTGTGCCCTACCTCAGGATCCGATAACAGTCCCATTTTTTGGATATTCTAAAAAGAGATCTACAAACAAACTATAACACAAACTATGTCGCAATGAAACTTTTGAAATTAAAAAGCACAGCTCGCTTAATTTAGTAAATGAAAAATTAAGCTTTTGATAAAAATGCAGGTTATTATCTTTGTCGCCGGCTGTCAGATTTTCCAATAATAAAGATGATGGTGATAATAATAATAATATAAATCTGTTTTACCGACAGTTCAAGATGGCCGCTCAGAGTGAATGAGGCCGCACACGCTACCAACTTCATAAAACCGTAATCTCGATTAGAAATTTTGTTTTTCATGTGGTTTGAAAGGTAAAAAAATATTTTTATTTGTATTTACATACCGTTAAGTATTAAATATTAACCGAGCATGATCGTTTTAGCATATTTGTTTGTATAATAATATATTTCACCTAAAATGGCATTACCGATGACCCTGAAATGACAATACACGACTCATTTCTGATTTCATACTAATGTTTCCCGCAGTTTCGGCGTCTACTGCACGGCGTTTCTGTTTTCGGATTCATTTATTAAACATTTTCTGTGTTAAAATAGTGAATTTCACCGATTGAGTCGGGCACCAAGCTTGGTTTGTCGTTATTTCAGTGTTATGTGGAAATATAATATCAGCATTGGACTTTGAATGTGATTTGAATCTTCGAAATCGAGGCGTAAACATCGACTCTTACGAAAGCCAACACACTTTTGGGTCTATGATTTTTAATAGGTAATATTCAATTTACACATGTGTTTTTCGGTATTTAAACATCAGTGTACCTCGAATAACTTCCTTGGCAAATGTTTTAATGTGTACGTGAGTTTATTTTCGGAAGGGAAATGTCAAAATTTCCATTTGTTTACCATGAAATTCGTGTCAGATAGGCCATGATTTGTACACGACCATTTTAAAAGCAAGAGATTCTGTTGAACAGCTCACTGGAGCGTTTGTCATTTATCACGATAATCAATGATCTGATAATCTTGGAAGTAAAATAAGTTGTCAATGAACGGTTTTCATAAATACTACGGTTCAATAATTTCGCGTCCATCATAAATCAATCTTGCTTTGTTGACAGAACACTGATACGGTACTTTGAGGTTAATCATTGTTTCGATTTTTCTGCAACCAATGTTTGTATTTGAAATATACCTTTAAAATAAAAGTATCCTTTCCTCATTAGACCACTTATCAGTATAGTTAAACTCGGACCAATAGTGCCCTGTGAAAATTACTTTACTAAATCACTGATGAAAATATTGGCTTTGTGGCTTTTGAAACTGTTGTCAGAAATACATGATATTTATTTTTTAACTTAGGATCTCGTAACTCTGCATTTTTATAAATATCAGCCTCATTATATTGTTATGTGGACAGGGGGTGCTCATTATATATAATATCCTTAACTCCTCAAATCATTATCTTCAAAATCTGATGTAATGGGCTATGCTTTTGAAATTCCCAATAATGTTCCTAAATTTATAATGTTATATTGTCCTTTCAAACATCTAATCAGGTACTTGATTTATATTGGGTAAATTTTCCTTTTTCCTCTTACTGTTAAATATGCCGTAATTCTTTAAGTAACGCTTCTTTTCAATTTAAATACCACAAGAGACAACTATTTATTTCAGATGAGAGGGAAGAACATGCACGATTCTTGATTTTTGGTTACAATAATAACTTGTACATATTTAGATCAAAGCGGAACCTTTCAACAAACTATACTAACAAAATCCAACATGGCGGCAAAACATGTTTTGACACTGTAAATTTTGAACTTAAAAATGGAACACCATGACGTTAACAATACATCTAGACTTGTTATTGTCTCACAAAATTATGATAAAGTGTGGCAAGAGTTAGAAACACTTTTGTTTGCAGTAAATTCTTAATTCAAACATTATTCACGTACAACAAAGAATATGTGTGTATTTAAAGAATATTGTAATTTTGATGTGTCAAGTGATTAAGTCTGCGCCGTGCCATAATAGAGTAACAACAGTTGCAAATGGTGGTGATTGTTGTTGATACTCGTTACTGCTGATTTGTATGTTGTTTTACCGCAAGCATTTAAATAAACAGAGTGATACTGTTATAAACAGTGATGTACTTAGCAATAGACCTGACTTTGTAATATTGCAGTTTTGCGCCCAGACCTATACTCTAGTCAGCCTTGAATTTTATTTAATGGCTCGTAAAATCGGGAAAACAATTGTATTATTTATAATAAGTAAGTTTGCGTGTCTTTACAAATGAAATATTAATCCTTTGCTTTTACAGGTGTTTTATGAGTAACGAAAACAGTTACTGGTCACTCACAAGGGAATTTTGGCACTTTTTTATTACAATTTACTCAGAGGTAGCACACAACTTTATCTTAATACTAACACTATGAAATTGAAAGCACTACTTTTTTTTTGTCTGCCATTTTGATTTTTCTACAGCGAGTCTTTGTATTGTAACATCAATGGCGGCAACGGTGTGAGGGTTGGGTAGGAATCTGGGGTTCAATGTAACCAAGATTAACAGACATATGTAATCGATCCTTCCCGCTGCAGTGCAAGGCGATGTGTTTATGGAGTCCGGCTGGAAAGGTCTAAATTAGGTCTCCCTCAATCAGTCTCCCGATCCGGCCCGCCACGCAGTGGGTGTCTAGGCCAAGACCTAGACAAAGCTGAAATTAAAATTTTGAACTTTGAAAAAAATGGATCTAATGCATATTTTACCATCTCCCTCGATGAAAATAGTTGTTTCTTGATACTACAATGCAATAACTAACACTATGAGTTCCTACCCGGATCAATCCTCTATCGGGTTAGTCCTCCATCACTGCACAAACAATATTTTTGCCTTCGTGATGGTTCTAAGAGGAATGCTAATAATAATAATGTCAGTTTATTCGTAACCTCAGAATGTTTGTCACTTTTTTCAACCTCTTTTGTAGGTACAAGAAATACAAGTTCGTTTAGGTGTTAAAATTATAAATATCCTTACCTTGTTTTCATTTGGTATTAATGGGCAGCCATTGTTTTAAAAACAGGTAACCTAATCGCTTTTTCTTAAATTTAGAATGAGGTAGGCATAAGATGTACTCTTTATGAAAACCTTATGTAAATTAAATCTTTTTGTTTTTGAATAGTTAGATTAAAAGTTTTAATCCTGCTAGTGAATGATACGGTTGTATCGAAACCGGTTGCGGAAAAATTTAAAAATTTAAGTAACAAATGTACTTTGGAAAATAAAACTATTCAAAAAACAAAATGTCTAGAAATTGTTACATAGTTAATGCCCAAGGAATACAATAAATTAACTCTGTTTATTTTTTATTTTTAGTTTTTATTTTCTCATATAATGTAACATGTAATTGTTTGGTTTATAATGTTTGTATTTTTTGGTTAGCTGGAAGAAATATGTATCTATAAGCTACACCTTTTATACTTGTGTTTTTGTGCAATAAATGGTTTTTTGAATTTGAATTTGATGTAAAATACATTTGATATTAATCATGGCTGATGTTTGTTTGATATTTTGCAGGTTGTCAGAATGTCGGACATAGTTTACCCACAGGGCTGTCGCCCTGTGACAGATGATCTCGGTCCTGATGAACTGGTGCGAAGACTTAAGGTAAATATATAACATTCAATACAATTTTTTATTTGGTTTTTTTTTGCATTAACTATGTGGAGGGTTTTTTTGAGGAGAGGATGGAGTGTACATGTTGTGTGAGGGAGGAAACACAGGCGAATCATTCACAGAACTCGACAACGAGTCATAGAAACGACCCGTTCGCGTATCGTCGCAGGAAAGCATACTGCTGTAACCGCCACTACCTATGAAAAGGTGTAAGACCCCCATTCATAATTGACACGTTGCTTGAAATGGCTTTAGCCGTGTTTGGTGACCAGATCTGAATAGCCAGGTACTTCCCATCTTCCTCTTTCCCATCTCCTTCCCCTCCCCACTACCTTCAGCCCCACAACATACCCCAATTGGGGATGCCATAGTCTCACTGGCTCCAAATGGGAGCAGTTGAGACTCTTTGTGCGGTATTCAAAAACAAACAAAAAAAGAAGTGATTGTAAAGGATCGGTGACATCAGTACTCCTATATAAATTAATTAAAAACTGCCACAATGGATATGATAAAAAGAGATGGATAGGCTGCGTGGAAGAGGATTGGAGGGGAAGGGAAGGACTGAAGGCAAATAATGAGGGTTCACAGCCAGTGGAGAACATTTGCTAAGGAGACCAAACTCCACCATGGAATGTAGCTCCGTGATGATGATGACAATGGTTATGATGTGATGATTACTTTATAACCTTGTTTGTTTTGTTTGTACAGACCCTAGCCCACACCCTGCAGGGTCTGGGCCAGGATGAGGGCATGTACCAGCAGTACATCCCACTGGCGCTGCACTTGGCGGAGGAGCACTTTCTGGGCCACGCCTCCCGCGATGTGCAGCTGCTCATCGCTTGCTGCATCGCCGATGTGCTGAGAGTGTACGCTCCCGAGGCACCCTACAAGGAGCAGGATCAAGTCAAGGTCAGTATCTTTAGCTTCTTCTTTAGTCGCTTTCTCGTTGCTGAGGATCGTGACCCTTACTCCAGTTTTCCTTGTGGACGACTCTTTCACTTCTTGTGGTCCTGCGCTGCATGGAGGGCCTAGACTCCCACGTTCCAAACATTCTAAAGAAATGAGCCTAGCAGTCCACAGTGAAATGCTGACACTAACCCTGATGTACAGCAGTCAAGCTTGTAACTAGCAGAGGAAGAATGAAATCGCCCAGAATGCTACACAAATGAGACCCCTTAAGCATATGTGTGATAAAACCATGTACCTATGACCGCGTTAAAAAAATGTGGACATTCAGAACGAGTGCAAGGCATGGAAGTGGTAATTATTAAGATATAGAAAGGAACGCTTAGATGGTTTGGGCATATTTTTTTTTACATTAGCCCTACATCTAGGATGCCCGAGGAAAAAAAATCTCTCAGGGCCTTTCATCTTTGGGGATGCTGTGTGGAGGGTCTTTCTGGGAAAGTAATGAGGGGAAGTTTTGGGAAAGAAAAATGTATTACGGGTGGGTAGGAATCTGAGGGTCAATCAAAGGAGTAATGGACATATGAATTCATCCCTCCCACTATGGTGCAAGGCGATGGGTCAAGAGAGTCCGGCTGGAGAGGTATAGGTTAGGTCTCCCTCAACCAGTCTACCGATCCTGCTTGCCGCGCAGTGGGTTGACAAACGCAATCGCAACCAAGACCTAGGCAAACCTCACCCCATGAACCTGAGTACCCCTGCTGAATCACCAAAACAAAGGTGTTGGTTATCCAATAATTGAGGGCGGTACCCGTACCCTCCTACCAAATTAATCTAAAGCGGATGAAAGTGAAAGGTAGCAGTAGTCGGGGACGTCCATGGAAGACATGGCAAGATCAAGTGAATCAAATACTTGGAGAGTTGTGTGACCATCTATCCCCTCTGCATACCCCTGCCAGGAAACAATGTGATGCTTAATCAGTTAGGAACCAAACATTTACCACCAGAAAAAAGCAGTTATACGTTTAACCCTCCCGTTCATTTTGCAGATGATCTTCATGTTCCTGATCAAGCAGCTGTCGGGGCTCCGTGACCCCAAGGACCCGGCCTTCAAGCGCTACTTCTACCTGCTGGAGAACCTGGCCTATGTCAAGTCCTTCAACATGTGTTTTGAGCTGGAGGACTGCCAGGAGATCTTTTGCGCCCTCTTCTCCCTCATGTTTAAGATCGTCAAGTGAGTTTACTTCATCGTCTTCCATCAGCAACTTCCTCTATCCTTGAAGTCTCACGGACCCACTCAATCGATAATCCCTACCAATGTGATTAAGGCTTGCAAACCTTTTACCTTTTTCAAATCCTGCAGTATTGCGATATTATATTATTGCGATTGCATAGAATATGGAAATCTTGCAGGATTTTTATAAGGGGTCACGATT
Source organism: Glyphotaelius pellucidus (assembly GCA_936435175.1). Classification (NCBI taxonomy): domain Eukaryota; kingdom Metazoa; phylum Arthropoda; class Insecta; order Trichoptera; family Limnephilidae; genus Glyphotaelius; species Glyphotaelius pellucidus. Next base: position 10,323,749 of record OW386561.1, on the reverse strand, counting down.
AATTCATTTAAAACAATGTATAGTATATTTGCAGCACGCTCCAGAGTGGAAGATATGCTCAGTATCGCCCTAGTGTAAGACCATTCAGAATTGAAACTTTGCTTGAAATGGCTTTAGCCGTGTTTGATGACCAGGTCTGAATAGCCAGGTACTTGCCCACCTTCCTTTTTCCCATCTCCACTACCTTCAGCCTCACAATATACCCCAATTAGGGATGCCATAATTGGCTGGCTCAAGACGGGAACAGCTGGGGGACTCTTGTGAAGTATACATATAACCCTGGTTTTTGGGGTGGAGGATTAGTGAGAGAAAGTACTCTAAATAAAAACAAAACTGTCTTAATTCTTCATAAATCATTTAATTGTAATGATCGTTGTATTCCCCTCAGTGACGAACACTCCAGCAAGGTGAAATCCTTCATGCTGGACGTGCTGTGCCCCCTCATCACGGAGAGCGACGTGGTGTCCAACGAGCTGCTGAACATAGTCCTCATCAACCTAGTGGAGCCCAATAAAAAGGAGAAGAAGAACGCCTACGTCCTGGCCAAGGAGTTGGTGATCAAGACCAGTGATACGCTGGAGCCGTACATACAAACTGTGAGTCTATAACCTTTCCAAATATTATATTTTCTTATTGTGAACAAGCGTAACCAAGATCTCTAAAATTACTACTTTCCATAGTTAACCTTTTCACTGCATTCTTGATGTGCATAAAATATCACTTGTGCACGACACTCTTCTTGATATCACAACTCATTTTTTAACCCATAGAACCTCTACATTTTGCATTGTATTTCTCTTATTGCAGATTGATACTTGAGAAATATTTTCCTATTTTTTTTTCACATTAGCTCCACACAGTCATCTTTCGGGATGCTGTGTGGAGGTTATTTTTAAGGTAAGGAAATTCTGGGAAGAAAAAACGTACTTAGGAATCTGGGGTGGAGTGCACCAATGCACCGGACTTATCTTGTATTTCCCGCTAAGCACTTGCATACTGCTTGCTAACAACGTATGCAGGGACATTGGAGGTCTAGATTAGTTTCAAAATTAAATGTAGATTCGTTCATTCAAAAAATAAGAGTCCTTGCGAGAGCGTTGAAGGAGTAATCATCTGTTACTTATACCAAGGGGGGTAAGTGTTAGATAACCTAAAATGAGGTGAAGTATGTCAAGGAGTGATGGACGAATCAATCCATCCCTCGTTACCAAGGCGATGGGTCAATAGAGTTTGGCTGGGAGGTCAAAAGGTCTCACTCAACCAGGCTCGCCTTACAGTAGGTGAGCAGACGCATTTGCCGACAAGACCTAGGCAAAATGCACCCCCATGGTTTCCAATGCATATGTTCGAGTGTGTATGAGTTCGTTTTCTTCCAAAATGAAACGAAATTCTATTAAAATTTGTATTTATTCTTTTTTTATTTGTCATTTTCGGATTTTCTCATTAATTCAGGCTTTAACCTGTCAAATGCCAGCCGTATTTCGAAAAACTGCGCGGAAATTACCTTCCTGACTTTTGCTCAAATATCCGTATAAAAACAAAGAAATTGTTTTTTTTTAGATTGTTTTCTGTTTGACAGATAATGTATCTTATTATTTATATATATTACATGATAATATCTTTACAAGTTTTCCCATAATAGCTAACTTTAAAAAAAAAATGTATAAAAATTTTCCTATTCGGCCAACAAATGTAAAAAAAATATATCCATACAAAAATGAATAATTTTTTTATTTCTACACAAACCTGAATAGACACCCTACGTGAAAAAAAAACTATCCAAAGGTGTTATCGAAGAAGTAATGACATTGATACTTCTTTGAAAATGTAAAATATTTTCATTTTATCAAAAAAAATTCAAACGCCAAGTGTGCACTTTAGAATTTTTTTGTGTCGCATTTTATAAGTTTATTATAACAATTATTTCAGATTTTGGTAGTTTATACAACTGTTGTTACAAATAATATTATTTTGTAATAGAAACCTGTAAATAAATAATGCTAAAAATATAATTGTTCAATGTGGCGTAAAAAAATTGACATTTCTACGACAATCTTACGAAGCTAACTTTTGTCACTTTTCTTTTGTGAAATATTATAAAAATTACATCAAAATAATGTAGATAAAACTATCTTTTTGATGATATCTCAAGTCTATTCTTTCCATAATGAATTTATATCAAAAACAATGAAAGTATGTGGAGTTTACCTTACCAAATTCTGCCATCGATATGAACTTACTTAATCCAAGATGGCCGCCGTTGCCTTATACAGATGGGTTTCATAGTACAGGGTGACACAATCATGACAATATAAATAAAATTTGCTAATATTTTTAATTATATTTATTTCAATTTTATTTACAATGAAAATACGCAAAATACATTTTTTTAAATTCAGATACTGTGTGGTTCAATAAAAATAAAAGTTGAAGATATTTTTTTCATCAAATTGAATTCAGTTTTATAATACATGAAACACGTTTTTCAAACTTTGGTCGAGAGGTAAGGCTCCGGACTACGAAAAAAATCATTTTACACATACATAAATTTATTATTATAATATTCAAATTTTTAGTTATTGTTTCTGTCCTCAACAAAAGTGGAAGATACAATGAATGGACGTGAAACTTCAACCAATGCAAAGATGCACTTGTTTCAGTAAACATTTGTATTCAAATGATGCATAAACACACGTGCAATAAATAATAAAAACCATAAATGATAACAACCAGTACCAAATTACAATCACAGATAACAAAATCCAAGTAATGAATGCAACACCCATTCAACAAATATCAAAAAATAAGGCTCCGGACTATGAAAAAAATCATTTTACACATAAATTTATTATTATAATATTCAAATTTTTAGATATTGTTTCTGTCCTCCACAAAAGTGGAAGATACAATGAATGGACACGAAACTTCAACCAATGCAAAGATGCACAATGCACTTGTTTCAGTAAACATTTGTATTCAAATGATGCACAAATACCCGTGCAATAAATAATAAAAACCATAAATGACAACAACCAGTATCAAATTACAATCACAGATAACAAAATCCAAGTAACGAAATCAACACCCATTCAACAAATAACAAAAAACATAAATAACAAAACCCATAAAACCATAAAAAACCAACATAACAAACAACATAAAAAAACACCGATCCAACAAATAGCGGCACGCTCCCTGAACTGTAATTGTGGGACTGCCACTATTAGGTATAATGAATTTCCTCTTCATGGCAATTTTTTAAGTTTTGTATAAAAAAATGGAATCTAAATTGAAAAAAAAAAACGATTTGAAAATAAAAAACAGGAATCTAAATGAAAAAAAGAAAATTATAAATGTTCTAATTTGTGGTATTCCATAAAACACTTCCCAATGCAAAGGAAAACTTTGCACTCGTAGCACACCGTAATAACTTCCTTTCGTATTGCGCACAGTACGCACCTTTTGCGAATGCGTCGATTCCTACTGTTAGTGTCTGTGGATTCGAACATATAATGATCAAGTGCACGATTTAATCTCGGATCCATGGGAAGAGCGTGTTCGGCGACGAAAGTCCACGGTCTGGGTACAATCAAAGAGGGACAGTGACGCGCTATAAGCTCAGATGCCAATTGCTTCCTGAATGCACGGTGAAGAATTTGCTTCCCTGTGTCTTCTTGGTGAAGTTGCCTAAAAATCACCATGCTATTCAAGATGCTGACATTGAGCATGCGACGAAATACCTTAATTGTCCATTTGTTACCCCGTGTTCTCTCCATGCGGTAAGAGGATAACAGCGAATCTTTGGTATCCACTCCCCCCATGAAGCGATTGTACTGGACCACAGATAGAGGCATTTGGTATTTCTCTAACCCTCTTTGACCCTCGACCGTGTCGGTGTTGTGGTAGGTAGATACCATGGTGACAATTTTAATGTCATTCCAAGCAACGACTGACATGTCACCACAGTGTCTACCAATAATGGTATGCCGTGGCACTCTCTTCTTCATGTCCTTAACAATATCAGGTACCATCTTTCGGTTGCGATTGAGGGTACCGATAAGATCGGTATTCCTCTGTTTCAGGTACCTAGTCAATGGCATGCTATTATAAAAATTGTCCATGTAGAGGCAGTACCCTTTGTCAAAGAGCCCCTCCATGAGTTTGAGTACAACTTTAGAAGTTTTACTAGAAAATCCAAGATGGTTCTCTTCGACTTCTGTATTCTTCCCTGCATACATTATAAATCGGTACAAATACCCTGTTGCCGATTCGCACAGCTCGTAGGTCTTAATGCCGAACCGAGCCGCCTTAGTTCGGATGCACTGCTTGAACGCTAGGCGACCCTTCCAGAGCAACAGGGACTCGTCTATGCTAATGTGTTCATGGGGAGTATACAGACTGGAAAACTTTTCATTCATCATATCCATTAGTGGTTTAACTTTTGCAAGCTTGTTTTGGTAACCGACTTTAGAAATTTTATCATCGTCAACAATGTGTAGGAACCGCATTATCAGAAGAAACCTATTACGAGACATTAAAGATCTGAATTTAGCCATCTCTGTAATGTCTGTTGTCCAGTATTCTGATATGCAGCCTCTGTTACAAATGGACATGTATATTAACATACCGAATAATACGTACAGTTCAGGGACCGTAACATCTTGCCAATCCTTCAACCTGGAATGGGTGGACAGATTTAAAAGCCCATCCTCGGTGTTCACCTCGTCCAGTGCTTTCCATGCGTACTTATTGGTCTCCTCCACGATATAGGACATGGTTTCCATGTCCCATATTTTGGAGAAGACATCATAAGGTGATGTAGCCACTGTCGGAGGGAACACCTCTGCTGATGGGCCAGGCTGAAGGACGGCAAAATGCTCACGCTGGCCCGCGAATGTGGAGAAATCCCCGGACCAGGTGAAGACCTGCTCCTCCGGGTTTTCTTCGTCCTCCTCCTCCAACGGCTCCAACTCGTCCTCAAATTGCCTCCCTTCCTCCAGCAACGATGGAGGCACAGCGGTTTCGAGCGTGTCCTCATCGTCACTGAAGCCTTCAAAATGCAATTCGATGCCGGCAAACTATAGACAGAAAGAAAAGAAAAAATTATATAGCTATGTAAAACGCCCTTGAGGTAATACAAGTCAAAAATGGCACTGTTCAAGTTAGCCAAGTGTTATTATAATTACCTGAGTCGTCGGAGCCCGATACGTGGAGGATGTTGAGGGTGTTGGATCGGCCTCCGCATATTCCACGTGAATGGTCCTCGCCCGCTTCCGCCCAGGAAGCTGAAACTATAAACATTTATTGTTACACTAATGTCTTTCAATTTTGGAAAGGATGGCGTACAACCAACCTAATAGAACTACTACTGATAAACAACATACCGTTGCGAGGACCCCACACCCTTCCGTCACCACCTCACGGGCAATTTCTTCATCTGCCATTCTATAACAATAGAAACAATCATGTATATCACGTCATATAATCATCAATACGCTTATATTTATAAATATTTTATAATTTTTGAAGAAAGTTCTTCGAAAGAAAAACTTCGTATTTTTTTTTCTTCTTCATAATATAATATAAACAAAAAAAAATTTAAACAAACCTAACTGATATTATTTTGTGATATTTATTACTATTTATGAATAATTGAAAAATTTATAAACATTGAAAAATTATCTATAAAAAAACTAAACAGTGTTATCGTATCCACCCAGTATGATTACATAAAAATGTTCATGAAGAATTCAAATTACCCACATTATCACGAGAGGGCACCACAGGTCCTAAGAAATTTTGACAAACGGCGTTCACGCATACATTCAAAATAACACCAATACATGTGAGCGACCGGCCAGCGTGTTTATTTATTTATTTAGAATATTTTTACTAAATATTGACAAAACAAAGGATTTGATACATAATCTAAATAGTTTTCTCTACATAATGATGTACAAATCTTTATAACATTACGCATTTTAGACGTAAAAATCAACCGCCAAAATCAAGAGATTTTATTCAACCGTATTTGAAGAGTCCGTGGCTCGGAATTTCATTTTTCGTAAAATAAAAACTAAATATGAACAAATCAAAGGTGTTGATATGTTATCTCAATTGATTTTTCTACAAAATGAAACAATAAACATTGCAAAATCTACGAAACATCACACACAAAGCTCGAAAACAAACACGAAAATTTGTCTCAATACAAAATGGAATTTACTTTGACGTAATATTGTCGGCTTATTTTCACTTTTCGTATTTAAAATTTACCGTAACACATGCTATGTACAATAAACTATACGTATAAACAATATTACTTACGTTTATTCGCTGAATTTGTTGTTTTTCGGAGGTTTTTCCTGCAGCTGTTACGCACTAAACTCGTTCCGAATTTGGCAGTTGAAAAAGATGCTTCCAGAATCCACAGATAAATTATTATTTAATATTTGGAAGGGACTAGACGCACTCTAGGTCCCGGCATTGTGCAGGGCGTGAATAGCGCAAGCGATTCTGACCTTGTCTTTCATACGTTTTCTTTATAATTAAGGGTTAAAATCGCATCTCAAAATTTGATTTTTATTTCGCGTCCTAGGCGCGCCAACGGCAGTCCACGGGTTAACAGGTCGCGTGCCGTTGGCGCGCCGGTGCGCGCCCTATAGCCGAATAAAAAATAATAAAAAAACTTTTTGATATGCGATTTTAAACCTTATGTATAAAGAAAATGTATGAAGAACAAGGTCAGAATCGCTTGGGGCATTCTTGTTCTTGACGTAACAGATAAAAGAAACACACTTAGCCACTCAAATAATTGTCTTTGGACATTTCTATGACTTTGTAAATGGGCATTTCTGCCACGATTCGAGCTGTCAAACTTTGAGCGTCGCGTGTCATAAAAAGATCGATAAACCTATCAATTTGTCTAATAAACGCAAGTAAAGTTGTTTGTAAGCGTAGTTTGTTGTTCAAGGAACGTATTTCGGTAAATATTATATACCAAAGCATAAAATTAACCCACAAAATTTACGTCAAAAGTCAAAACATCGCGAAATTTTCGAGTTTCATCTGTAAATACCGAGGCATTCAACCGGTTAAAAAGAGACATTTTTTTGAAAATTTTCGCTAAAGAAAACAAAATTATAGTACATTCTCATAATTAATTAAGAAATGCCCAGAATCCCTACAAGAAGGTTCTCCCTGCAAAATACCCAATTCTTAAAAATTCCCCGCAATTTAGGGAATTCCCCACAAATTGGCAACCCTTTGAATTGATTTTTTTTTTTTTTGATTTTACGGATTCTTTCGTAATCCTCTAACCAGCTAGGGCTTATAATAATAACCTTTCACGATTCTAACTAACTAGTACTACGGCTCAATTGGCTTTTTTACTTTCACCTTCTGAAGGTTGTATTTAATTGACTGAATTTACGTTATATTAATGTCATCATAAGGAAAAGTCGTTACTGGATAAAAAAACCTTATGCAAGTTGCAATAAAAAAGGGAACAAAGTTCTGAACTTTTTTTCTCAAAATTTACATTTACGTTTGCTGAATGTAAATATTTTATTTTCTTCTGGTCTGCGCCTTGTCTTTGGGGCCCTTTGATTTGGATATGCTGGCTTTCAAATACAAATTTTTTTTTTGTGTCAACTTTGGTACTTTTGAGAAGTTAATAATGAATTGTTGATTTGTCTGTTTATAGTTCTTCAACCATGTGCTCATTCTGGGCAAGGAAGAGAAGGGTCTCCCGATTTGCGCCAAGGTCTACGAACTGATCTACGAGCTGAACCTCTGCAGCCCCTCCGTCCTCCTGGCCGTCCTACCACAGCTCGAGTGCAAGCTGAAGAGCGCCCACGAGGTGGAGAGGTTCTGTGAGTACCTTCCTCTGTCTATATAAAGCCTGCTCCGTGGCAACCTTTCAAAAACTTAATCATTTTTGGTTATGTCTAAAAGGAATCCAAATGACAATTTGATCCAGAGATCGCCAAACTTTAAGACCACCAAATTCATAATTTTAAATTCCGCAAACAACAAATAGAATTTTTTAGTGTTAATCGTTTTATGTGATCATGTCTGAATGACTTAACTTAATTTTTTCCTGACATTATTTGGAGTAAAAAATGTAAATGAAATTTTGGTCTCCAGTTACATTTTTGATGTTTTTTTTTTCGGGAAAAACATTAAAAAAAAAAGTAGAAGTGGGACAGCTGGGGGCGAAGTAAGAGGTTGGGTGGTTACTCGACTAAGTAACCAGTGACGACATGCGGAAGAATTTTTTTTTTTATTTTGGAGAAAAAAATTTGAAAAAAAAAGTTGTCGAAAAAGTCATCAGAAACAAAAATTTCATTTACATTTTTTACTCCAAATAATGTCAGGAATCACTGGTTGAAGTCAAGTATATCCTTAACATCTGTATATTTTTTTTATGTCTCTTGAAGTGCTAATGTCTGTTGTTTGTATAGGTGCGGTGGCCCTGCTGGCACGCATGTTCTCGGAGAAGGATTCTAACCTGGCGCGCATGTATCCCGCCCTGTGGCGTGCGTTCCTCGGGCGCTTTAATGACATATCGGTGCAGATACGCATCAAGTGTGTGCAGTACTGCATGCACTTCCTCGTGCACCACCCCGACTTGCGCAAGGACATCACCGACACGCTCAAGATGCGCCAGCACGACGGGGAGGAGCAAGTCAGGTCAGAATACTAACACAGTAATATTTACACGCTCATATCCGTTGTACACTCATTTTCTATTTGGAAGGCGGGTGTGGGTACCGCCGCCCCGAGAAGCATTTATTGGACTACCAATATCCCCACCATATGTGGCTTCCTACGTTTTGTGACTTAGCAGAAGTACCCGGGGTCATGCAGTGAAGTTTGTGTAGGTCTTGGCGGCTGATGCGTTTGCCCACCTACGGCGTGGCGGGCTGGATCGTCATCCTTCTGACATCTCCAGCCGGACTCTTTCAACCCATCACCTTGCACCGCAGTCGGGAGGGATGGATTCATACATCCGTCACTCACGGACACACCCCTCTTATCTTTTCTTTCCCAGAACTTCCTCTCCTTCCTTTCCTTAAAAAGACCCTCCACACAGCATCCCCAAATATGTCGTTGGCCCAGTTATAAACTGCTGAGGTCTATAATTTTCAAATAGAAAAAATATTATTGTATGTGCACATTCTGAGAGTTAATTTCTGTCCAAAATTAACGTATTTCAATACATTTTCTTTTGTATTAATTCCAGATACGAGGTGGTGATGGCCATAGTAACCACAGCCCAGCGTGATTTTGAAGTGGTTTCGCAGTCGGACGACCTCCTGGACTTTGTGAAGGAGCGAACACTCGACAAGAAGTTCAAGATCCGTAAGGAAGCCATGGCGGGATTGGCCATGATCTATAAGAAGCACCTGATGGACCCCAATGTGCCGCAGGCCACTAAGAAGGCTGTCATGTGGATTAAGGATAAGATTTTACACGGTAATTATGACTAGTATGTTCCTAATTGCCCAGAGCCAATAGAACTGAGGCATCCTTTTTTTGACCGATTGTTAAGTGTGAATAGAAATATAAGTAAGTTCTTAATAAGTGAAACTCTCTTTTTCAAATTTCTTCAGAGGCCCAGAACATAAAATTAACCTGTGCGAAAATTTCTTATTTGTGGTTTCACTTTATTAATTTATTTAAATCTATTTGTAATATTAAATTAACCTGTACAGATTAAATTAAATCTTATTTCCATGCGTCGGGCTTGAAACCTAAAGCCATAGAGCTTACTTCTCTTCCATGAAGGTTTCAAACAAATTTGGAGATTTCTTAAGATTGAGCTTAAACTAATTGCCCCGTATTACAGTAATGTATTATTACAATGCGAATTATACAATTATACAACCATTCCAGGATACTACATGACTACAATGGAGGATCGGCTGCTGGTGGAGCGACTCCTCAACACCTCGCTGGTCCCGTACACGCTGCCCGCAGCCGACCGCATGAAGAAGCTCTATTACCTGCTTGGGAACATCGACGAGAACGCCACTAAGGCTTTCGTTGAGCTGCAAAAACATCAGCTTGCGTAAGTAAATCTGTCTGCAAGTCCTACTCATCATACACGCGTACCTTCCCAGGCTTCAACCAGACTAGATATTAGAAACAGCGGAGATGGTCAGAGAAAGGTTGAATGTAGAGTAAATACTGTGGAAATGAAATTCTGAGGTATGTTTGATAAACCTTTGTACTTCTGTGTTGCAATTGTGGGGATTTGAAGATTGCGGAGAGTGAGGGTAACATGTTAAATTTGTGGAAATTTGGAACAATGCAAGAGTTGGGTAATTAATGTTTTGAAATTGTGGGAATCTAGAAGAATGCAAGAGTGAGGTAATCAAAGTGTTTAAAATGTGAGAATCTGAAAGAATTCAAGAGTAAGGTTGATGTGTTAAAATTGTTGGAATCTGGAAGAATGCAAGAGTAAGGTTGATATGTTGAAATTGTTCCTCTTATTTCTTTTTCTGTGTTTACAATTCAATATCGTAATGGTGCATTAAGTTCTTAAAAGTACCAATTTTAATTTTGACCTGTTTATTGTTGTTGTCCAGTGTCCGGCGCAGCGTGGCTGAATGGATCGAGCTGCACAAGCGGCCCAATACGGCGGGCACGCTCAAGGAGATCCAGGCACGCGTGCACCAGATCAGCAGCAAGTTTCTGCCGGAGCCCGTCAAGGCGCAGGAGTTCCTCACCAAGTTCAGTGCGCACATGCGCCATGACTCGCAGCTGCTGCGCGGCATGGAGGCCATCGTCAGTCCCGACGTCAGCTGTGAGACCTGCGTCAGGACCACGGTATGCCTAACCTCTCATTTACAGTAGAACCCCGATAATTTGATAAAAAGCATAATTTGAAATTTTTACCAATAAAAAGTCCCCAGAAAGATTTTTCAAAGGAAATGATTTTTTAATTCTAAATTTGTGTCTCCAGGCATCCGTCCTGAAGAAGCTGGGTCAGCCCATCATGACCAACCTGTACTACAACACAGTGAAGATGCTCCTGGAGCGCGTCAGCTCCGTGATGATAGACCACGAGGCCCTGAAGATCCTCATCGCCTATGTGGAAGACTGTCTGCGCGGAGGAAACATTATAGACGAGGCGTCCCTCAACCCCAGCACGGCCGGGGAGAGGGGACTGCGCTTGCTGGTGGTGAGTAAACAATGCCAATCCTACACTGGAAGATACTCTCAATATCCTGCCTCCGTGGTCCAGGGGTAAGGCCCTCGACTAGCGATCCGGAGATTGCGTGTTGAAATCCTGGCATGCACAAGTAAATTTTTTTGGTTGATTTGTGTTTTCGTATTTTAAAAATAATATGCGAGGGGGTACCCAAAAGAAACCGAACTGATGTTATGGTGGGCCTAGATTTTGTATTACCGCGTTCTGCCGCTAGGGGGCTCTACAGGTACCATTCCCGAGTCAGCAAGCCAAACGTTATCGCTAAAGATGGTTCCGTTCGGTTTGTGTGAATTTTGTGAGGTCTTTCGATCTCTCCGGCCAGAATCCCTCAGCCCATCGCCTTGCACCGCAATTGGAGGGATGGATTCATACGTCCATCACTCCTAGACACACTGACTCCCAGATTCCTGCCCAGCCTTCATATGTATTTCCATCCTAGAACTACCTTTCCTTTATTTCCTTAAAAAACCCTTCACACAGCATCCCCTAAGATGACATAGGCACTACGGGAAATTATTTTCCTCAGGGCCTCCTGTGTAGAGCTAATGTAAAAATAAAATAAAAACCTACCTCTTCCCCATCTCCTTCCCCTCCCCACTTGCCTTCAGTGTCACAACATACCCCAATTGGGTACGCCATAGATTCACTGGCTCCAGGTGGTTGGGAGCAGTTGGGTCTCTTGTGCGGTATTCACATTAAAAAGAGAGGGGTGATAGTCCATCATTCAGAATCGAAATGTTGCTTGAAATGGCGTATTTAGTAACTAGATCTGAATAGCCAAGTACTTCCTCACCTTTCTCTTCCCCACCTTTCTCTTCCCCACCTTTCTCTTCCCCACCTTTCTCTTCCCCACCTTTCTCTTTCCCACCTTTCTCTTCCCCACCTTTCTCTTCCCCACCTTTCTCTTCCCCACCTTTCTCTTCCCCACCTTTCTCTTCCCCATCTTCTTCCCCTCCCCACTGTCTGCAGTCTCACAACATGCCTCAAATGGGGATGCCGTAGTCCCATTGGTTTCAAACGATTGGGATCAGTTAGAATCCTCCAATGTTCAAAAAAAGACTTATCTTGTGTATGATGTGAAATTTTGACTGCCAAAGATATTATCGTATTGTGATTAATTTTTGGGTTTTTATGCCATGTTGCGCTTTCTCATTCTTCAGCCACTGTTTCTGTCAGTGTTACAATGTCCGTCATCAGGGCATCATCACATTGGGTAAAGAATGAAGAAAATTGGCTAAAGAGGAGGATAATGATTCTAATTTAAATAATAATTTCGATCTTAATCCGGTGTTTTATGTTTGTTTGTCGCCAGATGCTCTCGTTTGTATTCCCGTCGCACTTCCTGCACGAGGATATCCTGCTGCAGCTGCTGGCCATGCTGGAGATGGAGGAGGAGAATGTGGCTCCGCAGATCCTGGCCGTCCTCACCTTCCTCGGAAAGTACAAGCCGCTCAGTGAGTACCCCTTGTTTGCTTACACCACTATGCATGTCGCTAAATTGGCCGGGAAGATAAAGACTATAGTGTTTTGGGAATTCGGTTAGAATCCTTATGATCGATTGCAACAAAGAAAGGTGTCAATACAACTGCTTGTTTATTAGTTTGTTTGTTTTTTTACCACACAGCAAAGGCCCTTAGGAAATTAATTTCAGGGCCTGTCATCTTTGGGGATGGTGTGTGGAAGGGGTTTTTGGAGAGAGTAGGAGTAAACACGGGGCTTGAAGATACCCATATTTAAAGAGAGAGGAAACACAGAAGATGACAAATCGTCCGACAGTCGAGTTGTTGTACTCAAGAACGAGTCGTAGAAACAACCCATTCCCTTGTGACAAACGTCAACCGTGTACAAATGTTGAGCGTGTTTCCAGACTATGCACTGGGGCCCACAGTTCCTTAGTTCTTCGGAGTATCTTCCATTGAAATACCGGTAGAACTAGGGCAACATTCCCGCCTGACGACCATGCTCTAAAGGAGGCATGCTCATCCTGTGGCCCAATTGAAGATGAAATTTACAGCTTTTTACGCTTTGTGAAATTAGAACTTTCTTGTTATTAGACCTAGGACTCTCGATGAGGGTTTTGATCTATTGCTTGAAAATTGCCAGGCACTAGGAATTTATTTTTATAATCTATTCCAACCAGTTAATTTTTTCACACATTTCTCGAAAGATTGAATGCAACTGAATTAAATAAGTGGAGAGTGAGTGCAAATGACACACATAGGCGCATGTAGTCAGTTTATGCCTTCTAGCATTGAAGGTTGCGGTTTCACAATAATAGCATTTTTTGACACCGAATTACCAGTAAACATTAACAGTGATATCCCCTCCCGGTGACCCACCTAAGCCCAGTAATTATTTATTGTTTTCACTAAATGATTTGGGTTGAGCACCCCTGTTAAATAATAATAATAATTTTTGGATAATTTCTACAGGGCCATTTTTGTGAGAAAATCACCTCATGTTCTAAAGATTGCAATCTGTTTAGATATGGCAATCTAATGTAACGACTGTTTCTGCACCGAGTCTAGTTTTTTTCATTGTTTGAAAGTTTCAATAAAATGTTCCCGGTGTGGAAAGCTGCCAAAAGGTTTATTTCCTTTCTTGACAATGTTCCCATTCTCATGGCACTGAAAACAATGACCGTTTTAAATGCACGCTGGTTCCACCTTTTTTATATTATGACAAGTGTAAATTTATTTTTAGATGAAGCCTGCCCCGCCCTGTTTCCCCGCCTGACGATGTTGTGCAAAGCGTACGCCGAGGTGGGCACCCCCAAACAGGCCAAGAATGCCGTCCGCTGCATCTTCGTGAACATGGCCGACCAGCACGAGACAATTTTTATGGAAATCCTGGACACGCTAAAGTCCACCCTGACCCCCACCTCGGAGCATTACCGCACGGCTATCGTCACACTCGGACACATCGCCTTCAACCTCCCCGACAAGTACCCTGTGCAGATCAAGAACATTGTCTCCAGAAAGGTACACATACCTCTTTGTTATTGACTTTAATAACTACATAAATATACATACTCACTAATTATTAGGTACTAGTGCAGAGACTTGAAAAATGGTTAAAAACCGAACCGCCCTCAAATCAGGTTGCCTAGCAATGCTGAAAATGGGTGAGAAGGGAGACTAAAGGCGGGTTTATACTTGTTGTGACGCGTCAGAACGGTATCGTATCCCCTTTTTTCAGCTTAAATGGACTCCATTGGCTGTTGGGTGTTTTTATTTTTGGCCAGCCATAAATAATGCACGAATGTAATAGTCTTATTTATCCCTGGTACAGATAGTGAAGGAACTCCTGGTAAAAGAATCGTCAGAAGCACGGGAGTACGTGGAGGGGGATTGGTGCCCCGAGTCAGAGCTACCTCTGGAAACCCGCTGCAAGGTGGAGGGACTGAAGACCATGGCCCGCTGGCTGCTGGGACTCAAGAGGGACGAGCTCTCGGCACAGAAGACCTTCCGTATGCTCAACGCCTTCATACTTCACAAAGGAGATCTGTTACAGGTCAGGATAAATCATTGCACGCTTTTAATTCCCGTTTTTGGATAAGTTACTTAGAGGTGTAAGAACCCTCCAAAAATCTTTAAAATTGCCTGCTTTGAAGCCCATCAATAGACATTCTATATACAAACTAGTTCTTCTTCTTTCGTATTGTGGGGAATCAGAGGGGGACATCTAGGTCTGTGAGCCAGTCTAGGGCCTCAGGCGTTGCCCTGTGGACCTCATCAATCTCACCGGAGAATGAATGGAGCGGGCATTCATTGACCACATGTTCGGTGGTCTGCACCGCACCGCATTCACACATCGCCGATTCTTCAAGGCACTGTCTATACATCATATGGGTACAACGGCTATGGGAGCACTTTATCCTATTGATGGCGGACCAGAGTATAAATTAGTAAAGTATATTATAAAAAAGCAAAACGTACAGACATACAGCGTTTTTTTTTAATACAGTTAGTACAGAAAAATAAAAATCAGTTCAGTTTTAGAGGAGAAAAATGGGGAATACATAACGTCGATTTTGATGATTTTGTTTAGGTATTTTCAGTCTGAGGTGCAGTTATCCCTTTTGCTCAGTATTCGGGGGAGTAAGAGCGACGGTGACAGCAACAGTTTGGTAAAATACCTATTTTTCAAATTTCTCGGTGACCGGGTTTCTCTTAACACGGTAAACAGATGAGATTAGATCAATACAGTTTGTTATTTTGTGTTTCCAGCAAGGCCAACTTTCCCGGGCAGAAATGTCTCACCTGCGGTTAGCGGCCGGAGTGGCCATGCTGAAGATCTGCGAACAGAAGGGAGTCGGAGATCAGTTCACAGCTGACCAGTTCTACAACCTGTCACAGCTCATGGTGGTAAGCCTAAGCCCTGATGTATTTTAACAGGTCGCGTGCCGATTGCCGATCCCTATAGCCAAATAAAAAAAAACTTTTTGATATGCGATTTTAAACTTTATGTATAAAGAAAATGTATGAAGAACAAGGTCAGAATCGCTTGGGGCATTCTTGTTCTTGACGTAACAGATATAAGAAACACAACCTAGCCACTCAAATTATTATTTGGAACATTTTCTGACTTTCGAAATGTCACTTCTCCCGCAATTTCAACTGTCAAACTGGGTGCGCCGCGGGTAATAAAAAGATCGATAAACCTATAAATTTGTCAAATAAACGCAAGTAAAGTTGTAGGCGTAGTTTGTTGTTCAAGGAACGTATTTCGGTAAATATTATATACCAGAGCATAAAATTAACCCACAAAATTTATGTCAAAAGTCAAAACATCGCAAAATTTTCGAGTTTCATCCGTAAAAACTGAATGCCTCAGTTAACCGGTTAAAAGAAGAGGTTTATTTTTATAATTTATTTTAATATTATTATTTTTTTTTTTTTTCCATAAGTTGGATCCCGCAGACATCTGAAATTTTGATGCGCTTCTATCATTTGTAGATATTTTTCATAACTGTAATCCATAATTAGTACAAACAAGTCGACGCAAATTACAAGAACACATTGAAGAGACCGCCTCTAGGAGCGATTGCGTCTGAACAAGAAGGAATCCTCTAGGCAACTGTTTGCACGCTCTTACGGCGTTTACTTTAAACGAACAAGCATTCTACTGAATTTCAGCAAATCACTCAGAGCAACGAAAGAATGCTCTCTATAACTGTTTACAACAAAATAATTTGCAAGATCAGACTAGAAAATGCTTTTGTTCATTTAGTCTAAATCCAACTTCACATAACTTTCATTACATAGCCCCTTTAATAGTCTGTGCAGCTTGAAAGTCGGCCCACTTCCATGCCTTATTTCCCTTTGTTCCATTATCTATAGTTTTACCATTGTGATGTTACCTTTAACGCTTAACTTGCCGTTCGTCCGCCGGTGTACCATCGGCGCAAGCCAAAATAATCACTAAAAAATAATTTTGTTATGCGATTTTAACCCTTATGTATAAAGAAAACGTGTGAAGAAGAAGGTCAGAATCGCTTAGGGCATTCTTGTCATAAGGTATAAGATACCGTGAACCCACCTAGAGCAGCGATATAATTTCTTTGAAATTGTTTATGACACGGCCTGCGTGGCTGCGCGCCGCTCGGCTGGACAAAATGGCGGCTGTCAAGTCTCGCGTCGCGGGCGACGAAATGATCGTAAAACGTATAAATTCATCGAATAAACGCAAGTAATATTGTTCTTATGTATAGTTTAGTATTCAAGGAATGTGTTTCAGTAAAGATTACATAAGATAGCATAAATTTAACCTGCAAAATATTACGTAAAAGTCAAAACATCGCGAAATTTTTTCGTTTTTTCCATGTTATTTGAAACGTAGTAAAAAGTATAAATTCATTGAATAAACACAAGTAATATTGTTCTTATGTATAGTTTAGTATTCAAGGAATGTGTTTCAGTAAAAATTACATTAGATAGCATAAAATTAACCTGCAAAATATTACGTTAAAGTTGACGTTTTTTCGTTTTTTCCTGGCACGTCAGGGGTTAAGTTGGCAATTGTGTTGTTCAATGGGTATGTCATTTATTTATTGTTGTTTAGGACGAGGTGCCGCAGGTGCGCGAGGTGTTTGCCACAAAGCTTCACAAGGGCCTGTCCAAGGGCATCCCCAACAAGTGCCTGCCGCTGGACTTCATGGGCGTGTACGCACTGGCTGGCAAGGAGCCCGACAAGCGCCTGCGTAACATTATCCGCCAGTTCATGATCGCCGACGTCACGCGCAGGAGGGACTACATCAAGACCATCACCGTGGGGACACAAGGTAACAGTAGATATTCATATTTAACCTGCCCCTTGCCGTTCGTCCGCCGGCGTACCATCGGCGCAAGCCAAAATAATCACTAAAAAATAATTTTGTTATGCGATTTTAACCCTTGTGTATAAAGAAAACGTGTGACTAAGAAGGTCAGAATCGCTTGGGGCATTCTTGTTCATAAGGTATAAGATACCGTGAACCCACCTAGAGCAGCGATATATTTTCTTTGAAATTGTTTATGACACGGCCTGGAACTTTTTCCCGCCGCTCGGCTGACAAAATGGCGGCTGTCAAGTCTCGCGTCGCAGTCGACGAAATGATCGTAAAACGTAAAAATTCATCGAATAAACGCAAGTAATATTGTTCTTATGTATAGTTTAGTATTCAAGGAATGTGTTTCAATAAAGATTACATAAGATAGCATAAATTTAACCTGCAAAATATTACGTAAAAGTCAAAACATCGCGAAATTTTTTCGTTTTTTCCATGTTATTTGAAACGTAGTAAAAAGTATAAATTCATTGAATAAACACAAGTAATATTGTTCTTATGTATAGTTTAGTATTCAAGGAATGTGTTTCAGTAAAAATTACATAAGATAGCATAAAATTAACCTGCAAAATATTACGTTAAAGTTGACGTTTTTTCCTGGCATTTGAGGGGTTAACATCCAACCCCTGCTTGTCTTCGTAGAAAATCGGCTGCAAAATTAAAATTTTTTAAGAAATTTATCATATTTTTACAAATTTATATCGAATATCCAAATTCAAAGAGCTGGCCACAGAGGTATGCGGAAATATATCGTATTTTTACAGATTTATTCCTAATGGATATATGAATTAGTACCAGCTGCCACGGGATTCGGCTGCGAAAATTCGATTTATGCAAAATATATCATAGATTTACAAATTTACTTTAAGTATCTGAATTCAAAGGGCCGGCTGCGTCGGAAATTGGCTGCAAAATTTTGATTTATGCAGTAATACATTGCATTTTTATAAGTTTAAAGGGATGGCCGCGACGGTAATCGGCTGCGTAAATTTGATTTACTAGGGAATAAATCGTATTATTATGAGTTTATTCCGAACCTACCCGAATTTGAATTTGCAACCGAGAAACTAAAATTGCAAAATTTTTCGAAATTTTCAAAATTGCAATATTACAAAATTTTTTTTGTAAAATTTCGAATTACGTGGGAATTCGTTAATTCGAAATTTTATTTTTGATGTACCGTGGATTTCGAATTAACGGGGTTCTACTGTAGTAATCATTTGAACCTTTAACTTAACTGTAAGATACCCAAATCTATGAGTTTATTCCGAACCTACCCGAATTTGAATTTGCAACCGAGGAACTCAATTTTCGGCGATCTTTGCAAAATTTTATATTTTCAAAATTGCGATATCGCAAAAAAAATTTTGTAAAATTTCGAATTACGTGGGAATTCGTTAATTCGAAATTTTATTTTTGATGTCCCGTGGATTTCGAATTAACGGGGTTCTACTGTAGTAATCATTTGAACCTTTAATTTATTTGGAAGATACCCAAATCTAATTGTCTTACTATTGGAAGTTAAGAGACGTGACAGTACCCGAATAGGAAAAAGGTTGCTAATAGAAAACAGGGGCTGCCCATAAGGGCGACAGGAACAAACCAAGTTGCAGGGGAAGTGGCGAGGGCGAGTCTCTTTCAGTGATTTGTCAATAAATGAATCCCACAGTCTACAGGCACTCACATTGTAGCATCATTAGTCTTCATATTTTAGTCTTCAAAAATAAATCACTAGTCCTTTTTACAATGGCGCACGAATTGTTCACTGCATCTTATCATGTGAAATAAAGTTTGACTTGTTTTCAAAATCGAATATTTTGTTGCAGTATATGTGACATTTTTACAAATGTTTTATATTTTACTCACCACAGTAAATAATAAAGGCCTCATACATAAATGTAAAATAAACATATATAAATGCTATTCTTTTTTATTGCAGCCAACTTTCATTGCTTCACCTGTACCTAATAAATGATTTGAATTGTTTCAGTGGAGAAAGCCATGAGCCAATTGTCTCACATCCTTCCCGACTACATGCTTGTGTTCTCAGTACCTGTGCTCACACACGACCCGCTGTTTGAGAGGTTCGACAACTTAGATCAATTGAAAGTAAGTGCAAACCTTCAATATTCATTTATTACGCCCAAGACAAGGTTAGGCCTGCAAAGGATGGACAAATGTACTGAACATTCACGCCAGTGACATCAACTGTAAATTGGCCTGCTTCCAGTTGGGCCAGTTGCTTCCCTGTATATTGGACTATTGTAAAGTGTCAATAGGGTTAGTTATTCCTGTCTCCGACAGAAAAGCGTGGGAACTCGGATTAAATAAACACATGTGTCATTGAAAAATAATTACTAAGATCCAAGGTTTGTCTTACGAGTAATTTAACCTTGCAAAGGCTTTTATGCCTTTGATATGAATCTTATCAAGGTGGGGATGGGGGTTCATGAGGTGAGGTCTTGGCGACGATTGCGTTTGCCCACCTATTGAATGGCGGACCGGATCTGGAGAGACTGGTTGAGGGAGACCTAACCTAGGCCTTTCCGGCCGCACTCTCCCGACCCATCGGCTTCGCATTGGGATAGACGGATTCATGCGTCTATCATTCTTGGACACATTGTACTCACCCCTCGTACCTTTTCCTTCCCAGAACTTCTTCTCCTTCCTTTCTTTAAAAAATACCCTCTACACAGCATCCCCAAAGATGACATAGGCTATTTTTTAAACTGACAATTTGTGACAACAATAAAATTAGGTCGTTAATAATTCATATTACTTGTAAGGTATTCCCCAAACAATTTCAAAAATAAGCTACAAACCCTGGGTAATTAAGCCTACTGGGAATAACCAAAATAATTAGAAATTCAACAGTCAAAGACAACTTAGTAACAAATGTAAGAAAACCCACACAGTTGAATAAAATCTTTTTGGACCACCCCTCCCCCATATGTTATGTATATAAACTGTATAACGAGAGGCACCGCGCGAATCCGAATACTTTCTCGCTCATACATAATACGGCATCCTTGTCTGCCGTCTCAGCGTGCCGGAGGACTTGTATTGGTTGCACAATTCAAACTAACGGCTAATCAGCGTGCAGCTCCCCGCTCCCGGCCACCTAATTACCAAAAGATGTACCTCCAGCCGCCTATTTAAACGAATGCACGGCCTTGAACGAGCAGAGATCCAGCAAACAGTCCTAAAGGCTCAATACCAAGGATCAACAACTGTGAGATAATGTTTGTCCACATTGATCGGTAGAGGAACCTTTAGAGATAGTAAGCCTGAAGACCTCAGTCGGAGGTTATGTGCCGCGTGTATTTACAAAGTATCTTTATACCCGTGTACTTATTATTTTGGCTTTTATTATTTTTGTTATTCTTTCTTGTTAATAAAAGCTCTCTGTTTGAACTCACGAAGTGTTTTAAATATAAATTTACGTTATAAATTGTCGCCCAACGCGGGGCTGTGATACAAACTATTATTTACTGTTATAACTGTAGATTAAGAATAATTTGTACCAGTCTAAAGATGACTTTAACAAGCTGAAACCAGTTAAGGTCAAATAAATTAAAAGTGGAAATAAGTTTCATACTTGTTTTATTATATTATTACGATGACAGGCCCTGAGGGATTTTTTTACCTGGGGGCATGCTGTGTAGAGCTAATATAAAAAATATTAAGAATTGATTTTGGGGCCACACAATTGTGCCCCTTCAAGGCAATGTAGAAACTAATTTATTGTTGTTTGTTTGTTGCAGATTGTAAAGCAGTGCTTATGGTTTGTACTGGAGCCCCTTATAATGCGCAACGACTTCTACTGTTACGGCTTCTACAAAAATCTCATTGACAGAATGAAAAATCACAAGGATGCCATCAGCGAAGATGACGATTCTACTAATTATGTAAGTTCATACGTAAATTGTACTATCATTTGCTTATTAAACAGGTGGGCCTACAAATAATGATCCAATTTCATCCATCCTAGGTATAGGAAACATGTGGGAAAACTCGGTCATTCAACCTGTTAGAAATTATCTGGAAGGTAGCAATAAAGGATAGTATAAACTCACTGAAGCAGGATAATGGTATCACTTGTCCAATTTCCGCTTTCCACCTTGCACCGATTAACATAGTTGTAATTTTAAAGTTTTTCACAGAACTCAAGATACTGGTCATAGAACACTGCTTTCACTTTGAAGACTGTCAAAGCGCTGAACTTGTGACTTGACAAATGTAAGTAGGGACAAAGTGGGTAGGAATCAGGAAATAATAATAATAATCCCTAACACAACTACTGTCCTTTCCTTTACCAGTCAATTGCCGGTGCACGGGGAATAAATTTTTGATTTTTTTTTTAAATGCGATTTTAACCCTTATGTATAAAGAAACTGTATGAATGACAAGGTCAGAATCTCTTGCGTCAATACCATTCTTGACGTAGCCAATGGTTTCATTCATATAGCAATGCTAGAATATTTTTAAATGCATTATCTATGACTTAGCAGATTGACTTTTCCAACTGTCAAAAGCGAAAAATACTATGTTTTATGTTTTGAAATGCTTATAAAGGTCTTTACTTATCAGCAAACTCCTTTGAATTGAGTTGTTTCATGTTGAGTATGTATTCAGATTAGTGTAGAAATAATAAAAACAGTTTATATTTTTGTCATTATATTTTTTGACATATACCAAAATGGGAGATTTTTTAATATTTTTTTTGTAGTTAGCTATTCTGAAAAACTTCTTACAATATACGTGAATAATAAGATACATTATCTGGTAAACAGAAAACAATTGCAAAAAAACAATTCCTTTGTTTTATATTTTCCGCACAGTTTTTCGAAATTGGCTGGCATTTGAGAGGTTAAATTATAATTTTCAGCCACAAAGATAATGCTTTCTTCTATAAATTAATTGGTTTGTTTGATTTCAGAAAATGTGGGCGATATGCGACCTGGCCATGAGCATCATCTGGTCCAAGACCACCAACTACGAGATGAAAGAGTTCCCGACGGAGACGCGCATCCCTTCCATGTACTTCTCCCAGCAGCCCGAGCACTTTGTCAACACACGCGTCTTCCTACCACCCGAGCTGCAGGTCAATGTCCGTTCCCTCCATTCATTCTAACTGCTAACTGCTGTAGTTTAGTCTTGTAGCCTTGTAGATGATATCTTACATTTCGCACATCCCATAGAAAAGTGTCGCAAACCAAAATTTTCCATTTTTTATCTCTGACAAATAAAGCGATTTTTTTTTTTTTTTTTTTATATGTTTATTCAGTTTTAATTTCACAATATTTTATTTTACAAATCTTACGAAACTGATCAATCAGTTTGATTGTAAAAAATTGTGATTATCTATTGCGAAAACCGTTTTTAAAATAGATCGCAAGATCACTTTTCGACGGGACCTCTTGTTCACCATTCATTCATTTGTTTTCGCTCCTGTAAAATTAACTTTTTTCACTTACGACACTTTTCTACCCATATATATCGCACATCCCGATATGCGATATATATTATGTGACCTGGCTAAGAGCATCATCTGTTCTAAGACCATCTACGAGAGTAAGAAGGGGTTACAGTTAATTCTTTGTGAAGTTATGTGTAAAGTCTTTTCGTTATGTGCCTTTCTACTAAACGTCTTTGTGGATTTTTCTATCCGATACAGCCTATATGTAGCATAACACCCCCATCCGATGCTCACTATTATTTCAAGTGTCTGTAATGTGTCCATATTATCATGATGTTTAATTTGCCTATGCAAAAGTAAAGATACTTTCTTTTTAACTTTTTTATTTTTCAATATTTTTACACCAAAATTTGGTCGCCTTCAAATTTTTCAACATTAGAGTTTATGCATTTGTCCAACCTTTTTTTCCACTGTTCAAAACAATTTTGAAACTCACTGATTGGAATATCTTTTATGGCCTCCAGTGATTTTGTTTCACTTCTTCTACAGTATGAAAACTTTTCCCTTTCTAGTACCTTTTCATTCTAGGGAATAAATAGAAAGAAGTCACAGGGAGACAGGGCGGGTAAAATCTGAGTCATTCCATTCTTGCTCAAATACTGCCTCACACACAATGTAGTGTGAGCAGGTGCGTTGTCATGGTGGAAGAACCAATCCCCTGTGCGCCAAAGATTCAACCTTTTTTCCTGATGCTCTCTCGCAACCTCATGTAGAACTGTCGGTTAACTGTTTGGCCTGGAGGAACAAACTCTGTGTGCACAACCCTTGTACATCTCAAACATTGAATTACGTTAGAATATTATTCGGAAAATTTCTGAAAACCATGTACATGACATGAAAAATATGCATGTGAACCATATTTCTTTTTTTTTTAAATTATACCCTTTTATCACCCGTGAAGTAATGTAAAATCGTGTGATTTTGGTTTGAAAATTTGGTCACGTAGAAATATTTTAGATGCCTTAATTGAATACTGCGAGTAAAGCATATCTTTTTATAAGCCCTCAAAAAAATTAAGTATCAGACCTATAAGCCTGAAAGTGCAAAATCTCCTACCTATGAACACTTTTTTAGGGATATGGTTTTATTGTATCGATGTGGCAAATTAAGTTCTTTGGAAAATTATCGGAAAACATTTTAATATTTGTGCCTGAATAATCACAAAAGTAAAATAAAGCATTATTTTTGTTTTTTTTTGCTGGGTGGTGTTAAGCGGGAATTTCCACCTTATTGCCATGTGCGTAAGGAGTGTGTCCTTAAAAAAATGTAACCATTTGCAACGCCGCCAGTACTAGATGTTTCCAGACTAAAGATAATTTCCACCGCAGATTGAAAATGATAAATTTAATATTTGTAATGTTGCTGATGTTATTTATATATGTTGCTACATTCGGTTTGTTTGTAATTTTCACAGTACCAGGCGACAAAGAAGAGCGGCATCACTTACGCCATGATGCAGGCCTCAGAAAACACACGAGGGAAGAGGAAAGCCAAACAGAAGCCCGAGGGCACCGGGCCCCATGGAACTGACGTCATGGTAATGCCGTAAACAAATTATTATTTCCTTTTTCACTAGCCAGAGTCGCAAAACTGCTTTAAACGATGACTGGCTCACATGTTCCAAAACGTTGCTTGAAATGGCTTTGGCTGTGTTGAACAACCAGATCTGACCTATTCCATTTCTCAGCTTCACGACATACCCCAAATTAAGAATGATATTAAGGTATCTTAACTGTTTTTTTTTTATTCTTGAAAAAGTTAACGATTTATAATGTGCCATTTTCGATTTGCTGCCAAAACAACACGTTCCTTTTTATTGTGAAATTGGCGGCATTGACTTTAAGCTAGCGATGTGTAGGTTCAGCTGGAGTTTGTTCTTGAACTCGGGTTCTTCGCGGGAAGTGGATCCTACTCCTTTTTCAAATCGACTACTCCAAGAGAACCCGATCCAGTACTCAGATGATTCGGAGCCGGAATCCGAACGCCTCAATCGGAGTCCCGTGTGTATGGTCTGCGCCACTCGCAGCCGTGAAGGTTCTTGTCTGGGTTGAAGTTCTTGTGCGGGCCCCATCTGGGTCCGGCTCCAGCCGAACCCGTGCGTCCCGGTAGCCGCAACAGCACCGTACCAGGCCGCACCCAAGAACTCGGACCAGGGACCTGTTTCTATAACTCAAGCACTTTTAAAAGCAAGCACACCTCGGAGACCTCTGACAAAATGCAGAACTCACCCATCTCTACTTTAAGCCAGCCGTCTTACCAGCCGTTAGCGTTTTCTATGTCATAATGAAGTAGCCAGTTGGAACCGTTTCGGAATGTGCGTTTTTAGATCATTTTTAAAGCCAATTAATGAAAATATCACCCATCACAGAACACAGGTGCTTATGATCAAATGTTTTTTTGAAAAATTAAACCGATCGCTCATTATTGGTTCGTGATCAGGTTAAAATGATTGGGTAGTTCACCATTGACCCAGGGCTCTCCTGCATTCTCAAGAAGATAAGAGAAGCTTCATTGAAGCTTGACTATCTTCCACCCTTACCACAACATGCCCTACTCAGCCTTGATTTGCTTATCTTATTAAGACAACTCTTCAAATATTTGGTGCAGGTTGTACGTAAAAACCATTCATATCCTTCAAACACCATTCATTTCCTTGTATAATTCCACTTTTCATGTCCGTGACAACTTGATTAATTGCTATAACTTTGTATGTGTGTTCTTTTGCAAGCATCATTTGGAACGGTCACGAAGTATTGACGCCCAGGTATTGAGTGTATATATCTCTTTCTTTTATTTTTGTTTTAAGCTGTCGTGTATGTCCCGTGTACGAATAAACAATACCGCTAACGTAATGAAATAATTAAATACCGTATTATATTAAATGAATTTGCACGGTTTATATTACATGCATTATTTGGTTGCTTTGGATCAGTATTGTTTGTCATTTTGTTTCTATTTGTATTCTTTGTTTGATGTTTTGCACTAATTTGACAGAATACTAAATGAACAGCAGAGTTGTATATAGTCTGTTAACAGTGACCCTGTTCATTTGACCAAGTTCACCAGTGTTGTTTTTGGAAATGAAGCTATATCTTCTGGTTCCACAATATGTCTTCCCAGGTTTCACTCTCCTCCCCACTACTCCTTGGTTCCCTGAAGGCTGTGACGAATCAAATTTTGTCACAAAATTTGATTCATCCCAAGACCCGGTCGAGGGAAGAAGGCTTCATCTCACCTCTTCATTCTTTAGTTCCCTGAAGGCTCTAAGAGGGAGAGTCCACCTCCCTTCGGTTCCCTGAAGGCTCCACAAGGGAAGAGGACCTTATCTCTTCTCTCCTTCTGGTTCCCTTAAGGCCCATTATGGGAAGAGGATATTATCTTTCTATTTCACTCCTCCTTGGTTCCCCAAAGGCCTCCCTATGAAAGAATCTACTCCCCCTTGGTTCCCAAGGCCCCATAAGGGAAGAGTTCACGGAGGTGAACTCAGCTCTCGTCTCGACGGTTTCTCCGCTTGGTTCCTCCTGCAGGCCCCACGAAGGAAGTCCACGAAAGTGGCCTCAGCACTCCTAGGTTCCCCAAAGGCCCCTAATTTTCGAATGGTCTAATTTTCGTCCCAAGAGTGTCCGGGAAAATAGAAGGTCCACTCCAGCAGAGCCCCGAGTGCTGGAGTAAGGTTTAAATACTCTAGAGATGCAACACTGTTTCTCGGAGGCACTGTTAGTGACACTGTTATTAGGATATTCAGCCTGAGCACGGTAACTCACCTTGGCTTGGGATGGCTTCTGCAGGTTGTGTTTCCACTCCCCTAGCAATGGGTTCATTACACTACCTACGCTCCTGTAGACTGTATATAAGCATTCAGACTGGAGATTGTGCTAACTCCCATATTTTACCTCATTTCTTAGGCAGTTTATGTACTAAATTTCACCAGAATTGTCGTTGGATGTTTGTCCATGTCTCCAAGTTCCATAACATGATATTCAACTCCCCAAATATTTTCTCGTTGCTCTCTATAAACTAAGGATTTTTAAAAATTTAAAATCATTGGAGGGGACCCCACCACTTACATATGGTTTCCTCCTTCACCGCACACGTCAAGACTCTATTTTTGATTGAACGAAGCTACATTTATTTGAACGACTCTAGACCCTCCAATGTCCATGCATACGGGGTTAGTAAGCAGTATGCAAGTACTTACATTAACATAATACAAAAGAGAAGTAGAAGTATCAGCCCGTGGAATAATTCCTCTAAAATCGGTAACATAAAAAAAAACAGAGATAAAAGTGTTAGTAAGATTAAAAAAAATATAAAAATAAGTGCTGCACCCAGTTGTAGAAGTCTTCTGGAATAAGAGAAATAGCGAAAAAAATAGTGATAATATAATGCAAGTATTTACAATAATAACAGAGATAAAATAAAATGCAAAACCAAAACAGTCAAAGTAGGTATTCGACAAACCACCAGGCAGTCCCAATGACAATGTGCATGGTTATCGGCCCAACCGCAGACGAGGCCCGAAGTCCGCGCTCTTAAGCGGGCTCCCCGAGTTTGCCTCGAAGAAATGTATATTAAAAATTGTATGAATTTGTCCATATAATCAATGTATTAAACTATTTGAAACTGCAAGACCCCATTAACACATAACATTGTTTGACTTTCAGCCGTCCGAAGCTTCCGAGACACAGATCCAGCTCCCTGGGCTCACGGATTCAACGGAGTCAGAGGCCCTTGAAAGCGGCCCCCCCAGCAAACGACAGATGGTAGACATCGAGGAGTAACCACTCCCCCAATGCAGTCATCACACGGTGCTGTCACCAATCAAGGATTACTTTTTTTCAAAAACGTTGAAAAAACAAGTCCAGTATTTGTCTCAATCTGAAGGGAACAATCGCCAGTTCAAGATCTGTTATGACGTTGTTTAGTTATTTTACCGTTTGACTCGTGTCAACGCTACGTACGGAAGGAAAGTGCATTGAAGAAGTAAAAAAGTTAATGGTAACATTTTTCGGTTGTTTTAGGACTACTAGTCAGTTTCGCCGATAACCGACAAGGAATTTTTTTTAACAATTTTCTTACAAAAATCTCTCGTTTTGCTGGTGATTTCTCATAATAATATGATCTAACTCATGTTTTACTTGTGATTTCTCATTATAATATGATCCAACTCATGTTTTACTGGTGATTTCTCATTATAATATGATCTAACTCATGTTTTACTTGTGATTTCTCATTATTATATGATCCAACTCATGTTTTACTGGTGATTTCTCATTATAATATGATCTAACTCATGTTTTACTTGTGATTTCTCATTATTATATGATCCAACTCATGTTTTACTGGTGATTTCTCATTATAATATGATCTAACTCATATTTTACTGGTGATTTCTCATTATAATATGATCTAACTCATGTTTTACTTGTGATTTCTCATTATTATATGATCCAACTCATGTTTTACTGGTGATTTCTGGTAATAATATGATCCAACTCATGTTTTACTGGTGATTTCTCATATTAATATGATCTAACTCATGTTTTACTGTTGTTTTCTCATATTAATATGTTTTACTGGTGATTTCTGGTAATAATATGATCCAACTCATGTTTTACTGGTGATTTCTCATTATAATATGATCCAACTCAAGTTTTTCTGTTGGTTTCTCGTAATAATATGATCCAACTCGTGTTTTACTGGTGATTTCTCGTAATAATATGATCCAACTCATGTTTTGCTAGTGATTACACATAAGAATATGTCCCAACTCGTGTTTTTCTAGTGATTTCACATAAGAATATGTCCCAACTCATGTTTTGATGGTGATTTCTCGTAATAATATGATTAACACTTGTTTTTACTGGTGATTTCTTGTAATAATATGCTCCAACTCATGTTTTGCTGGTGATTTCACAAACAATACCATCCCATTCATGTTTTCCTCGTGGTTTCTCACAAACTAAGACACTAAACTAAAAAAGAAGCATGTTTTGCCTTTAATAACACGAACTAAATCAAGTTGTGCCCTAGTGTAGCCCTGTTTGAATAATGTGTTCAAATTTCTACAATGTCCACATTCTTTTTTTTACTTAAAATTTTTTAATTCAACGATTTTCAGATTGAGAATGATAACCGGGCAAAATCCATGAAATTAATAATCATACGGTATGAATCGGTAGAACTCCTGACCCGTACAAAATTTGCGCTTATTAAATTTATGTCCAGGTTTATCTGCTAATATTATGAAATTTCTTATACAAAGGACGTGTTAGCAAGTAATCAATTGCGAAATGGAAGTATTTTCCGCCAGGTTAACATTCTCATGTTTGCAAGTCAACAAATTGAACATTTGAAAACGTTTTTACCAAATTTACGATTTTAAATCTATTTCTTTTGATACTTCTGATTTGCCCTGTGGTACTTATAAACATTTTTTTTTTAAATTGCTACAATCAACGGTGATATTAGCTCGATATGAGTGGATATCCGGGCTTGTGCCGCGCTAATGTATTTAGCGTGGGCTCCCGTAAAATACGGCTGTATAATTTTTGTCGTTGTGTTGATTTATAATTAGAAGTCGGCGATGTGAATTAGAGTGATCAGGAATGGATAGGTGATTATCCCTGCGATAGTTGAATAACTTATACATATTATGCTAGTTCTGAAAGGTCCAACAATAATGTTTGTATTTCACAAAATGTTCATCTGTTACTTACTAAAATGTTAAAAAATATTTATCGGTCTTCAGTAAAAGAATCTATTTAAACGGGCGTAACGATCTCGGTAACAATGTCCTAAGTCAATCAATTTGACTAGATCTGAATAGCCAGGTACTTCCTCTTTCCAATCCCTCCCCTTCCCAGCTCCCTTCTACCTCAATACATAACCACTGGCTCCTGGCCTTTGAAACTCTTGTGCGGTATTCACATAAGAAAAGCTAGTTTCCCATTGTTAAAACGTAACATTTTCAGGTTATTATTGTGATTTATTTTTGGGTTATTATGCCCTGTTGCGGTTACCCTTTTCTTTAGCCAACGTTTCGGACAAAGAAGGTTTTTCGGCCGTTTCGTCTAAAGAACAAGGCGGTGCATCATGGCATAATAACCCTAAAATAAATCACAACAATAAATCCCACTGTTAAAACGTAACATTTTCAGATTATTATTGTCATTTATTTTTGGGTTATTATGCCCATTGCGTTTACCCTTTTCTTTAGCAAACATTTCGGACAAAGAAGGTTTTTCGGCTGTTTCGTCTAAAGAACAAGGCGGTGCAACACGGCATAATAACTCTAAAATAAATCACGACAATAAATCCCACTGTTAAAACGTAACATTTTTAGATTATTATTGTCATTTATTTTTGGGTTATTATGCCCATTGCGTTTACCCTTTTCTTTAGCAAACATTTCGGACAAAGAAGGTTTTTCGGCTGTTTCGCCTAAAGAACAAGGTGGTGCAACATGGCATAATAACTCTAAAATAAATCACGACAATACTATTGTTCTTGAAAATCTCAAATCTTATCATTTTCAGGTTTCTTGATATTTACTTAAAACTTGAAGTTAGATTTTCAAGAAACTGGAAAAAACTGTTTTGGTTTTTATTTTATTTTTTCTAATGTGATCACCCCACAAGGAACTAAATGCCCGAAGCCCACAGAACTATGCATCCTCAATTGAATGTATGTTTTGAGAAAGTGAAGAGGGGAAAAACAAAGCTTGCAATGTTATAAAAACTTGGGTCATTTTTTTAATTCAGTTTTCAATATAATTTCTTAAATAAGAAAACATTATTCGTTCCAGTTTTGCTGTCATTTTTTCTCCCGCTGTAAAATAGCGAGTATTGTTACAATGATTTTAGGGCGTGTGACATTATTTGCGCCCGTCAAAATGAGGTTTTATTGACACTGAAGAAATACAATAAGGCCCTCCGTTCATGGAGATACTTACAAACTACGTGATTGTGACACAACCACAAGTACCCTGCAGATATACTACTTTTTAAAGCTGGTTTCCGTACACGGCGCTACCCGAAATATACTGAACTTGATCATTTTTCACGTGCAGCCGTGGTGTTAACACGATGTCGAACGATGTCAAATGACTTTTTTTCCAACATTAATCTATGCCTTCTTCACTAAATCCTTTCTTGCGTATTCTGGTAATGTAAAGTTATGTAAACACGCATTTTTTTTCACTTCCAGAACAAATCTAACATTACTTCCATGTCCATACGCCATTTCTGTCAAACGTCAAACGAAAGTAGTAGACCCGAATGCTGCAACGCGTAGTGCGCTACCAGCACCGTCGTTAGCGCGCTACCGACTTCAACCTGACATCCGTCGCGTAGCGCCGTGTACGAACACCAGCAAAATTGTATGGCGGGTACCCACGAGCGGTGTGCGTGCTACGCGCATCGGGCTCGAATAGCTTGTAAGTAGCTCCATGTACGGAGGCGCTAACACTAACGACATTGCTCAGAAGTGGGTATTTTGTGAAACATGAGCAATTCTTGTGGCGAGTTTGGGCTGAGAGAATGGTGCGGGCAAATGAGCAGCGCGTTTTATAATATTTATATAAACATAAGGTATACTTATATTGACTTTCTGATTAAAACGTGTTTGGTGATTCCTCAATAATGATTCAATTCATTATTCTTCCTATTATAAGTATCTTTTCTGTCCCCTATATTACTTTTTTCATTTAATTTAATTGAATCACACAAATACATGCATTGTCTGTGTCTATTCTATGATTTAAGTGAATATTTTTCTTTTTATGCGAATACTATGGAACGTTTTTACATCATGATTTATACACGTAGATCTTTTACTCCCGTTAATTAGTTCATAAAAAAATTTATATCAAAGAGATTGGAACCATTTTTTTATTCTCTGAACATGTATTGGCAATCAAATTAATGCTGGGTATTTTCAAGTTATTTGTACAAATCACACTCCCACAGCTATACTGCCATACTCAAAATATGCCAGACTGACATAACATATTATAATATACAGTGAAACCCTCTTACTCATAAAATCCCAACGAGGAAACCACATATTTCGCAAAGTTTTGACAATATTTTCTGGGTTTATTTTGTGCTATCGCATATTGTATTTACCAAAACACATTCCTTGAATAATAAACTATGCATAAAAACAACATTACTTGCGTTTATTTGATAAATTGATAGGTTTTTCGCTGCCTACCACACTCGGAGTTTGACAGTTCAAATCGTGACAAAAAATGACACTCTGACGCCATTGATAATTTAATACAAATTACTCCAAGTGGCTAGGCATATTTCGGGTACCTGTTACGTGAAGAACGAGAATGGCCCAAGCGATTCTGACCTTGTCCTTCTTACATCATACAGTTTCTTTATACATAAGGGTTAAAATCGTGTTCAAAAATAAAATAATTGAAAATTTTTGCGTGTGCGCCGGCGCACACCCGGCCATTGACGAGTTAAGCAGGAAAACCTTATATGTGCAAAAAATTGGGTCAATTTGGGCTGAGAGACCGAAAAAACCAAACTTCTTAAGAGAGTTTCACTGTACACTGAATTGGCAATCATTTATATATAGCAAAAATATTGTAGGAGTGCGAAATGTGACTTGTTCAATCAACAATCTTAAGCGCTCCCGGAGATTGATCAATACAATTATCAATATTCACGACATTGATGCGATTGACATTCGCAACTCCCCATTGATGAGAGAATGACGGGTGTTTTGATTTAACTCATAGATAAGTGCCATTGACACAATATAATGATTGTTTCGCTGTGCGATTGACAATCATTTGTTCAATTGCTCTATTTATCGAGCCCTTTGGAATTCAGTTTCATTGCAGAACGAGATTAATTGTATCGATTGTTCAAAGTTATAGAATGTAAAATCAAAAGTTTACCACTTTATTCGTACACTATTAAATATTGAAGTTCCCTCAATTGCACTTCAATTGCAATTGTCAATTACGTAAGCACATTGACATTGATTGTCTCCGCGGCGCTTTAAGTTAATTGTATAAAAGACTTGTTGTATTCCGAAGCAGTGCTTTTATTTCAAAACAATAACAAAATTTATTTTTTATTGCATAACTAAATACTACAAATTATTTATTTACAATCACGCTTATTTTCTGGAATGAATTTATTACAATCAGTCAATCCGCCTGTTCCGTAGTATGAATCAATAACAATAAGTAGTGGTTACAGAATCCAATCATGTCTGAACATGAAGTGACAGAATGAGCGCCTTACAAATGTGTAAATTATTTTTGTTCTATTTTTGTGTTTATATATTGTATGAATAAATTAAGAAATGATGTCGACTGTCAAAATACTATTAATAAACTTATTCTTTAGCTGAACACTCTTCTCTCTCTCTTCTAAACCGTGTTCTCTCCTCATCCTCTCCTCGTCTCCACACTGGATTATTGCATGGTTGTAACCGAAACATTGGCGACCTCCGTGGTCTTCGTGTCTTAAGGTCCTCGGCTAAGACATTGGAGGGGACCCCACCACTTTCCCACGGCG
This sequence comes from Glyphotaelius pellucidus, assembly GCA_936435175.1. Lineage (NCBI taxonomy): Eukaryota > Metazoa > Arthropoda > Insecta > Trichoptera > Limnephilidae > Glyphotaelius > Glyphotaelius pellucidus. The sequence goes on along the minus strand of OW386561.1, from coordinate 10,290,174 downwards.
TTATAAGGAAACATATGGTTTCCTCCTTCAAGACTACTTTTCTATTGAACGAAGCTACATTTATTTGATCGACTCTAGACCCTCCAATGTCCATGCATATGAGGTTATTAAGCAGTACAACATACTTACATCAATATAATACAAAAAAAAGAAATAAAAGTGGCAGCCTGTCTAAGACAGAAGATCACACGCAAAGTAACTTATGACCAATATAGTACTATAGACAATCCGTGGGGGCCGGAAAAATCTTCAATAAATTAAAAGATATTTTTATTTTTGTCTTTAACTAACCCAGTACAGGTAAAAGTCAAAATGAATATGTATATAAGGTTGATACAGCAATTGCATTGCTTCATACCGTGCTTGGGTAAGATTCTTCAACACTGCAAACGCAGGAATCCGGCCCTCAGGAGTTAAGAATCGGAACACTGATAGAAACAGTATTAGTTGTGTTTGATTACTAGAGGTATTTCCCATCCTTATTCTTCCCCTCCACATCCTTCAGCCTCACAACATATCCCGACTCAGGACGCCATAGTCCCTCTGTTTTCGAAAGTTGAGACTCTTATTGCCATTAAGTTATGGGTTATTATGCCGTGTTGCTCTTCCTCCTTCTTTAGCCAACGTTTCGGACAGTCTTCAGTGTCCGTCATCAGGGCAGATGTACTCTGAGGACACTGTAACGCTGTGCAAATCGTTGGCCAAAGAAGTGAGCGCAACATGGCAAAGTAACCCAAAAATGTCAATCGGGACTCTTGTCCGGTATTCATTTAAAAAACATGTATGTAAAAACAAATGGGTAATCTTTTTGATGGATTCCCCTGCCTTTGCAATCTTTGGAACATGTCTGTTAGGAAAACTGTATTTGTTTTATGGTATTTGAAAGTGATATACAACTCAAAACATTTACATTTTTCGCACTGCAATGGGTTTTTTTTTACAACACATTCTTTATGGACAACTTGCCGACTTCTGTGTTTCTCCTCCTACAACATGGATCTCTCCAAGACCCATGTTCACTCCTTCTGCATACAGAATCATCAAAAATGAGGAAATCTTAAGTGTCTTCTGGTTATAAAACCTAGGTGGGGACGGCGAAAATGGTTCAATGAAAGAATAACACATATAAATATATTTATCTTTATTAATTCTAAAAGTAATCCCTTTTACAACACTTCTTCCATCCACATAATATATCACATTGTCTTGACACTTAGAAATTACTGTTATGAATTGGCTCAAAATAATAATCATTAAAAAGTCATTGCGGTGCGTAAGAACATAATTCTAAACAACAAAAACTAACCCATACAATACTTAGTATACATACATAATAAGCATACTCATGGAAATTGTTATGTCTCCCTTACTATCATGATGAGAGATATGATCTAAACGGTGCTAGAAAGAACACACCAAGCTTTGTGTTCAAATCTAAAAGTTAACAACAGATGAATTAAAATGTACACCTCTATGAAACCAAAGTACATATGTGATGAGAAAATCCTTTGAAGTGTTATTTGTACCGATTTTCGACTCCTAGGCCTCTGACAGGCCAATGAAATCGGTTATCTGTTTAAGAAATTCGTTATTCGAAAATGTTTATCAATTTCACCAGCAGTAAGGAAAAATTAAACTTTGGTCACTGGACGGTCTAAAATATGCTTCTACTAGCTTATCTCTTCATTGCATACATAGTTTATGTTCAAGTGCATCAAATATTGGCAAAAAAAAATTCACCAGATGTGAAGTTGGTGACAGTAATATCTTTGCCTAATTATTAGATAAGAGAGCAATGTAAAAAAATGTATTATGTACTAGGAAAAATCAAAGAACATCCAAAAAAATTACTAAACAAATTAGTGGATTTTATTCTTTGTTTCTTTAATTGGTGTAAATATATTGGTGTCTATGGTATAAATATTTTAACCTGTGGCGTGCGCGAGCACCATAGAAAAAACCTGCTTAGTGCGCAAACCGATTGCGGTGCCCGACAATAGCTTTTTCGCCTATATAAAATTACGATTTATCAATATTTTTTATACTAAACGCATATAAAATTAGGATGATTATGAATAGCCAAACATTGTAGTTTATTGATTAAGCAAGTTTAATGTATAAAACCACTCAATTTAATATAGAAATAAATAAGTGAAAATTATTGATTGAAAAAAAAGAAAATATTTTACGAAAAATTGGGATAAAAGGTAAACAAATTGTTTGATTTTCTAGTTTTTTTCTTCGTTTACATTGCAAGACGTTTACGTCTAAAAAAGTATGTTTATTATTAAAATAATTAGATATTTCACTCTAAACCTTACAGATGCTTGTGGCACTCACAAAACAGACTGACATCTTGAATAAATCACTCCAAATTTATATTTTCATCTAAAACTCTGAAGGCATGAATTTGAACTTCAATAGCCAATTAGGATGCTGTATTTCACGGGCTATATCTCTGAACCAATCATAATTTAGAACGAAAGTCCTGTTCTCTACCAATTAAATTAATGCATCATAGAATCGGATGGCGCGCACGCACCAGAACAAAATTAAAAACTCAGATTCGAGGGGTACACACATCACTGATTAATGGTAGTAACTGGGGCGAAACAATAAAAGTGTGATGATATATGCTGATTTGAAAGATTACAGATTGTCGCTAATTTATATACTTGTGACCTTTTGACTCCTAGACTCCAACAACTGGCGCTTGCAACTTTTTACTGTGCTAGAGTACTAAGTTTTGAAAAGATATGTGATTTTATCCGAAAATGTTTTTGTAAAAGTTTCAGTTCACATTTTTAATAGTTGTAGGGAATGTGCTAGTAATTAGCAACACATGTCCACCAATGGATAAATTCTATTAGTCATAAAATAACATTTGAGTAAAACACCTGAGTTTGTTATCAGATCTTGTGACAATAACATGTCTATTAAGTTAGTACCATAGACAATAGAAACAAAGGGAAATTCGACATGGTAGCGTGCCGGCTAACGCTGATCTATGACCTAACTGCAGGGACCAACAAAGTGGTTATGCAATGAAAGTTTGCATTTGGAGACAAAGGCGAGGGGACGCTTTGTATAGACACGATTTGAAGCAGTAAGGGTGTACAATGTTGGCAACACGCATTGTGCAATGGCCCATGGCCCCTATCCCTTGTTTCTATCATCTATGGTTAGCATGTACCAAACAAGAAACTCAATAGCTCTGTGATACTAATTAGTAACTATTGGTGAAAATATTAATAATTTTTTTTAGGTGACTATTAATTTTAATTAATTAATTGGAAATTATCTTTTAAAGCCTGTTACAGTTTTATTTAGGTCAATGGATATAACATCCAAAGAGACATTTGCTAGTATTTAGGTTTTATTAGCTCTTAAACTAAATGTGCTGTTTAAAGTAGTAAAAAATATTAAAAAAACTTAGATCTACAGGTATATCAATTAAAACTAATTTTAAATAAATGAGATGTTCTATTAAATTTAAGAAATTTGATCATAACATGAAGTAAAAATGTTTCTATTTCTTATATTTTTCATGATTTAGGTTCCTAATTATTATTTAAATTTTTAAACATTAAATAATATTTGTAGTTTTTGTATAAGAGTGGCCTCAGATAAATATGGTGTTTTGGAATCAAACTGATTTTGCTTCATAACAGTGTATGTAAGATGGTGAAATACTAAATTTAAATATGTGGTGAATATCGATCTGTTATCTTTTTAACAACAAGGATACTAAGTTATGTTTCGGTTATACTTCTAATGGAAATAACATTTCGTTGACCTAGAAATTCCAGACATAAAATTATGTTCAGATTTCATATCACCAGAGATGACTCTATTAACGCCAATCATGAACTCTAACAGATCATGAGACTATTGTAAGGTTCTTTAGGTTCCAAAGACTGCAATAGGTTGGATATTGGAAATATGGGAAGAATGTCAGATGATTGGAAGCCAAAACTTGTGATTTTGAGGGTGCCCAAGCAGCGGAAGACTGAGGAAGAGGTGGATACTATATGGAAGAGGATTGAAACAGGATGAGAAGGACTGAGGACTGGAGGTGAATGGCGAGGGTCCGCAGCCAATGGCAGGGTCCGAGTCCAAATACACATTGGATTGATAAGCACCTTACCGATAATGAGCAGACAATCAGTTAAATGAGGCCACTCTTATAAAACAATTAACATTACCGCTAAACATAACCTCGAAGTAGCTTCTGAATTAATCCACCTGCAGCTTCCTGAAGCTGCCGATGACACCAGTACCTAGCTCATCCTTCATGTCGCTGTCCAGCTTGATTGTGCTGTCGATATCGATGTACATATCATCCAGGGCCAGCACCGACTCTCGGCAGTCTCGGAGCCGCTTCTTCAGGGCAGCAATCATGTCAGCCATGGGAACCTCGCCTCCGTACTCCTTGGGCAGGATGGAGGGGTCGATCTTCTCCTTCATCTCATCAGCTGTCTTGTGAAGCTGAAACATTTATTAAACAATCAGATTACTTACAAACAAGTAAGATGGGCAACGAACTATTACTAGAATGAGACCATACTACTGCAAATTGCATCTACGCTTAGCAGCACCCCGCCTTCTACCTACACACCAAACACACATCTTTCATTGCATTGCTATTAAAAGCTCAGCAAGAAATCAAATTAAATAAAATAGCCGCTTTGATAGGTTCGTGCCGTAGAAAAAATAAGAATACCAGAAATTAATGCCTTATAGATTTGACTGGAAACCAATGTCGCTAATGACTTCGTTCATGTTTATTTCGATTCCATATGACTTCCCCACTTCCCAGTTTCAATTATGAAAATATTCATCAGTAATATTTAAACTGAAGGAGGTGAACTGTAAGACTTACAATTTATAAATTGGTTACATTTACTATATCTTGAATGTATGAATACATATTATATCTTGTATCTTTACCCTCTTTTCTTCTCTATTTTTTTAGGGAGGTACAGCCTTCCTTGCCTCATAACATAAACCGCCATTGGTTAGAAACACGGAAGAAGTGGAAAGTATTAGGTAGAGAAGATAGTCGGGGCCTGTGTTAAAATTTATTCAATCAATGGATTGGTCACTTTAATAATAATTTCTAATAATAACAACCAATAGATTGGTTTCTTTAATAATTTCGAATTTGGGTGAGTGCACTGGTAAAAGCCCTATCATTACTTTTGATCCAATTTTTAATGTTATCTTTGAAATTTTTTTGTGAATCACATTTTTTATTCTATCTGGAAGAATGTTGTAAAGTCTTGTTGCAAGGTATCTGATGTTTCGTTGACCAAAAATAGTAAGCGTTATGGGAATTTGTATTAAGTCTTTGTTATTGTTTGTGTACAGCGAGTACATATTTCAAATTTTTTCATAGTATTTGTATACAGATGAGTGAGGATTATTTTTGCATATATTTGCGAATGCATAATATTAAAGATTATGGTCAAATCTGTAATAAGAGGCAGCCTAATGATTATTTTTATAATAGTATTCTGTGCCTTTATGATTGGGTCTAGTGCAGATGCAATGCCACCTCCCCATGCTATAATACCATACTCAATAATAGATTGACAGACTACAAATTAAATAATTTTCAAGTGTTGTAAGTCGAGAAAGTTGCGAATCATTCTTAAAAGTGCATGGTTTTTCTTATTTTGTTTGCAATTAGTGTGAAGATTCCATTTGATATATGGATCAATGGTGAGGCCGAGGTACTTCATTAGTGTAGTGCGCTCAATGTAGGAACACTAACAACATTCATCACAATTCAAACTTGTGTGTATTGTTTAATATCTAAAACGATTATTTACAAGAGATTGCAGCCAGTGGAAAGCATCTGAGGAGTGAGGGGTAGGCCACATCCTACCCTGGGATGTGGTACGTAGTGATGACTTTGATGAATATGAATTTCTTACCATGATTCTGTTCTTGAGCTTGTCACTGAGCACGGAGACTGCGAACACCACAAGCTGGTTGGCGTAGGAGGGTATGTTCACAAAGTGTGTTTCCTTGTGTCGCATAGGGGTGGAGTTCTGAAACAAACAAACGGATTGTTTTATTATTGACATTTTAGATATAAGCATAGGCAACAGATCTAACAGTTCTGTGAACAGTTAGTAGACCTGACGTCCAAAAATTTTTTTTTTAATTTTCTCTTTTTTAATAAATCAAAACAAAAATTTCTTATAAAATCATTAGATTTGTAAGTAGATATTTAAATACCTAGCCTGCTGCATTATAAACCATATATTTTATGAAACATTTTTATATACAAAAATGAAAATATGCTTGCTTCTGTCTATATATATATGTATGTATGCTATGCGTTGCTAAACCATTCATCCTGGTGAAGCTTTAGGGATTTCATGTGCGCATGCCAGCGATTCTTACTGTGTAATGTACAATAGTGAGTTCTGGCATCATCAAATTATGCGTTGCTAACAGTTCATCCGATTGCAATGAATCTTTGGGGATTTGACGTGCGCCTGCCAGTGATGGTTTCTATATATACTAGTGAGCTCTGGCATTATGAAATTTGTATTAAAAAATTGCATAGGTGGTATACAAGCTGTTTGAAAACTGAATGTACCGGGAATGAATGTATGGAATGCGGAAGGGTAGAGGGGAACCCGGAAAACCCGGAAACCCGGGAAAGTGGAGGGAAACTCTGGAGGGGGGAGGGGAACTTGAGAGGGGGGAGGGGAACTCGGGAGGGGGGAGGGGAACTCGGGAGGGGGATACGCGGGAGGGGGTAGAGGGCGAGGGGAGAGGGAAGACAGGAAAGATGGAGTGGGAACGCGAGAGGAGAGGGGAACGGGATGAATGGGAAAGGACATGCAGGGAGAAACAATTTCTTTATTAAGTGGCATAGCAACGCATGCCGAGAACTCGCTAGCTTTTTATAAAAAAAACAATGAGGCAACAATTTTTTCAAGGACACGTCACCATCGTAATCACAATTCTTTTTTCAAACTTTCTTCAGGCAAGTAGGTAGGTACCATAATATTGTGTGAAAAACTTCGAATAAGAAAGTACCTAGATATAAACATGAAAAAACAGTCAGATACAGAACAGATTTTTAAAAACGTCGCTAAATTAACAAGATCTTCGCGGGATCAGTTCTTATTCACGGTGTGATAATTAAAAGCATTTGTTACAAGTTTTAGATGACAAATAATATCGATTGATTACACAAATAACCGCTACGAAAAAGTCGTATCACCTTTGGGCCAACGAACAGTTAATAAAAATCAGTAAAAAACGATAAACTTTCGCTTTCTTTCCGATTTGAATTTTATGACAGATTACGATTGCAAATCTTCGAGTTTATTGCCATTATAATAATATACGAATATATTACGTAATCAGTTCGTAATACTCATAAAATCAATAAAAATACAAAGAAATCCGAACCATCTTCCAGTTTCGTTCTTGAATGAACGGGTATTTTTTATTTTTAAATGAAAACACTATGAGCGAAACTCATTCGAAAATCTGGAAACAGAAAAATCAGAAAAAGATATTTGCACCTCTGGGACTCGAACCCAGGACCACTCTACTTTCCGGGCGAGTGCTCTTGACCACTGAGTTAAGGTGTCGATTTCCAATTCGGTCACTTTTTAACTGTACCATACTTCGACTAAGACCCACCCATATTATCTTCATTCATCCGTTATTATATTTATCATATTCATCCTAGACTTGCAGAAAAGTCAATAGATATCGCACATAAAACGGATAAAATTTATCTAGACACCATCTAGATTGCATTTAGTTCAGGTTTGAATCTTGCAATCATACATAAAGATGGCAGCCAATAAAAGTATGCGTTAAGAAAATGAAGGTAATATGGATAATATCTTTTTCTGATTTTTCTGTTTCCAGATTTTCGATTGAGTTTCGCTCATAGTGTCTTCATTTAATTAAATATTACAATTTGAGGTTTTACTCATAAAAGTAAAAATAAAAAATAATGGTATTTTTTATAACTGTTTTTTTTTTTGGAAATTCTTGCGTCCGCAAAATACTGCTATTCCATGTATAAATATCATATTAGGTACTATACCCAAAGATGTTAAATACTATACCTATATATTATTTTGCCGTGAAAATCGCGTGATTTTATAATTTGCAGAATTTGTAAAACTGAAAGTTTTTGTAAAGTATACGTCAGAATTAATTTATTTCATGATTTTGGAGGTATTTATTGGTAGAAACCATTTATTTATAAATTTATTGGATAATCAACTCATCCGCCATAGGTCACCCATGTGGTTCGCTACGTTTGGTGACTTAGCAGCGATGCCCGGGTTCACGGGGTGAGGTTTGCCCGGATCTTGGCGGTGGATGCGTCTGCCCACCTGTTGTGTAGGTGCCTGATCGAGGCTTTTTGACCTCTCCATCTGGGTTCTCTTGACCCATCGCCTTTCACCGCGATTGGAGGGATGGATTCATTCTTCCATCACTCCTGGACACGCTGATCCAAAGATTGATCCACGCCGCCCGACCGTACAAAGCCACAAACAATCAACTTTATATATTAAAAGATACCGCACAAGAGTTCAAACTACCTGGATCCAGTGAGACAGAGCTTGTCTTTTGAAATAATTTTCATCAATAATCATTTTGGAAAAACATTCTAATATTATTGACAATCTAGCTCAGATGCTTAACTTAACAAACGGACTGCAATCTTTAGAGCACAGGCGTCAGGTGGGAATGCTGCCCTTGTTCTACCGGTATTACAATGGAAGATGCTCCGAGGAACTAGCGTCATTGATCCCCTCGGCACCGGTGCATAGTCGGGAAACACGCTAAACACGCGCTCAACATTTGTACACGGTTGACATTAGTCACAAGAGAACGGGTCGTTTCTACGACTAGTTCTTGAGTTCAACAGCTCGGCTTTGGAACGATTTACCGGCTTCTGTGTTTCCTCCCTCCTACAACATGGGTCTCTTCAAGACTCATGTTCACTCCTTCCTCTCCTCAAAAACACCCTCCACACAGCATCTTCAAAGATGACATAGGCACTGAGGGAAATTATTTTGCTCAGGGCCTCCTGTATGGAGTAAATGTAAAAAAAAAGATGCAATTACTTTTTATCTTCCATTATTTTAGACAACTTGGATTAACCCAGACCAAATCCGGCACCAACTTTAGCCACAGTCATAATAATTTGTTACGAAATTTCTAATGCGTTTTATAATAATTTTTTAAACCGAATTTAAAATGATTATTATGCTTCAGAAACAACAAAATTAACGAAGCCATACGAACAGATTGAAGACCTTGCCCTAAATTACTTTCAATGATGAGATATTCTCTTCAAATAATCTTATTTCAAATTATTAAAATGAATCGACCACCTGTTTACAAACTCCACGTTAATGACTTTACGTTAATGAATGTTTGTATTTTTTGAAGACAATATTAGCGAAACAAAATCTAGAAATAGAAAAATCAGTAAAAAGATATTGGCACCTCTGGGACTCGAACCCAGGACCTTCGGCTTTCCGGACCACAGCTCTACCAACTGCGCCGAGGTGTCCCTATCCAATTCGGTCATTTTTAACTATATCATACTTCGACTAAGAACCACCAACATTATCTTTATTTTCTTAACGCATTTTTTATTGGCTTTTATTGCCTTATTTAATTAAATATTACAATTTGAGGTTTTACTTATTAAAAATAAAAATAAGTACGTATTTTTACATTTTTTCCTTGTACGCTAACCTTTGGTTCTATGGGTAGTATTCAAATACTTCGCAACCTTCCTCTGCCTCCTGTATCTACCCCCTTCCCACTCCGTTCACAACATATCAATTGTGTATGACCTAGTTCCACTGCTCCTCAGTTGGGACTCCTACGCGGTGTTTTCATTATTTATTTATTGTTTTTTTTTTTTAAATTGCACCTATATCTTCTAGATTTATTTGTCATGAGTGAGGACCTAATTAAATTCGTTCTCATATTGGGAAAATGTCGGAAATCGAGCGCCTGGGTGAGGACCTAGCTAAATTCGTTCTCAAATTGGGAAAATGTTGGAAACCGAGCGCCTAGGTGAGGACCTAGCTAAATTCGTTCTCAAATTGGGAAAATGTTGGAAACCGAGCGCCTAGGTGAGGACCTAGCTAAATTCTTTCTCAAATTGGGAAAATGTTGGAAACGAGCGCCTAGGTGAGGACTTAAATAAATTAGTTCTCAAATTGGGAAAATGTTGGTATCAGGAATATCAATATAACATGTTGACATGTTAACATGTTAGTATCAGGAATACTAATATAACAAAATGACATAAATTATCGTAAATAGCCGCCATTTCATACGACGAAATTAACTTTTCATTTAACGTAACTTTTCATTTAACTTTCCGTCGCCCCGAATATAAATAGATGCCTTTTAAAGTAATGAAGGTGAATAAAAAAAGGTTGTTCTTTAAAATATTCGTATTTTTTTTATATGAATACCGCACAAGAGTCCCAACTGCTCCCGTCTGGAGCCAGTGAGACCATGGCATCCCCAATTGGGGTATGTTGTGAGGCTGAAGGTAGTGGGGAGGGGAAGGAGATGGGGAAGAGGATGGCAGCAATTTTGAAAATGACACTTAAATTCAAAGCAAACCCGAGTTTCAGAGTTCATTGAACCAGAGAAACGCAGGACACATGCACTACCGAAATTAGTATTTTTAATAACATACCTTCCGATTTCCAACATTTTAAAAATATTTATATTTTTCATCATTTGCATTGGTTCCAATTTTGAATAATTTAAACAGTGTTGCATCACCATAGACAAAAACACACAACATTTCATTCACAACAGGCACGTCATTACAACAACCATGAGAAAAACCCATAGACCTTAAAAGTTAAACGATCAATGTTGACAACAACTGTTACTGTATAATTATTTTAAAGAAATAACAATGTATTTTGCGGTTTATTCGGCCTCTCAAAATGGAGCGGTGAGTCTACGAGAGGAAAGTTTAGCCAGCCTTGGGAATTACGAATTGTATTTCAAAATAACGACGTAAAATAATTACAGAAAACATATTTATGGTGACAATGACAGTGTATTTAATGTGATGAACAGTTTGCTCAGACAATAGAAAAAAGGGGAGGTATGATATAATCAAAGAGGATGTGCAATGTATGCTATTACAATTTGGGAGGCTGGTACCGCCGCTCCGGGAACCATTAATAACCTACACGTCTGCAGTGAAAATTGCTATGTTTGGGGATTTAGCAGGGGGTTCGGTTTCAATGGTTTAGGTTGGTGCGGCTACCCATGGCGGGCCGGACCGGGAGAAAGTGGTTGAGGGAGACCCTAAAGCCTCGATTACATAGAGCGAGTTTACAAGCTACTAGTCGGTAAGTTTAAAAGCGGGTGAATCGGAGAGTGAGATTGTCATGATGACACACAAAACTCGTCTACTCGCTGAGCAGCGACAGTAGCAGCTAAAATAACGACTCTCGCGCGAACCAATTCGGTCGATACTTTGTAAAAAACTTGAGCTCGCTGCTAGCGCTACACGCTAGACAATAACGGCTTCCGTCCGAACTAATTCTGACAGACGAAATCAGCTGTTGGTGGGCCGCAATCTTTAGGCAAACACTAGCGAGTAAAGTTGACTACCTTTCAACTTTTTTCGTAGATTGTCCACAATCTGCTAGTTAGCAAGTAATACGATAACACTGAGCGAGTTTACTAACAGATAGTGAATTTCCCAGATAGTAGCTTGTAAACTCGCTCAATGTCATCGAGGCTTTTAAACCCTACCAGACGGACTCTCGACCCTTCACTACATGGAAGGGATGGATCCATACCTCGTACTCACTCCTGGACATCAAGATAATGAATTACTTGAGAAGGATCATGTATCAAGAGTCGGTTTAACAGAAAAGTATGTATCTAATGAAGCAAGAAGTGTGTGGCATTCTATCCTCTCTGCTTTCCCCTGAGAGGAAATAGCCTGCATGTTCATTAATTATTGCAGTTTTTTCTACATTAACCCCACACAAGAGGCACTGAGGAAAATACTTTCGCTCAGGGCCCCTTCATCTTAGGGGATGCTGTGTGGAGGATATTTTTAAGGAAATAAAGGATAGAAAGTTCTGGAGAGGAAAAAGGTAAGAATATAGGAGTCAGTATTTGTGTCACGAGTTCCGGACGTTTGAATCCATCCCTCCCGCTGCGGTGCAAGGCGATGGGTCGAGAGAGACCAACTGCAAAGGTCAAAGAATCTTCCCAAACCGGCCACCCTAAATCCGGGCATCCCTGCTAAGTAACCTAACGTAGCGAACCACTTGGGGTGACCTATGGCAGAGGTGTTGGTTTTCCATTAAATAATTATCCCGGGACGGCGATACCCTTACCAGCCTCGCAATTTCAAAAACCTTTGTGTCCATTAATTTTTATAAATTTTAATAAAAGTGTACCGCTAAGTTTAAATTTCTTACTAACTTTCACTGGAGACTGACACATTAATGTCATTGTGCAATGAACTAATTTCACTAATTATTCATAACCGTTTTTAATTTGATCGTGTTGCATAAATGATAAACATTGAATTCAAATGATGGTGCCTACAGTTTGACAAAATAAATGTAGAAATATAACAAATTCCATCATTTTTTTTTTTACTGTTCTGGCAACATCAATTTTGGAACAAAATCGTGGTAGATTCAATTGTTAGGTTATGTTCTATTTCTGAATTTGACAGTGTGACTTGTCACATTCAAAGGGAAGTGGCCTTTTTGTTTCCTTTTTTATTGCTTCAAGTGCGCGTTTTACATATAAAGCTTGTTTATTTATTTATTTAAAATTTGAATTGAAGTACACTTTGATGTATTTTAAAAATCAAAAAAACTTTTCCAAACAAAAAATAACAACTGTTTTAGAACACGATGTGGAATCCATTGTAGAAACATTTCCTTTCGGAATGTTCTAGTAGAGCTAACGCTCATAGGGCCTTTTTTAAAAAAACTCATCGGGCCGCTTTCGCAATTTCGGACGCGTGACGTAGCTTGAAATTAAAGTAGGATTTAATTACAAGTAGGAACTACAAAATTGTAGGCTGGCAACACCAATTTACCTGTCAAGTATTCTTTTAAAGTGCAATGAAGAAGACTGTATACTGTATAAACATTTTTTTTTTAAATTTGTTCTTAAAAAAAAATTAAAATCGAAGAAGCACTGTTGTTAAGGTAACTACTTAAGGCCCCGTAACCGCTCTCGAAAAGAAGAAGATGGAGAGATATGTAATTACGGATGTTGGACAGAGCGCGGTAATATTTTCAATGATAAAATTGAAGCGAAAATGATGAAAATGCTTAATAAAACATGACTCGTTTAAAATAGAGCAAAAATCTCTTGGGAGGTATCTTAAGTATCATTTAAAGAAACATTGAATTTTTTCACAAATATAACTTGTAAAATAATAAAAATAGACTTGTTTTAAATAATTTTCGGAGCATACTTTGCGATTTTTTTCTATCGAGGGAATTTCATATAATTTGCGTTTTGGCGTGGAACGTACCTAGATATTATCTTAAAAAATAACATAAATTTTTTTAAGAGCTTAAAAACTTCAAATGTTTAAGGGAGATATGTAAGAAATCGGTGAAATTCGGATAGCGGCGGCTTAATGACATAAATTTGATTAAACAGTGTTTTACAAAGTGATTGGTTTTCATTTAATTAAACATAAATTTGAATTTAACAGTAGATAGAAAGGAAGAATCACTAATGGTGAGTTTAGTTACACTACTTTTGATCTGAATGAGTTAGATATATTCGGATCTAAAATAAGAGACATGATCTAAAGCCCGGGCACGCTAGGTACTAAAGCTAGTATTAAATAAATGTGAGCAATTTCTAAACTGTGCTTTATATTTTATTACAATATCGTTATTCTTCATTATGTTAACACAAAATTGCAAAGCTATATATAATAATAATACACCTATATGTAATTCTAATTTTGAGATCAGTGGATCTCTATATTGCAATGAAAAAATATTTTTTTCATTTTCATGCCTTTTTAATTTTTTTATAAAAATGTGCATTACATAGCTTTACATTAATACCATGTAAACATATGTTCTGATCTGACTCCAGATCAGAAGGTTGCGTGTTCATATCACGTCGGGATCACCAATGTTGAAAGTAGTTTTTGAGCGTCGGGATTACCAAGGTTGAAAGAATTGGTTCCAGAGGTTGAGGAGCTGGTGGAGGATGTTTGACCTGTGCTCCGTCTTCTCATCAGACGAGTGTATATTAATACTCAATCATAAGGAATAGTCAGGCTCCTGGGGGTCGCGGTACTTTCAGGCCGCGATCCTGTGTTCAATGATTATACTGGATGATGATTGATAACACTGTACTCTTATTTGAGTGATTTAACATTTATTTAAGATTTTAATAATTTACACAATTAGTGTTCACGTATGAAACGGGTAGAGAGGTACAAAACGCGAACGGGTGGTTGGATCGAGTGCTAGGAACGGAATAATTTGCACGGTCATTCTCGGAGCGGTGCCGAGATATTTTTCGGAGAGGTGACGGTGATGCCACACGTAAAAATGAATGTAAGTGATGCCCATAATATGTTTAGTATATTAACATATGTTAAGTATTGCCATTTGAAGAGCAGTGGCGCCCTCCTATGTTTCCTATTTGACAAACTTTACTTGACTTTGTTTCTTATTTGACAAACTGTACTTGACTTACTTTAACCAGTGATTGCTGACATTATTTAGAGTAAAAAATGTAAATAAAATTTTGGTCTCCGGTGACTATTTCTGAAGTTTTTTTTTTTTTGCTTTTTTCTGTTTTTTCTTCAAATAATAAAAAAAATCTTCCACATGTTATTATTAGTCACTCAGCCGAGTAACCGTCCAACCACTCACCCCGACCGTAACCGTCCAATATCAACTGATTTCTTATATTTTAAGTTGAATAAGAAAACATCAAAAATATCACGGGAGAGCTAAATTTCATTTAAATTTTTTACTCGTAAGTTAAAATCAAGTACGTTCCTTAACACCCTGTATATGTAAATCATACTGTATTTAGGCAATCAAAGTCATAAATTATATAGTCAAATCAGATCTCTTGATCTCAAATCTAAAGCAGGTCAAATTTAATTTACGTTAAACTGAAGCATTATATAGTGTGAAACCGGTTTGTTACCATACTGGTGTGACACTACAACGATGATTATAAGGTCTAAGAATGTGTCACAATAGAAAAAGTTTAAATATGTTCTTTCCCAATTTTCTTTATTCTTTTAAGCAATGTTTCGATTTTTAATGGTAGTGACGAATCGGGCCATAATGGCAGAAAAGCAGGCCTATCGTAAGAAAAAAAAATATTTATTAAAGAAAAATATTTTTTAATAAAAAAAATGTCCGTAATTTGTGAATAATTTATACGTCACAATCGTTCTACGTTGATAAATTTTTCTTAAATGACAAATTTACACTTTTTAATAAGAAATAATTTGCTTTTGATAATAAATTTTAAGAAATAATATTTATATATTTCTCTATAGTGTACTTATGATGTGTGTTTTTTTTAATCAGTTCCCGGAGGAAAACAATTTTCCTCAGGACCTATGTCATCTTTGGGGATGCTGTGTGGAATATATATTTCGGGAAAGGAAGGAGAGGAAGTTCTGGGAAGGAAAAGTTATGAGGTGTGGGTAAGAATCTGGAGTGGCGAACGTATGAATCCATCCCTGCGGTGCAAGGCGATGGGTCGAGTGAGTCCTGCTGGAGAGGTCAATCATCTCCATCAAGCAGTCTCTCCCGATCCGGCCTACAACGCTGCAGGTGGGCAGATGCAAGACCGTCAAGTCACAGACAAACCTCACCCCATAAACCCGGGCACCTCTGCTAAGTCACAAAACCAAGCGAACCACTTGGGGTGTTGGTTATCCAATATAAATAATTACCGTGACAGGACCTCCCAAATTGAAACTAGTGCGAAACCGGGTAGTAATGCTAGTAATTTTATAAATCTTGAACCGTATCACATAAAAATGGCACATTCGGTATAAAATACTGAAAGTTAATGAAGACTTACGTAAGAGTACCTAACTACAAAATCTAACCACATTTAAAATTATGCGTTTCGTGCGGCCATCTTTTATACGATAAATCAATTTTCATATTTTCAGCTGTTTGCTATGCCTTGTACAATTCTGTGGTATAAACTTGTAAATATGCATTACATGCACTGAACAGAATATTCCTAGAAATCTAATCTAAGAAAACAAAATCAGAGTGTGCAATTCACTTGCGGCAGAAGAAAACTAAAGTTGACATGAGTAGGGAGGCTTCGAAGCACCGCACAAAGACGATTTTTTTTTATTTTTTATTATTCGCCGGCAACCCGGGCGTTTATTGAAATAACTTATCATATACAAAAAGTAACTAACCCGCCTCACCAGACGATGTCTGTACTGAGACGGTTACATAAATATGCATACATGTACACATAAATACATACATACGCATATATGTACATATTTATCCATATAAACACATTAACACAAACATACACATACTTACACACATACAAACACATACGTATATGCATGCATGCACATAATCATAAAAAACATAATAATAATAATAATAATAGCCTTTATTCAGACAGTAAATTATATAACATTATTTATAATAAACTTTTCACTTATCATGCATCGACTCCCTGTCTGTATGTCACTAGTTGACAAAGGCCTCCTCCAACTGTCGCCATTTCTCTCTATCATTAGCTGTTCTTGTCCATGTACCACCTGCCACGGCTTTGATGTCGTCAACCCACCGTCTAAATGGTCTACCTCGTTTTCTCTTCTTGTCACTTGTGAACCAATTCATGACTAATTTTGACCATTTTTCACTTCCTCTAATTGTGTGGCCTGACCACTTCCACTTTAGCTTTTTTATTGTTTTTATGGCATCTTTTGTTCTTGTTTGCTTCTTAATGGTTGCAATTTTTATTCTATCGGACAGTCTTTTCCCCATCATACTTCTTTCCATGGAGTTTTGACATGTTTCGAGCTTCTTATTGTGAGTTTTTGTGAGTGCCCAAGTTTGGCAACCATAAGTAAGTACAGGAAGTATGCAGGTGTCAAAAAGTTTCCGTTTGATAGCTATCCTGATTTCACTGTTTTTCATTATTTCTTTCAAACCCCAATATTGTTTCCAAGCATTTCCAATACGTCTGTCTACTTCTTTTGTGGTTAAATCTAAAGGAGAAATGATTTGACCTAGGTATACATACTCATCCACATAATCGATCAGATTGTTATTGATCTTGATAGGTTCTTGCTTCCCGTTTGTCATTGCTTTGGTCTTTTCTGTGTTCATGACTAGTCCCACCTTTCGGCTTTCTCTATCTAGTTCATTCAACATCATCTGCAGGCCTGCACTCGTCAGCGAGAGGATTATCAAATCATCCGCGAATCTTAAATGTGAAATGTTTTCACCGTTAATGGACAGCCCACATTGTTCCCAATCTAATTGACGAAAGATCTCCTCCAGGACTGCCGTAAAAAGTTTAGGTGAGAGGGGGTCGCCCTGGCGTACACCTCTTTCTATTTTGATTTCATTTCCTTCTTTATCTAGTTTAATTTTAGCTTTGCTGTTATCATAGATGTTTTTTAGAATTCTTATGTATTTGATTTCGACACCTTGATTCTTAAGTGCCTGCCAGATCTTTTCATGTTCTATTGTGTCGAAAGCTTTACTGTAGTCCACAAAGCAGCAATAAAAGGTGAAGTTGAATTCTTTACTTTTTTCGAATAATTGTTTGATAACATAAATATGGTCTAAAGTCGAGTATCCGCTTCTGAATCCTGCCTGTTCTCTTGGCTGACTTTCATCTAGAGTCTTGGTTATTCTGCCAAGTATTATTTTAGCGAAGATTTTGTAGATATTTGACGACAGGCTGATAGGTCTATAATTATTTATGTTATTTTTATCTCCTTTTTTGTGCAAAAGTTTTATAGTCGACATTGTCCATTGGTTGGGTATAATTTCACTATGTAGTACTTCATTAAAAAGGTGTTTGAGAATTGGCATTAGGTAGTCTTTATTTAGTATGAGGAACTCATTGGTAATGCCGTCTGATCCTGGAGCTTTATCTTTCTTTTGAGATTTCACAGCTTTATTTATTTCTGCAGAGATTATGTCCGGTACTTCGCTTCCTCCCGTTAGGCTTGTTGCTTGTATAGTATTTTTCCTTTCATACAGTTCGGCGAAAAAGCTAGTAGCTATAGAGATGATTTCTGGGCGACGCTTTTCATATTTGTGGTTCTTATTTATTAAATTTGGTATCCAGTTTCGTTTCTCTAATAGTTGTTTGGTTGCTTTTTTGCTGCCTCCTGTTCTTTGTATGCACTCTTCGAGTAATTGCAATCTATATCTCTGATGGTCCTTTCTCATTTGAGTTTTGATTTTGTTACTAATTTGGGCTATTTCTTTTCTTGTGGTTTTTGACTTCTTAGGGTTTGATATTAGTTCTGCTCTAGATTGTAAGAGTTCTTTAGTTTGATTTCCTATCCATTTTGTTGTCCTATTTTCACCCTCATGTTTGGTTCTTTTATTTGCGTACAGAAGTTCTTCAAACTTATTGTATTTGTTTTGTATATCAGAATCTATTGTGTTTTCTATGAAGTTTTCTAGTTTTTCTCTTAATATTTCTGTACTTTCCAATGCTATGTTATTGATTTTCTTCACCATAAAGGGTCGGTTTTTCTTGAGTGTATGAACTTGTAATTTAGCTCTAACCATTCTGTGGTTGCTGTTAAAATTTATATTGTTTATAACTCTACAATCTTGAAACTTGTGACTTTTATTCGTTAAGATGTAGTCTATCTCGTTTTTATGGTAGCCATTCGGATGTATCCATGTCCATCTATTGTTCTTACGCTTTTTGTATAAACTATTTAGTACTTTTAAGTTGTTTTCGTAAGCCAATTGTATCAGCATTTCCCCATTTCTTGTTCTTATTCCTGAAGAATATGGACCGAGCACAATTTCCTCTCCGTCTTTTCTTTCGCCTGTTCTGGCATTAAAATCCCCCATTACTATTAAATTATTGTGCGAGTGGGTTTTTATTGCATCTGACAGTGTAGAGTAAAAGGACTCGATTTCTGATTTACTAGATTTTTCTGTTGGAGAATAGACTTGAACAATTGACCACTTTTCATTTTTAGGCGGTAGCTTTACATTAAGCATTACAATACGTTCTGAGATCCCAATAAATTCATCAATATATGGTTTTAATTCTTTGTTTATCAAAAATCCTGTTCCGTATTGGCCCGGTGTTTCTCCTTTGTAGTATAACATAAAGTCTCCATAGTCCTCTATGTTCTCTCCTAGGCGTCGTACTTCACTCAGTCCTAATATCGACCAATGTATGTTTTCTAAAGCTAAGATTAATTCCGCTAGGCTTTCCTTTGTTCTTAAAGAGAGCGTATTATATGTTGCGATGTGTATTATATTTTTGTTTTGACAGGTTTTCTTGGAAAGGGTATGTGGTTGATTATTTATAAATCTAGTTGGAGGGTAGTAGTCTTCTTCCCCCACGGTGACCGGCCGGATTGGGGTGTCTTTACAAAAAGTTGGTTTTGTTAATGTTGTGATAATATGGTTCCTGGTGTCGATGCAGCTTACATGTTTTTTGGAATATCCGATAGTGAAGCCGACTTTCCTCGTTCAACGTAGGAGAGTATGTTGGGTCTTATAATGTCTTTTCCTGGGGTTTTGGTTGAGGAATTAATTTGCCGGTGTGAGGTGGCAGTTGTCGTCTTCTTTTGATTTGAGGAGTTTGGAGAACCTGACTCTTCTCTTTTCCTTTTTTCTGGGTTGTTGTCTCTGTTTTTCTTCACTACTAATTTATCATGTTTTATGAATGCTATGTTTCCTTTTTTCTTTTCTTCTTCAACTTGTAATTGCAATTGCTTTCTTTTTTCTAACACTTCTTTAGAGTAGTCCTCCTTGATGTATATTCCTTGGGGAAGTTTGGACTTATTTCGTAGAATGATATGCTTTTTCCATAAAGTGGTGATAGAAACTATTACAGGGCGATTTTTGTTGTTGATCCGTTTCCCAATTCTGTATATATTGCTAATTTCGTTGCTCTCAAAGTATGTTCCTGATTCAATTATGGCATCTTTTATGCAATCAACAAGCTCACCTTCGGTTTTTCCTGTTTCTTCAACTCCGAAAAATACCAGATTGTTTTTCCTTTTATCATTTTTCAAGAATTTCACTTCCTGTTGTAGTTCAGATATTTTTACTTTTAGGATATTATTTTCTTCTGAAATACATCTCAGTTTCTCATCAAGCGCTTCCATTACATTTTTGGTTACAGAATTTGTTATAAGAAGAGTTTGGTTATTCAGTTTCTCATCTAACATTGTTATTAGCCATTCCATATCTTTTTTCTCCATTTTTGGGGATATTTTTATTGTTATGGCAACACAAAACTTTGTTGTGATATTGGTATCACTGATTATTGCGAACTTCACTTTAGTCTATGATTTGCACTATTTTTGGTTATGCTATAAATTTTTATTGTTGTAAATTTATCACAAAACGTTGATTTAACTGTGTTTTGTTTTGATTCTCTTTGTTTTGGTTTTTATTTTACGCTTTTGAGCAGAAAACACAGTTGATTACACTATTTTACTATTTTGAGCATAAAACACAGTTGATTACACTATTTTGCACTGAATTTCCGTAAATTAAAGCAGATATCGATGACATACGTCTTATTAGTTTAACGACCGGAACCGGAAAAAACATAAGTATACAAAATTGAAATAAAATTATTGGAAATGGTTAAAGTTTATCTTGGAGTGAAAGTAGTGTCATAAAACCATAAATCTAAAAATAATTAATTATTGGTAATTGCTTAAAGGTTATCTTAAAGTGAATTAAGTGTCATAAAACCAAAAATCTAAAAAGAATTCATTATTGGTAATTGCTTAAAGGTTATCTTGGAGTGAATATAGTGTCATAAAACCATAAATGTAAAAATAATTATTGGAAATTGTTACAAGGTTATATGGAACGTATTGATTATACTATCTCATTCTCTCGCAGGCTAAATCTTATGGATGTGTGTGTTTGTCTCTTTTTAGTGTCGCTATTGATCGTTTCATCGAGTTTCAAATCACAACGGTGCTTAAGAAATGTTCTCCTAAAAATGTCGCCGATTTACCCTTTCGACTAGTAAGCCTTTGCCTCAGAGAGGCTATTGAAAATTATTGACTAGGCATACCGAAGTAATTTTTTTAAAACGAGACTCAACCGTTGACATCTCATCTGTCTGTAAATTTGTTTGTGTGTTCCGTTTCCGTTTTCTAAAATCTTAGCAAGCCTAAGAAACTTTGACTAAATGGCTAACTTTGACTACCTATAGTTTAGTAAATATTAATTTTTCAATTGTGAAATCGTCGTGTTTATTGTTTATTTGAACTTTTTTATTTGCACGTTTTCAATATTGTGATGCCTACCTGCCTGATGAAAATTTGAAAAAAAGTCATGGAGATGGTAACGTATTATTAGGCAAATTGCATAATTCCTTATTTGAAATAAAAATGATACATAAATTACCCGATGAATGATATAATGATTACCCGACAGTTGATCCCATATGGCCCCCATATAAAATTATATTTTTTTGTGAATTATTTACCATTTTCAAATATTAAATCGATTTCAGATATATCTTTAATAAAAGTTGTCGTGGATAACAAACGAATTTATTTACAGTGTCAATTTTTGTACGTATTATAAAACATAGTCCTCCGCCGCGTCTGTCTGTCTGTTTGCGATAAACTCAAAAACTA
The DNA here is from genome assembly GCA_936435175.1 of Glyphotaelius pellucidus. Classification (NCBI taxonomy): domain Eukaryota; kingdom Metazoa; phylum Arthropoda; class Insecta; order Trichoptera; family Limnephilidae; genus Glyphotaelius; species Glyphotaelius pellucidus. Next base: position 10,268,276 of record OW386561.1, on the reverse strand, counting down.
CTGAACGGATTTTCTTGCGATTTTCATCAATAGATAGTGATTCATGAGGAAGGTTTGGGTATATAATTTGTCAAGGTTTTGTATAAATTTGTTGAAATATATAATATGTAAGGGAGAATGTCTGTATGTGGTGGACGAGCGGGCTGGAAAGCGGGGGGTGTGGATTTGATTTGTATGCAAATCTACCGTGACCTTCAAAACAAGAGGAAGGTCACTGTCTACATTTGATTTCTAAAACTCTATGTAAAGCCCGGGCATCGCCGGGGACTTCAGCTAGTAGATACACAATATAATTTAGACAAGTAGTTTTATTATACTTTTGTTTTTCGGCGGTACATCCTCTCTATGCACTTCTTCGGCGAAACTTAGTTATATTTTGTGTAAGTAGGTACACCATATTTTATCTAATCCGACTGCATATTGTTTATAAGCTTGCCAAATGTCAGGGGATCAATTGTCATGGAATTAAAAATAATATACGGTAGTAGTAGATAGCTTTTTGTAACTATTTTTTTAACTAATTTTAGTTTTAACTAACTAGGACTAATGTTCACCGAATTTCCAAGTATTTGAGAAAGAATTATTTTCGTATTTTAAATTTTAGGATCAATCTCATCAGAAGTAGGTAGGTAAAAATTGAGCTGACTTCGGGTACGGGGACACGCCCATATCACACTTCTTTCGAGTTATTTCTTCGGTGATTGCTCGAATATGGCATAGAGTAAAGGTAGAGGTACTTATCGTTATAATGTACTTACTTACAATATAGCGTGACAGGTCCGTTATCATTTTTTATACGACTGTGTTTTTCAGTTTTTATTTTACTCTTAGCATTCATTAAAAAACGTTTAAGTGTACCGGTTACCGGAAGACTTTCGATTGTACACTTATTACACTTGTTACGTAGATAATAGGAACACAAGGAGATGTGTCATGTAAGCTTGCCGACTGTCACCGAACAATGACCAAACTGCACGGACTATCAAAACGGCTGTGCAATGAAAGTTATGCATTTGGCATTTATCCTAAAACTTTCGCACCCCATGACGTCTTAAAATGTATCCAGGGTGTTAGGGGACGTACTTGACTTATGTTAACCAGTGATTCCTGACATTATTTGAAGTAAAAAATACAAATGAAATTTTGGTCTCCGGTGACTTTTTTGTGTCTTTTTTTTATTCAAAATCAAACAACAAAAAATCGTCCACATGTCGTGACTGGTCACTCAGCCGAGTAACCGCACAACCCCGCTCCCCTAACTGTTCAACGCTTAGTAAGTTTTAAGTTGAAAAAACTACATCAAAATTGGGACGGGTATTGTACCCTTGTACCGCCGCCCGGGAACCATTTATTGAATAACCAACACCTGTCGGCCATAGGTCAACCCAAGTCGTCCGCTTCTTTTGGTGGTTTGGCAGGGGTGCCCGGTTTCAGGGATGATGTTAGTCCAGGACTTGGCGGCGGATGCGTCTGCCCACCGTGTAGATGGTGAGTTAGATCGGGATTCGGTGACCCTTTGACCTCTTTATCCAGACTCTTTCGACCCTACGCAACATCGCGATCGGAAGAATGGATTCATACGTCCCGTCAATCTCCTGGACAAACGGCTCTTAGATTCTATCTTCCTAGAAATTTCTCTCCTTCCTTTCCTTAGAAATCAATCAATCATTGAATATGGAATAATCGCATGGGGAGGTGCAACGCTATCAGCTATAGATTCATTATCAAAGGCACAAAAATTAATTATGAAAGTTATTCTTAAAGTTCCCATAATAACAAGTACTGCAGATATATTCAACAAAATCCATGTATTAGATATTCTACAAATTTACACAAAAACTATCTTAACTCATCTGTTTAAAAATAAAACACATACGTTTTATGAAAATACCCAAAATATTGTAAACACGCGGCACAAAACCAAAGAAATCATACAAACACCTAAAACAAACATTTGGACAAAGAAATTTCAAATACATTGCGTCTAAAATAACAATAACCTACCTGACAAAACAAGACAATCGAATAATATTAACACATACAAAATCCTGATCCAACAATGGATCATCGAAAAAGGTCGTGCAATAATTAGGCATCTCACCCAAATATAATCCTGTATGTCACTATTGTTACCACTACACACCAACCTAAAAATTGTTTGTCAAATATTTTAACTTTATTGTAAAATGTACCCTAAAAATACCTATAAAATATTTGTAAAATAGTCTGTCTCGACACAGGATATCCTAGTGAGACAGGCAAGGACAAAAAAATATATTTAAAAAATAATTGTATAGATGTACATTATAAATAAATAAATACTTCCACATAGCATTCTCAAAAAGGCCATGAAGGAAATTATTTTTCTTATTGCCTCTTGTGTGAAGCTAAATAAATATTTATTGAATTTTATAATTCATATGAATCCAAATCGCGGGCAAAGCCGGGGGAAATCTAAAGATTAAAGACATGTCATAATATAATGATAGTGAACGTGAAATGCGATTCTTGATTCGCATCCGTCATCACTCCTTTCCCTTTTGAATCTGCGGATGTTATTACCGAACCAAAACATTAACTCTAAATGTAAGATGACATGGCACAGCTTGACTAAATAACTTCTTATTTACAGATCGACACTTTTAACTTTGCAATCAATGGCGTCACCACTGTAAATTTTGGAGATAGGAGTTGGATAAGCAGCGAATATTATTTTAAATTATAAAAAAATGTTTTCTTGTCTCTGTGTGATGTAAGTGTGTTGTGCTTGTTGAAACAAATCACAGAAAGCATGCAAGTGTCCGTTTGGAAAACAATTAAAATGTTTGAATTTTTTATGTTATTGTTACAACTAAACATAAACTCATAATTTATTTTCGTTATTCGTTTTTGGGGTGTTATGCCGTGTTGCTCTACCTCCTTCTTTAGACCACACATCTGCCCTGATGATGGACACTGTAACGCTGTCCGAGAGAAGGAGGTAGCGCAACACGGCATAACACCCCAAAAACAAATAACCAAAATACTTTTGGCCGTGAAAATCTAAAAACTTTTCTCCTTATGTATTAATCAACTTATGCAGGGTCTCATTTGACGTTTTTGATGAAACTCTAAACATTTCAGAATAAAGTTAGGTGCCCCCAAATGGATCAGGGTAACCCAACTCCACAAATACTCTGAAATCCCCTTTTTAAAACAGCACAACTTAAGTCTCGCGGAAACATTTTATGCGGAAATTCCCACCCATGAAAACGCGTCTATAAACTGCCTCGCCCGGTACGACGAAAACGTACGTACCACAAACAAAAAACCTAAACAAATCCTCCGTAAAGTTTAACCTCCCCATATTGCAGCCATGTCCCCTCGCAAAATTTTTTTTAACAAACGACTAAATAAACAAATTTTCAACAATCATTAATATAATTTCACGATGAAAGAGAGAGGGGCCTTTTTGGCCCGGAGCTCTATATGCCAACATTTCAAAAAGTCATAAAGTTATGAACTTACGATTTTATCATTGTGAATTTTGCTCTCGTCGGGTCAACTTGGGAATTCTTATATGTTTATTTCATATATATAATATTGTAATTGTGTGAGGTGCCTATTAATGTATTGAAGTCATCCTGGAACTCTGAAGAACCTCTTTTGCAGGAAGACGTTCGCTTTAGAGGTGTTGGTGCCATGTTTATGAATTTGGACAATTTTGGATTATCATTTTTGATATATTTTGTCCGCGAAGTAAATTTACACGTCATTATTTTTAACGTTTAATTTGTTTGCTTTATTTGGAATAATAAATATTTTCTGAATATTCTAATCTAGGTCATAAAGATAATCGAAGCCATTGAGATAATCGAAGCCATTGAGATAATTGAAACCATGTATATAATCGAAGCTGACAACGCAACTTAAAACTTGCGGCAACAAATCATTATAATGTTGGAATTATCGGAGTCAGTCCATAAACGCCAAACCCTTGAGAATAAAGTTAAAGAAAATGAAAAATGCATCACTTTTCATGTGTTTTTATAGAAATTATTATCTACCCAATTGTGTATAGAAGAGTGTCTGTGACAGGTGGACACCGCGCGACTGGCGTGGATTTATTTGACCTTTAAAACAAGAGGAATTGATTTTTTTTAAACTCTGTGTAATTCCCGGGCAACGTCGGAGACTTCAGCTAGTGATAACGTAAAAAACTTTGCAGAAAAATAATTGAAATGATTTTTTCAGCCAAAATTATTTTAATTTGGTCCCGACTGCCTTTGGAGCAATTGATGGAACTATGGAATCCCAGTTTGAGGATGTATTGTGAGGCTGGAGAGAGTAGAAGGGGGAAGAGGAAAGTACATGGCTATTCAGATCTGATCAGCAAACACGATTAATGCCAATATAAACAACACAAACGTTTCAATTCTGATTGGTGGCCTTTTACCAGAAAGATCCTCTATAACTCTAGTACTATCCAAACATATTTCGACAACCAAATAACAGAAAATACGACCTATTTATTTCCTCTTTTGGCCGTCTGCAAAGTTAACCATGTCAAACTGTACAATATTATTTATAGTACCTATCTAATCACCACAAATCGGCTGATACAGAAAGGGAAAGCGGCCTGGCATGTTCACAGCAAACCGTACAAGTATTAGAATATTATGATTATGTGTTGTGGATTGTGGTTGCCGAGATGTCGGTAATTATAGACACGCAACAAAGCGCATCGTACAGAATCTCATTCATGGACCTAATTTGGTTGAGGTGATCTTCTTTATTATATTATGGTTGATGTGGGGACCCAGCACTCATAGATAAAGTACTGCTTTTTTTGTTTACATTAACTCCATACAAGAAAATTATATCCCTCAGGGCCTATGTCCTCTGAGATGCTGCGTGGAGGGTCTTTTTGAGGAGAAGACGGAATGAACGTTGGTCTTGAAGAGACCCATGTTGTAGGAAGGATGAAAGAAACTAAGGCCCCCAATCGTTGAACTCAAGAACGAGTTGAAGAAGCAACCCGTTATCATGTGACAAATGTCAATCGTGTACATACGTTGGGCGCGCGTTTGGCGTGTTTCCAGACTATGCACCGGTGCCGGAGGGATCAATGACGCTAGTTCCTCAGAGCATCTTCCATGTAAATTTCGGTAGAACAAGGATAGCATTCCCACCCGACGCCTGTGCTCTAAAGATTGCAATCCGTTTGATAAGATGGGAGAATCTATCAAACACAGCACAGTTTCTGCACAGAGTCGAAGGTTTTTTCAGGTATTTTGAATTAAATTCAACCGTGGGGCACATTTGAGATTTGTACAGGGTTAGCAGTTGTGTGCTATTAAAAGTATCTGCGGGCCCTGTGCAGTACGCCTAGTTTTTGGGAGGCAAATTTAACTCTGGCTTCGATGGAGCCCCCATACCTGAGCAGTTACACAAAGCATATCAATAGAAGGCCCATTCGGAAGGTTGCTTTCATTAAAGGAGACTAGATTTTCATTTCGATCCCTTTTAGACGTAATCAGACATGATTGGGTCTTTAAAACATCAAATTCAACGAGATTATTTTTACCCCAAGAGAAAACACTCTCAGGTACACACAAAGAATCAAGGGAGATAGTCATAGACCAACAAAGTCTAGGCAGGCGTGTGGATTGTAAAAATGACACGGAAACCAAAATTATTGGTTCCAAAAATTTAGTTACGAAAACATTATTTGTCAAAAAGAAAGTCACAGTCAAAAAAGACCGAAAAAAGCATTTCTTCCTATCTTAGGATCAATTTTGTCAACCAAGATATAATGCTTTCGAAGCCAGGCTCCGATTTTTGGTTTCATCGATAGGCCGAATTATTCGACTGAATTTGTAAGACACGCCATATCGATTGTCCAGTTGATTAGTGAGTCATCTCCGAAAAATCTAAATTGAGTTGAGAATGCAGATTTATGACGGTCGGTGTGGTCTAACGGTAAGGCTCTTGACTCTTGACTTGTAGTGAAATAAACAAAATGTTGTCATTTCTGGGTCACTAGTAGGATATTTAAATTTCTTACTAATGTAACGGACCGTTGTACTTCCCGGTGTTATTTTCCCAACCCTTCATCTAAAATTATTACCGTTATTTTGTTTTCTCCAATATATAACTTATTTTTAACTTTTAGTCTTAACCTCATTAAAAAAAATTACACTAGCCTCACACGGAAGGCACTTAGGAAAACAATTTACCTCGGAGCCAATGTCATCTTTGGGGTGCTGTGTGAAGGGTCGTTTTAGGGAAAGGAACTTCTGGGAAGGAAAAGGGTATGAGTGGAAGGTGGGTATCTGGGGGTCAGTTTGTCCAGGAGTGACGGACGTAATCCATTCCTCCCACTGCGGTGTTAGCCGATGGGTCGAGAAAATCCGGCTGGTCAAAAGATCTCCCTCAACTCCCTCATCTCCCGATCTGGCCCGCCACACAGTAGGTGTGAAAATGCATCCATCACAAAGATCTAAACAAACCTCACCCCGGATACCCCTGCCAAGTAACCAAACGTAGCGAAAATTACTAATGTTACATAAGTGCAAATGCATGCTTCATTATATCGAGTACGCCTATCATAAAACGTTTGTGAAATAGTGACACTAATGCAAGCCATATTTTTTATTAGTTATTTGTGGTTTGATCGTAAAATCAACAATAAATTTAGTTGAGAAATAACAAATGTCAACAGTATATTAGCAAAGCCGAAATCGATACAAACGCATACTAAACCTTTATTTATTTCAACGCATTGCCTTCACCGCAATCATTGAAGCAATATTCCAAGAGAAATAAATATGTTATGAGCGTATCTGTGTGCCCGAATTAAGATTATTTTTATCTTTCTTCGAGTGCAATTAATCATAAAAATCAAATATCGATTTTTTTCTAGAACAGATGATAATCGATTTCGGCCTGTCTAGGGCCTAGGAGTCGATGGGTGTTAATAAATCAGGTACGCCTCATACGTCATACACATGTTTGGTAATGTCCCCCAGCGTTCAGAACTAACTTGCCAATGGTTATGCCAGTCGGGAGAGCAGTCTTGTTGTTAAATAGAATCAGTTTGAATTTCGATATGTTTAACATCAATGAAGCACAATTTAGACAGCAAACTTTTTTGCTGTTAGTCTGATTGTGCTTCATTGATGTTTAAATTGTTTAAATTATTTAGATTGCTTGAATACGCTTTAATCTTAATATTTTCTCTACTTTAATAGCGATTTGAAATTTTAATTTTGTTATGTTTTTAAAGTGAATAAATTGAATTGAATATTATTGTGAAAACAAGTGTATGGGTCCGAGCGGTTAAATAAATGTAATTTTCAAAATTGGAACTGACGTGTCGAGAATTCAGACTAGCTCTTGTTTTTTCGTTATTTGTTTTTGGGGTATTATGACGTGTTGCGCTACCTCCTTCTTTTATCCCTTAGCTCTTGTTCTATCCTTTATTTTTCATGGACCTACGCTAGCAGTGGTGGCAGAGTTCATGGGGTTAGGTTTATCTAGGTCTTGGCGGTGATTACGCTTGCCCATCTCTGCGTGGCAGGCCGAATCAGGGGAGACTGTTTGATACCGGACCATCCTGCCGAACTCTCTCGGGAGTTCATCCATCCTCCGCACCGCAGTGGGAGGGATGGATTCATATCCCAGATTCCTCCCCTTATACTTGTTCTTTCCCAAAACTTCCTCTCCTTCCTTTCCTTAAAAAGACCTTCCACACAGCATCCCCAAAGATGACATTGGCCCAGAGTGATTTTTCCCCAAGGGAATCCTGTGTGGAACTAATGTAAAAAAATTTAATTCTATCAACTAAATTAATTCTACTTCTTAATTATTCTAATCGTTTTATTTTTTTTCCTGCAACATGGGTCTTGAAGAGACCCGGGCTGCTGAACTCAAAAACAATTTGCAGAAACGACCCGTTCTTATGTATACAAATGTTGGGCGCGCGTTTGGGATAATGGCGCTAGTTCTTCCATGTTGTTTAGCAGCAACTGTGATGATAATGTTAGGCTGAAGGAGGCGGTGAAGGAGGTAGTCAAAAGCTGGTCTCACCTGGATGCATCCCATGATGGCCTTGATGTCTGTGAGCGACCACAGGCTGACATGCCCCATGAGCAGGCCACTTTCGTCATTGATGTAGGTATAACCGTACACCTGATTTAGCTGGTCGTCCATGAGGGCCTCACACACCAGCCCGTGGGCTCTGGCCATCTGCTCGGAGGTAAACTTGTAGGGATCGAAACGGCCTGTGAAACAATACAATATCATTAATTGATCACTTCCAGAAGTTATTGGGACGATAAACGGTACCTTAGGTTGAGATGGGCTGGACATGTACAGAAAATGCCGGATACACGCGTTCCAGAGAGAAATCTGACTGGACACCCAGGTGGAAAGAGAAAAGTGGGAAGAACCAGACTGAGGTGGGAAGACGAGATAAGAGGGGATGCAGCACAGCTTCTCCAGATAACAAACTGGAAGTCAGCCGCTGAGGACAGGAGGAGTTGAAGGCGAATGTTGCGGGAGGCCAAGGCTCGATATGGGCTGTAGCGCCATCGGAGAGAGAGAGAGAGAGAGAGATAGAGAGAGAGAGAGAGAGAAAGAGAGAGAGAGAGAGAGAGAGAGAGAGAGAGAGAGAGAGAGAGAGAGAGAGAGAGAGAGAGAGAGAGAGAGGAAGAGAGAGAGAAACGATAGAAGAGTAAGCAAAAAGGGTGAAAAGATATCCCATCCAAGTCGACAGTCAAAAATTTCGTTGCTTTTGGTCTTTTGGAAGTCTTTTATGGCCTCTGAAACGTTTTCCTCGAGGGGCGCTAGTTATTGTGTGATTTATCTTTTGTCAGCAAGTTTTTCTAAATAAGAGTCCCATCTGAACACGCGCTTCTGAATGCCACTTCAAATTATTGGAAGTCCCAAAATGGATTTTACATTTTAAATTTGGGAGTCTCAAAATGTTCAAGTATTTTTCATATGTTTTATTTGTTAATTAGTGGACTTAGGTCTAATTTACAAAATAAATCACTCGAAGTTAGAAGAAAAGTCTGTACTATAAGAAAATGATGTTACATAGTTATTTATTTCTGGGGTATTATGCCGTGTTGCGCTACCTCCTTCTTTAGCCAAAGTTTCGGACAGCGTTACGGAGCAACGGACGGGCAGATGTGACCACCCTGATGATGACACTGTAACGCTAATCGAAACGTTGGCTTTTTTAACATGAGCTCCACACAAGAGGCTCTGAGGAAAATAATTTCCCTCAGGGCCTATGTCATCCTTGGGGATGCTGCGTGGAGGGTTTTTGGAGGGAGGAAAAGGAGGAAAGGAGAGCTCTGGGAAGGAAAAGGGTTTAAGGGTTTATGGTTTAAGGTTTTTATGGTTTAAGGAATCTGGGGTTCAGTGTGTCCTGGTCATCCGCTTCCAAGATCTAGACAAACGTCACCCCGTGAACCCGGGCACCCCTGCTAAATCGCCAAACGTAGCGAACCACTTGGGGTGACTTATGGCAGAGGTGTTGGTTATCCAATAAAGGTTCCCGGGGCGGCGGTACCAATTCCCCAAATTGATTAAAGAAGGAGGTAGTGCAACACTGCATAACACCCCAAAAATAAATAACGAAAATACTTTTGGCCGCGGAAGTCTAAAATCGTATCTGAAGTTACATAGATTTAGCAAAGAAAAAGACGAAAGAAACAAAAGAGAAAAAATAACTATGCTCTCCAAACTGAGAATTGAAAACCTGGAGAAGCACAGAGTCGTTGGCAAAATGGTAGGCTATAGAAGAAGAATGTGTTTCGCCACTGTTTCATCGAACATCTATTGATGCATCCATGTACAGCACAGAAATGTGGAGAATGGAGGAGCCTGGTTCATCAGTGCAATTGGAGTGGGGTTCTATTCTTGTTACCTGCACAAGACAGAATGATCTGTCTGTTGTTGGCGTCCCTCTTCAGCAGCGGCACCAGGTAGCCGCTGTCCATGATGGCTTCCATGCTGGGGTCGTTGATGTCCAGCTTCTGAAACCACTGCGGGTACATCTGGCGCACGGTCAGGTACTTCTCCAGCATGGCGCAGGCCTGCGGCACAGAAAACTTCTTGGTGCGGAGGAAGCGCAGCAGAAACGGGGCATCTGGAACAAACCAAATAAGTAAATCATTATTTATTCATACAATATTAGTAATGTAACTACAGACATAAATGCTTAACAATTTACGATACACTAATGGTAAACAGATCTGTTATTCAAAAACAATGACGACTCTCGACTCGAACGAACTGAATCTCTTCATCTTCTTAGCTTACTCGTCTATCGGGTATGTTTTTAGGTTTTCACGGCCAAAAGTATTTTTGTTATTTATTTTTGGGGTGTTATGCCGTGTTTCGCTACCTCCTTCTCATCTGCCCTGATGATGGACACTGTAACGCTGTCCGAAACGTTGGCTAAAGAAGAAGGTAGCGAAACACGGCTTAACACCCCAAAAATAAAAAATAAAAATACTCGTCTATCGTACATAAATCTCAATTGTTGATTTTTTAAAGAATTTAGTTTAATTAAATTTAATAATATTATTATTAGTACATTATCTGTAAACTCTTTTCTGTTCGCTGGTTCGCCCTCGTCTTGAATATGCTAGAGTCATTGGGTCTCATTTCTATGCTGTCCACATTTGTCACATCGAATCAGTACAACATCGCTTCCTACGAGGAATTGCTTGGATATTGGGACTTGAAAGAGGCGAGTACTCGTATAATGAAATTCAACAAACTTTAAACATTTCTTCTTTAGAAAAACGTAGAAAGGACACTGATCTAATTTGCATATTCAAAATTATCAACAGTATTACTGACACACCTGCTTTGTTACAACTCATCCAGTTTAACGTCCCTTCCCGTAGACTCCGAAATAATGAATTGCTGTTCCTCAATTAACATTCTACTAATTATGGATATCATTCTCCTTTATCCAGAATGTCGAGACTTGTTAACGCAAGTCAAAGCATTGAATTTTTTGGTGTTAGCCTAAATGACTTTCAGCAGTCGATTCGAAATGTGTAATTTTTTAAGTCTTTTAAATCCATCTTCAAGCTTTGACTTGTAGTCTTCTATATTTTCTTTATATTATAATTTGTCAATGCTCTTCATTTATATGTACTTTCCTTTCATTGTCATCTCTTTTTTTTATTCGTGTTATTGTTATCAATGGACTATTTGTCCGTAAATAAATAATTAAATAAATTATGGCAAGTATTTTAGTTTTTTATTATAGTGACAGCTGTGTAACATAAACTGTGGTTAGACCACTTTGAGACGACTTATTTTATTTTCATAATTCTATTAACCCCCGCCCAATTTCAATTTTTAAATTGCCTACATTGATTTATTACCGGTTAAAGCGAAAAAATAATTGTGTCAATAGATTCTATATTTTGTGGGTTAGCTTGAAATCTGCTTTCCCCACATTTCAGAGTACCACACAAAATAGAGAATAATACAAATTTAAAAGGTCCCTCTCTTATTCTTGCGTTGCGCTTGCATCAGCCTTTCATTCTTTGCAGATCACCACATTTTTCACACGATCACACAAGGTTTTTACCATACTCTCCTCAGGGATCTCATTTCTAGAGCATTCTTCATCCTTCCTCGTCCAGTTCCTTGCATCACTGCCATATATCTGGGTAGATACCAGCACTCCTTTGTGGACACCTAGCTTCTTTGGACAGTTTTTGTTAGCGACCTACCCTTTTTTCAATATCTTTATCTGCCTTCCCTTCTCTTGTAAAATTACTTCCCGGATACACAAACTCATCCACCTGCTCCAAGTATTCATCATTCACAACTATATTGCACACTGTTTTCGTGCTCTCTCTCTTTCAAATACCATGACTTTAGACTTCATTATTAATTCCTTATTTTTACATAGTTCGTTCATCCTAGACACGAGAGACTTTAGACACTAGAGACTGTAATCCCATCTTTTTCAAATCTTACTTACAACCCAACTGGACCACCACAACACGGGCATGTGTCTAGCATGGTGGTCGAAAAATCCCCAATTTATGTAACAAACAATGCAACAAATAAAGAAAACTTTAAAAAAATATCCATATATAGATTGAACCACGGTGACATTACGCAGCCTTGCTTAACACCTTTTGTGAAGTCAAACCACCCCGTAAAACCACCGTACATCCAACACATGCAACGTTTTCCTCACACAGAGACGCAAACGCTTGTAACGCCATCCCACCAATCAAATAATGTGCTAGTCGGAATAATTTTAATTTATAATTGGACGATAAAAAAATTATAATCAGATGAATTATGATCCGTAAGAATTACGCAGTAACTGGTAATAAATGTATATATATTATACCAACGTAATAATACGTCTCCTTAACCTTAAACATTGCACTTTAATCCAATTTCTAAAAAAGGCAATTTAAACGAAGCCATGAAATGCATCTACATTTATTACCTTTTTTGATCGACATTTGGCCTCATTAGGCTGTTTGATCTTACAGAAACTAATCACGAGAACAGAATTTGATAGCCAATTATTACGAAACAACAAGGCATTATTTCGAAATGAGTAAAATCAACACATTAACAAAGTAAATTAAGATTTTCCGGTCAAATAATTACATCCTTTCATGCAGGCACACAATTTGCTGTAAACATCATTCAACATTTATGGATACAGTATGTAATGATGATTTTAGATAAAAGCCTGCCGGCACAAATGGCAAAGCAATAATCTGATTCAAGATCTATGTCAGCAATAATACCTAATACTGTTGTCTTCTGTGAACCTTATAATGCGGTGACCAAATAGGTGAGTTATACTCATTTTGGCTCCACACTAATTAAGAATACAAAAGTAGTTGTGAGTGGGGATGGGAAGGAGATTAAGTTAATATCATCTTAGAAGAACGTATTTACTAAACAAGAAAGGAAGTCAATGTTTAGCTATATTGGCGTCCCCTGTAAATTCCTTCACATGATAGTATCACCTACTTAAAAAAATGGGCAACTACTATATTTAAAAAGTCAGAGTGTGCAGTTCACACGCGGTAGAAGTAAAACCTTCAGAAAACTAAAGAAGACAAGAGCGGGGAGGCTAAGAATCACCGCACAAAGATTAGACCGATCAATCTATGTATCTCATTCTCTCGCAGGCTAAATCCTTTAAATGTATGTGTTTGTCTCTTTTTAGGGTCGCTGTTTTACGTTTCATCGAGTTTCAAATCACAACGGTGCTAAGAAGGGTTCACCTCAAAAATTTGTTTCCAAAACGTAATAAAATTATGTAAATTTAGTTTTAATATTTTGAGAAGGCATGGATGATTTGTTCTACGAAATTAACCCGCAATTCTTATAAACGGGTGTTTTTTTTAAAGGTATACAAATTCAAAATGAAAAAAAAACACATTAAACTAATGTTAATGTCCATGATATTGGCTTTATTTAATAGATAATATTATGCCATTATTGTTTAAATATGATTTCGGGCATATAAGCGCCACGGCTAGCTCAAATGAAGCGCAATCTCGAAGTCCAATTTTCGACAACTTTATCGGGCAACTGGGGCCACATATCGGCAAAACCATGGCGAATGTTGACTTCCAATTGGTCCAACGTATCTGGTTTATCAGCATAGACTAGTGACTTCACATACCCCTACAGAAAGTAATCTAATGGTGTGGGATCACACGGTCGAGGAGGCCTAGATCCAGATCTTTCCGCAGAATCATCCACAAAGTGGATGGCCACAGCTGCAATTGCTGTGCACGATGGCGAATCGACTCATTCGGATTCTCCTCAACACTACTCTCCACAGCAGCAATAACTTCTTCTTTGTCGTCTTTGTGGACGCGTATTATCCACTAGAGTGTACGTGGTGTGTAAACGATCCATGATCTTCCGAATAACTTGCTCGGATGGATGATTATGTCGACAATAAAATGTACGTAGGGCACGATAAGTTTGGCAAACCGAACCATGATTTTCAAGATAAATTTGCACAATTTGCAATCGCCCGTTCTGTCGCCAGTCTATTCATAGTGAAATGGCAAAACGTACTAACTACAAATCAACTGTCAACTGTCAAATTGACAGTCTGTAGAAACAATGGTGCCAGTTTTAAAACCAAACCTCTAAAAAAAACACCCTTTATATACAGCTTGACATAGTAAACTTTAAATACGAATATTTATTTTATTTTTTTACTCTTTTTTATACGCCCGTGGGACCTTTACGTTGGATGCATTATATGTTTATATTTTTTACGTAACGGTTATAATTGAGCCCTTGCCCGGAATAATGTTGTATCCAACAAACTATCTAATTTTATCGCTTTTCTTCACCGCGTTTCATTTAAAAGTCTTAAGAATTTTATGTTTATTTTATTTTTAATATTAAATGCAATGAAATATAACTGGTGTCGTTTTTTTAACCTTTCTCGAAACAAGAATATTTTTCTGTTACTAAATACTTATCAAATAAAATTATATTCAACAAGGATATTCACAGACATAACACAAGGACGTGCAAGCAAATCAGGTTACAAAAAAAGGAAAAGCGAATACGCAGAATAGTTTACTGTACAAAGGGAAGGAGTTTTATAATACGCTATCAGAAACTTTAAAGACCGCACAGATTGGAAGGTTCAAAATGTATTGTAGGAGCTACATCAAACTGGAAAAAATATAGTATACAACATTTAATGTTATAATTAATTAGCAATTTATAAACTAAAATGTACAAATTACTAAAATAAAATAAGTAAATAAAAATATACAGGATGCGGCAGCATAACTTCCTTTTTTTTAAATGCGCGCCATTCAGTCGGTTGATGTCGTAGCGGAGCGCTAGTGATCTCGTTCGAGAGGCGAAAAAAATTTTGTCCCGACACAGTTTAGTCGCCATCATGCGTTGGAACAGTGAGGAGCGTGCGTTTGCCGTTGAGGCCTACTTTTCGAACGGATGTTTTGTGATCATGTTTTCTTCCCAGAGCGCCTCATTTCAATTAGGGGCGATTTGGAGTGGCCGGCCCACACTCCCGATTTGTCCCCTTGTGATTTTTTTCTATGAGGTTTTTTGAAATCCCGTGTTTGTGTGAACCGTCCAAGGACCCTACAAGATTTGAAGACCAACATCCAGGAAGAAATTGCCAGCATAATGCCTGATATGCTGGCAAGAGCCAGAAATCGGTTTACTCAGTGTACGGAGAATGGGGGACATCTCCTACCTGATTTGATCTTCTAAAACTAAGTATAACAAAACTTTAGGTATGTGCCTACATTATAAAAAAACAAATAAAAAATTTCTGATTCATACAATGAGTTTTATTAAGTTTTGAAAAAATTAAGTTATGCTGCCGCACTCTATACATTATATATAGACAAGTAGTTTTATCCTTAATGAATTAAATTTGAATGAAAATATGTTTTATACTTTTGATATTTATTCAGCGGTATCCCTCACTGTATACTCCTTAGGAGAAAGTTGTACTTAATGTAAATAGATTTACCATATTTTCCTTAAATCGACTGCATATTGTATATAAGTATGCCGGGGGGGCAACCATCGGGGATCAACTGACATGGAACCTAGGATACTATCCTGTCTGTCAGGTACGTCGTCAAACGTTGATACAAACATTGACAAAAAATAATAACTACATAAACATATTTTTGCAGAAACATCAAGGATTTAAAGAAATACACGTAAATTGTACTTATTATGAACGGATGTTGGTGTTGAACAAATATGAATGATATTTTTCAAGTGCAGTCTCAACGTGAGAAATTTAACATAAAAGGTGAAAAGCCATAAAAATATCTTTCACAAAATATAAAAAAAAACAACATTAGTATTTTGTTAGCAAAATTGTATTTGAACTTGTGTTGACAGAAAAGAAAAATCAATGATTTTAACCAGGTGGTAAAAGAAACACTTAATATGGCTGATTATTTATTTGCAATGCAGTTTTCGATAATCTACAAAACATTATTATTGTAATACTTAATTAAATGAAGACACTATGAGCGAAACTCAATCGAAAATCTGGAAACAGAAAAATCAGAAAAAGATATTGGCACCTTTGGGACTCGAACTCAGGACCTCTCTCTTTCGGGGCGAGCGCGCTGACCACTGCGCTAAGGTGTCTATATCAAATTCGGTCACTTTTAACTGCATCATACTTCGACTAAGAACCACCCATATTATCTTCACTTTCTTAACGCATATTTTATTGGTTGCCATCTTTATGTATGATTGCAAGATTTAAACCCGAACTAAATGCAATTTTGTTTCAACAGTTGTTTCTTCGTGATTTTGTTTGAATTGAAAATTTCTTTAGCATCAAAAATTTCTTTCAAATCACCGTTGTGATTTGAAACTCGATGAAACGAAAAATAGCCACATTGAAAAGAGACAAACACATACATCTTTAGGATTTAACCTGCGAGAGAATGAGATAGTACCATCGGTCTCCTCTTTGTCCGGTGCTTCGAAGCCTATCGGTCTCCTCTTTGTGTGGTGCTTTATAGCCTCTCCACTCTTGTCTACTTATTTTTCTGAACGTTTCACTTCTACCGCGTGTGAATTGCACAATTTTATTTTTGTTAACCCCGATCTGTTACGTACATTAATAAAATAAATTAAAACTGAAGTAGACTTATGCCACGGTAAGGGGTCGTCCATTAATCACGTGATATTTTTTCACGTGAACTTTTTAACCCCCTCCTCCCCACTGGTGATATGTGGTGAGGTTTAGAATACCTCCCCCTCATACCCAAAATCACTGTATTTTTTAGTAAGTATATTGAATTTTTCATAATATTGTTTTAAGGCAAAACATACGCGGCAAAGATTTACGCATGTATTCGGCGTCAAAATCACAGATTTACTATCGACTGGTGAGCCGTGCGGTTGTCGCAACGCGCGGGGAAATCGTTGCCTGGCAACGATGAGTCAAGGCCACACGCCGCTGTTTGGTTTAGAAATAATGCGTTCAACGAATAATAAATACACGTGATATCTCATTATATCCCCTCCCCCCTCCTTGTGATATTTCGTGATTTTTTTCCGAACCCCTACCCCCCCCCCCCCCCTCCTTTCGAGCCTCACGTGATTAATGGACGACCCCTAAGAGGATAGTTTTTTTAAAGCGCTCCTGGTCATCTCAATACGAACCTTATTTCTTTAGATCGTTGTTCCGTTGTTCATTAAGGATGGGTTGTTTCAAAAAATTTGATGGATTCATCAAATATTTGAAGTTGATTTTCACGTTTTGTGTAAGTTCTATTCAAGTTCTGTTATTACATCGTTATAGGACAGTTGCTTCACAAAACTGAAATAATCACAGAACTTGAAAATAACTTACACAGAACGTGAAAATCAACTTCAAATATTTGATGAATCCATCAAATTTTTTGAAACAACCCGTCCTAACCCAAGTTCCTTAGTAATTCAATTGAAAAACACGTGCTAATTGACTATTTAAATCTGTAGACTCATTTCATAGCGAATCCCACAACAAAATGAGATTGCTCATAACACGACCAACGAGGTCGAATCAATTATTAATGTGAAAATCGGAATCAATCTTACGAAAATCGATGGGTTTTTGGCTCGATGTTGTAATGTTGAATTAGAGGTCAGGAAAGTGAGTGAGCGTCGAATCTTGGAGCGAAACGTGAATTTTAACTTCGAATCAACCCAATCAAGAAAACAGTTCAATTAAAAGAGCCAACCGTTTTTATTATGTGTGATCTGTTCACAAACCATAAATTACTGAAAATAAATTGAAGGGCAATTGAGAGAAGTGAAAGTTTTTTGTGGCCTTCCCCAGTGGATAATGTAAAATGAAATGTGTTTTTTTATTTGAAAGGTAATTAGGAAAAAATCGCTCTTCAATGTCGTCACTGACACATTTTATCAACTGCTTAGACACATTTTTATGTTTTGTTACGTGAATTTCAAATTAGCAGAAATGAATTTACTATTTGTTTTAGGTATTTATTGATATTTTTTAGCAATTGGTAATACTTAGTCATTTTTCGTGATATCTTGGATGACCCGAGTTCAAATCCTTCTTCGTTCATTAAGAGGGAATAATCAGACAAAACCGGAAATATGTCATTCTTAAATCAAATAATAGACGTATTGACTCTTTTTCACAAAAAATTATAAATTGGTTTCGAAAGACTTTTCTTTAATCTAGTAAAGCTATTTTTAAAATTTTTAAGGTTTTACCGTAGGTCCTTGGCAGATTTGTTAAATTTTCAAACAAAATTTTCTATTATACAACATATATTTCAAATCATATAATCGTGCATTTTAGTGCAGTAAAAAAAATCAATAAATTATTTGGTAAAGTTACTTTTCAGAATTTTAATTTTAGTTCAAATAAAATCAAAAAAAAAGATCCGCGCCCTTGTTTTGTGACGAAAATACTTCAGTTTGTCTATTTATTTACGGTCTTGCAAACTAATATATTTTTTTTTAAATTAACATTCTTATTTTGCTTAGACATTATTGAAAAATTATAAATAGGTACTAATGATCAAAAAATAATTACAAAAAGTACATAATTTTAATTGTTTTATCATCACAAATTTGAGCATTTTTGAATGTTCATATTGAGAAATGTTAAAATGCTGGTATGGAGAATAATTAATCTTTCTCATCGGAACCGCCCTGTACCGTTGAAAGGGTGCAATCGCAAGATCATCGTTCCTCGAAATTTAAATTCTCTCTTAGCAGCCAAAAATTTTGTCATCCACGCAATTTTTTTGGTATACATATTTTTTATTGGAACAACAAAAAATCCCTGTATACGCGACAATATTTGAAAATTTCCTAATACCATAACAGCAAGCGGAAAATGTTGCTGATGTCTTGATGGAGGACTTACGATGTAACTAAATATAAATAAATAAAAATAAAAATAAAGTTTTTACACTAAATATATTTATGTATTTAGTTTACATCAACCGTTCTGTTTCCACGGCAAATCCTTTACCTGATATCATTCTCCTTGTGGATAACATCCTCCAAAGCAAAATGATGGATTGTGTTTAAGACGTGTTTCTGTATCTGTTTTTAGTTTAAATTTGATTAATTAATGAAATACCTAGGAGTTATATTAGATTCCAAACAAACCTTTAACAAAAATGCTGAATATACCCAAAAGAAAATTGGAAAAAAGTATCTTTTTTGGGGAGGATTCGGCAAAAACTTTCTACAAAAACTGCAGTCACTATTTATAAATCAATTATTGCTCCACACTTTAACTACTGCTCAACTATCCTTTTCCTGTGTAACGAACGAGAACAAAATAAGTTTCAAATTCTCCAAAACAGGGCAATGAGAATAATACTTCAGCGAAATAGATTCTCAAAAGTAAATAAAATGTTAAAGGAACTAAATTGGCTAACCGTGAAACAGATGTTGACCCTGCACACGATGATATTTATCCATAAAATAGTGAACAACATGTTACCAAAATACTTTTCAAACAAAATTATATACAACAAGGACATTCACAAACACAACACAAGGACTCGCAAGGAAATCAGACTACAAAAAAAGGAAAAAACGAATACGCAGAACAGTTTACTATACAAAGGGATGAAGTTATACAACACTCTATCAGAAACTTTAAAGGCCGCACCAATTGGAAAGTTCAAAATGTATTGTAAGAGATACATAAAACAAGAAAAAATATAGTTTGAAATATTTTTATTTATTTATTTTATTTATTTATTTATTAAAAGAAGTTTATACAATGAACAAAAAATTGTGTTAATTCATCCGCCATGCTAGGGATGTCCCTGTGTTATGGCGGATGAAGATTACAGATTGTGTAGGTACAGTGTACAGCTATTAACTTATGCAATTCATTTAAGTAGTTTAAGTAACATATTTAGTAACAAATTAAGTTAGTAATTTAATTAACACATTAAATTAATTTATGTTACAAGTTTTATCAATTATATTACAATTCAATTAAAATAGCAAATTTTTACTCATCATCGTTACTGAATGTAAGGATCCATTTTGATAATTTTTTTTTAAAGATATGGGGTTGGGTTTCGGATTTTAGGTTCTCGGGGAGAAGGTTAAACATTTTAGGAGCTAGGTACATGAAATGTCTTTGAGCTGATGTGGTGCGTAGTGTAGGAACATTGTAGTGTCGTTTGGTTATTGTTCTGGTGGTGTAACTGTGATGTAAAAGAGTTTTTTTCTTGTATTTGAACATGAAATGTGTTAGTGTAAATTTTAGATGAAGTTGCCGTATGTTTAAGACATTATATTCTGTGAAGAGTCTATTGGAGGAATATCTTGTTGGTCGCTTGTTGATAGCACGTAAAATCGTTTTTTGGGCTTTTTGCAGAGGATCAATAAAATTAAGAGCACAGCCGCCCCAAATTATGATGCCATATGCTAACTGGGATTGGCAGAGAGCATAGTAAACCGTTTTTAGTGTTATAGGAGTAAGTATATTTCTTAGAGTTCGAAAAACATAAGAGAGCTTGCGAATTCGGGGAGTTAGACTGGCTAAGTGCTGATCCCAACGAAGATGGTGATCAATTAGGACCCCCAAGTATTTTATATGAGATACTTTTTCCAAATTTGGGCAAGTACAGGAAGAGTAGGGACTTGGACAGGAGTGAATTGTTATTTTCTGATTGATAGAAGGTTGGGTTGCAGCAGATAGACTGAAGGTTAAGAATTTAGTTTTACCAGCATTGAGGGTGAGGAGATTATCATCTAACCAATTCTTTACCAGACCTATGTCATATTGAGCTATGTCGAATGCTCCTTTCCAATTTTTATGTCGAGCTATAAGCACAGTGTCATCTGCAAAGGATATTATTTTTCCGGTTATGGGTAGGTTACAGAGTTTATTGATGTATATGAGGAACAAAATAGGGCCTAGAACACTTCCTTGTGGAACTCCGAATTGGATTGGTAAAGGGTTGCTTAAAGCTATGTTGTTAATTTTCACGGTTTGTGATCTTCCAGTTAGGTATGAGGAGAACCAGTTAAGAGTTGAATCCCGGATGCCTATTTGAGATAGTCTTTCCAGAAGAATGGGGTGGGAAACCGTGTCGAATGCTTTGGCTAAGTCTAGGAATATGGCTAGGCAGGAATCGCCTTCATTCAGGCTGTTGGTGATGTTCTCAGTCAAGTCTAAGATTGCAGATTCTGTACTCATTTTTTTTTGGAAGCCAAACTGATTGGGCGAGAGAATCTTCTGGGTTTCCAAATGTGAGATAAGTCTACTTTTAACAACTTTTTCAATGATTTTTGATAGGACACTTAGCAAAGAAATGGGTCTGTAGTTTTCGATATTTGTTTTGTCGCCACTCTTATAGATTGGAATCACCGTTGCATGTTTTAGTTGATTAGGGAAGGAACCGCTTTTGAAACTTAGATTTACAATATGTTTTAACGGTGTGGAAATAAAGTGAGCTATGTGTTTTAGTATGTAAGGTGAGATTTTATCAATACCTGCAGCACTATTTGTTTTTATGGAGAGTATTGTGTCAACAATTTCTTTAGTGGATGTGGGGGCTAGGATAAGGGTGGGATGAAGAGAGTTCTGCTGTTTTACCTGTGAAGTTAGAAGATTTTCGGTTTTATTTGTGGTTTTAAGAATTTTTTTGGCTAAGTTCATGCCGATGTTACTGAAGTAATGGTTGGCGTGATCGGCTAAGGTTTTTGGGTCTTCGTGGACTTGGATATTTTTACCATTAATGAGTAGTGATTGAATGTTGAGTGAGGTTTTTTTATTTTCTGAGATGTCGTTGACTACGTTCCAGATTACTTTACTGTCATATCCTGAATCTTCAATTTTTTTTTTATAGTATTTTTGTTTGGTTATTATTATCAGGTTATTGCAGATGTTACGATACTTTTTATAGAAACGTAAGACTTGGGGGTCTGGATTATTAAGTGCTTGTTTATGTAGTCTGTCTCTTTTACGTATGCAGAAGATAAGGCCATTCGTAATCCAAGGTTTCAGTTTCTTTTTTTTATTGGAGGCTGTTTTGGTGGGGAAAGACGCTTGGTTAATGTGGGCAGTTAGTGATGCAGAAAAAATTTCAAGAGCTGTGTTGACATTTTCAGAAAGCAGGGTAGACTCCCATTTTTCTTGTTCTACAGACTTTATCAGATAATCCATGTTTACAATGTTATGAGAGGGATTGCTGGACTTAGGGGGAGTAGATTTTGAGTTGTGTAATTCTAGGATGGTTGAGTAGTGGTCTGTTACGGTAGATTCAAATACAATTGATTTAGCGGTTCGCTTAGTTCTGACCATGATGTGATCTATGCATGTCTTAGTAGTGAGTGTAACTCGGGTAGGTATGTTGATGTATGGTATAAGGCCATGCAGACCCATGAGGTTTAGGTATTTTGTAGTATGAGGGCTGGCTTCGTTTAGGATGTCTATGTTGATGTCACCGATTATGATAAGATCCTTAGTGGTGTCATCGATTTTTTTTTCGAGCGAGTAGAGAAAAGGGGAGACGTTATTGGACTTAGGGGAGCGATATATGGCGAAGATATTTAAGTTGTCAATAGAGACTTTGAGGCAATTTGCATGGTCAACTGAAGTTTCAGACACTATATGATTTAAGTGAGATTTTACATAAACTATGACCCCGTCGGATTGGGACCAGTGCCGAGTTGTATTATACACAGAGTAGTTGTTAATTATTTTCGGGATATAATTTGCATTAATCCAGCACTCTGACAGAACAATTATATCAAATTCATTTCCTAAGTCAGTTAGGAGTACAAGTAAATTGTCGAAGTTTTTATTGAGGCTACGGATGTTCATGGCAAACATTTTTAGTGCTTTAGGTTTGGAGATAATTTTTTTATACGCATTTGTATCATTTGTCGTTTGAACAGTGATGTTAAGAAAATTATCGATAGAGTTAGTTGGATCCATTATGAGCGTCTGTGTTTGGTGGGGGTTCGAATTTAGCAGAGATTTTATTAGTTGTGTGGATGTATAAGTAGTAGCAATTAATATTTAATGAATTTTTTTGCAGATGTTTAGTTACTCTAGAGCTTAGGAGAGTCACAGATATAAAGCGAGTACGTACACTTAAAGGAACTACGATCATTGGGTTAATTAAATGTATTGAAAGTATGAGATTAAGGAGTTTTGTAAGGATGGAATGAATAATAGGAAGAACAATAGGAAGAATGTGATTAAGGATAAACATTGAGTAATTTAAAATCACCGAAATATAAAAAACTTTGAAAATAAAAGACATGAGGACAATTGGAAGAATGTGAGTAAAAATAGAAATAGAATAATTTAAAATCATTGAAAAATAAAAGACATTGAGAATAAAAGACATTGGAAGAATATAAGTAAAAATAAAAATAGAATAATTTAAAATCATTGAATAATAAAAAACATTGAGAATAAAAGACATTAGGACAATGGGGAGAATGTGAGTAGAAATAAAAATATAATAATTTAAAGTCATCAAAAAATAAAAGACATTGAAAATAAAAGTCATCAGAACAAAGGGAAGAATGTGAGTAAAAATAAAAGTAAAATAATTTAAAATCATTGAAAAATTAAAGACATTGAAAATAAAGGTCATTAGAACAAAGGGAAGAATGTGAGTAAAAATAAAAGTAAAATAATTTAAAATCATTGAAAAATTAAAGACATTGAAAATAAAAGTCATTAGAACAAAGGGAAGAATGTGAGCAAAAATAAAAGTAAAATAATTTAAAATCATTGAAAAATTAAAGACATTGAAAATAAAGGTCATTAGAACAAAGGGAAGAATGTGAGCAAAAATAAAAGTAAAATAATTTAAAATCATTGAAAAATTAAAGACATTGAAAATAAACGACGTTAGACCAATATGAAGAATGTGAGTATGAATGAAAATAGAATAAATTGAAGTTATCGAAAAATAAAAGACTTTGAAAATAAAAGAAATTACAACAACAGGAGGGATGTTAGTAAAAATGAAAATTAAATAATTTAAAATCATCGAAAAATAAAAGACATTGAAAATAAAATAAATTAGTACCATAGAAAGAATTGGAGTAAACATGGAATAATTTAAAATCATTGAAAAATAAAAGACATTGGGATAATCAAAATAATTACAACAGATTGTATGATTTAAGTTGTTAAAGTATTGGAAATGGTTCAAACCATTGTTATAATAATAGTTCAGGCGATTAAGATAGTAAAGTGAATTAGAGAAGAATTTAATTGTATGGAGAAGTAAAGGGATTAAAATTAAGTGTATAATAATTACTGAGCGACGTAAGAGAATTAATAAAATTACCATGTTTAGGAGATTTAACAAAATTAAACTTATTAAGATTAGTAAAAAAAGTGCAAGAATAATAACAATCAAAACAAAACAACCAAATACAATATCTACAATCAATGAGATAGAGGGAATCAAGTGGTTAGATATTAAGAAATGTGATAAAATATATGGATTTAATTTTTGAATATCATTATTTAGAGATGATAAGTGAGGTAATTGATTTAAAATTAATAATTTTATTTGATGACTTGTAAGTTTTGTTGAGATGCTTACATACTTTGAAACAATCGAATGTATAACACATATCAAATTAGTAAAGATAGTTAAGCAATTAAATATAATTAAGTCAATTGAGTTAATTAAGATAATTTGATATATTAAAATTGTGGAAATATATGAATAAATGGTAACAGTTATGTATGATGGAGCATTTGGATAATTTAAAATAATTAGATAAATGGGAATTATGAAGTAGGTTAAGATAAATATTTGAGGTAGGTTGATATAGTTAATAATAATAATAATAAGTTGATTTATAATGTGAGCAAAAGTGTCTGTAGAAAAAATAAAAATGAAAATTAGTAAATTAATATAGGTAAGCATAAATGAAAAGCAGTATAAGCGGAGAGCGGTATAAATGAAAATTAGTAAATTAATATAGGTAAGTAGATTTAGTGATGGAATTTTTTTATTGACCTCAAGTCACATTTTTTTGATGTCCGATTCATATGAGATTCTAAGGATTTTAGAGTCCTCAGACTGGCGTACATAAACCTGACCTTCTTTCGACCACGTGTATTTGTATTTTTTTATTTTCGCCTGTTGTTTGGTTTGGGCCAGGAGAAATTTTTTTCTTGGTGTCAGGTGGTCGGAAACATAAATAGGAGAACCATGAGCCATCTGAGCGTGTTGTAGTCCTAGTGAAGAAGTTGTTATTCGGCCTTTGATTCTAATATGTTCTTTTAGTTTGGCCAAGAACAGATCACGCATTAGTTTTGAGCCGAGGGTGACTATTATATCTCTTGGTTTAGAGCGGGTATCATCTGAGCGGCTCCTACCTCCCACCCGTACAATAGAGGTCACGTCTTCGGGTTGTACAACTGACTTTATGATGTTTGTGGAAAGATTGTGGAACATTGCCGCTAGATTTTCATTAGGATTTTCTGGGAAGTTTCGCAGTTCAAGGTTGTTTGATTGAGCCTCGTACTCCTGATTATCAATTTTGTTCTCCAGGTACTCCACTGTTTTTTTGAGGTCTTGTTGTTCCTTTTTGAATGTTTCAATTTCCGTTTCAATTTTTTGATTTTGGATTATGGTTTGGTCGATTTTTTTAATTAGGTCGTCGTATTGTTTACTGACGAAATCAATACTTTTTTGTGTTTCCTCCTTGTATAATTCCATTTTAGTTAAAATTTCTTTTTTCATGTTATCCATTTTTTTGTCCAAGTGCTGAATTATTTTTTCCATGTTTTTGTCTTCTAGTTCCAGTGCACTTTTGCCTCTAGTTGCCATATTTAATTAATATTAAACTGATTTTTAATTTTATGTTTTTATTTGTTGGATTAAGATTGTTTTATGCCAATTCACTGACGAGTTTTATGCTAATTCAAAGTTAAACAACTTTCAACGAAATGTACTAGTGTATTTTAGTTGTTTTTAACTCAAGACACTGTTTTTATTGTTTGATTCAAAGTTTGTTAAACACTTTTAGAACGAAATGTCAAATCACTAGGAGAAATAATCCTAGATAAATTGTGTCAATTTTTTAGAAAAACAAAAGTCACTTTATGAGCATATCCCGGTAGAATACCGGGAGAAAAATACACCGGGTGATAGCCTGAGCAAAACACTGCACTTCGGTAACAATTTTTTTTCGATTATGATACGATATAATTAATTAGGAAATTGTAAACTTAAATGTACAATTTACTAAGATAAAACTAATAAATAAAATTACCAAAGAAGGGTTCTTAGAAAAACAGGTCGAGATTTCAAACAAAGTGGATAAGACAATCAGTACATAATTTTGTGCGGTTGTAAATTTTACAAGTTTTCTCTCAAAGAGTCACCTTGAAATGGAATGATATTTTCCTTTCATAGTTCCCGAATAGGTACACGAGAATGTAAATTTAGCATGGTTAGCGTCAATTATAGTTTGCACGTTATTAAAATAACACCTAGGCGGTTTTATACCTACACATTCATATACTGTACAGAAGTTGGTTCAACTTAATGTTATCCAAACAGTAATTTCTGGTTGCGATTATTTTTGATAGCAATCAATATAGATTTCTGAATCAAATAACAACTAGAAATTCAGAGCATTCTTGAGCAAATAATGAAAAAATCTCAAAACATTTTTTTTTTTTGGGTATAGATCATAGGTTCTCAACGTGGGCGATAACGCCCCCTTGTGGACGTTTGAGACTATCAGGGGGCGTTGAGATGGCACAGTGAGAGCTTGGGCAGGTAAAAAAATCATTTTTATTGTAAACATTTTTATCACGTTTGCGAAAATTCACATTTCGGTAGTTCGGGAAGTGGATGAACATTGAATTGAAAGATTCCATCACATTCAGATCTACATTAAATTGGATGATATGAAATATTTTTTTTATTGTATAATATTATCATCTTACCTGCATTATTATTATTTTGTTAAAAATTGACACTTTATCATGAATACAAGAAGGAAGGAGGTAGCTAAAACCGGTAATTAAAATACAAAATAATTGCTTTTTTAACTTGCTGAACAAAAAGGTTTAACAAATAATTTAATATATTTTTAATCGAATTATTGATTCCGTGATAGATAAGCCCCCTCCCCCCCCATCCCAAAGTGGGCGGTGGGTAAAATAAGGTTGAGAATGTATGGTATAGATCATACTTGTGGTTCAGATTTTCTATTAGACGGCCTCTGTGATCGAGGGTTAAGGCTCCTGACTCACAATCCGAAGGTCACGTGATCGAAACCCGGCTTGCGCAAATTGCATAATTTGTGTTATTTCACAATTAATTCATTTTAAAAATATATACCTATATAGTATATTTGCGACACGTTCCAGAATAGAAGATACTCTCGGTATCGGCGATACTTGTCTTCAAACGTTGCTTGAAAAGGCTTTAGCCATGTTTGGTGACCAGATCTGAATACCCAGGCACTTCCTCACCTTCCTCTTTCCCATCTCCTTCCCTTCCCAACTACTTTCAGCCTCACAATTAGTTAGCCATAGTCTCACTGGCTCCAGACGGGAGCAGCTGGGATTCTTGTGAGAAATTAAAAAAAATTCAGTCACAAGGCCTATTTTGCTTGGTACTTCATCAAAAAAATTACATGGTTTCAAGTTCCAACTAATACAGCAATTTTATGGGACAATGACTTCTAAAATAATTCTTCCTAGAACAATCGACATCCTAACAACTTGCAGCCTGTTATTGAATTCGGTTTAGGGTTTGAAGGGTTTGCTCACCAGTCCTGCAACGCTTGATGGCAGGGTGCTTGGAGATCCAGTCCCTCAGCTGCTGCAGGGCCTGCTCCCGCACCAGGTCGTCCTCTCGCAGCTCCTCCAGTGCCACGGCCCTCAGGTCCTCGGGCATGCGCACCTCGCCCTCCGCCGCCTCGCAGGGCACGGGCATAGCCGGGGGGGAAGCCACAGAGGTCATGCTTCAGGCAGTCAATCTGGAAAGAAACCAAATATTATTGAATGAGATCACTTTGCATTTCATCAGTCTGTAAATTTGTTTATATGTGTCCTGTCCGGTCAATCCTATCAAAATGGTAGCATGGTAGCCGTGTTGATAATACATTTTTATTCCGCTAGAGCGCATGAGCGTTGCGACCCGTCAAATCGGAATAATCAATATTAGGTCGGGTCTACCGTTCTCAGAACTACTAATATACCATGTCGAATGTTGCCAGTTACAACCTCATCGACAACAAAACAGAATCTAAACAATAAAATAAACCAAGATGATGATTTATATCTACGACCTAAGAGGTTGACTGGAAACAATCCTCGGCTACGAACCCGGAGGTCACGGGTTCAAATCTCCGCGTGCGCAAGTTTTATTTTATTTGTATTATTTCACAATTTAATAATTTAAATTAAATATGTGCAGCACATGCTTTCAGTATCGGTGAAAGAACACCATTCAGATTAGAAACGTTGCTTGAAATGGCTTTAGCCGTTTTGGTGATCAGATCTGAGTAGCCAGGTACTTCCCCATCATCGTCTTTCTTATCTCCTTCTAAATGGTGATGCGATAGTCTCACTGGTTCCGGACGATTGGGAGCAGTTGGAACTCTTGTCCGGTGCTTAGTAAAAAAATTAAATATACATATATAACTACTGAAAAACTAGACCTACGATGTCATCACTGACGCATTTTATCAATTGCTTAGACATGTTTTTGTCGTTTTGAAATGTCAACTTCAAAGTAGTTACCTGCTAAGTTTTGCCGAACTGAATTACATATACATTGATTATTTTTTTAGCAATTGGTAATATTTAGCCATTTCTCGTGATATTCTGAATAAACTGACACCTATCAAAATGATTTTTTTAATCTTAATTTTTATTTTTTATTTTATATTTCTATGATAAATATAGGAAAATTATTTTTTATTGATTTTCATTTACTCACAAATAATTGCCTATAAAATCATGAAACACTAAATTCTTTATTGGCCTATATCTTATAATTTAAAGCAAAAATAAATAAAGTAGTTCACATCCGTACTAGATATTTGATATACCTTTTGATTACAAAAATAATTTTTCAGTTTGGTTGGGTATTTTGATCTCAAATCAAAATATAAGATTTGTATGAAACGGGCCGAAAAGGGCCGCGCAAACGTTCCACTTAAGTGTGCGACTACAATTGGTCTATAATAAATACCCTAGTGTTTATGTGCAAGCTAAAAAAAAGCTGTTTCCAGATTATAGTGTTAGCATTAATAGTACAGTTGATTGCTAACTTACGAGAGACTGCAACGATTTTAGGCTTCCTATGACAAAATTTACGTGAAATAAAACAGTGAATGCGAACTCGTCTTTTATATCCTCCGTTCGCGTTGTACATTCACTCCAACACCGAATACTTGTTATTCAAAAGTCTCCAACCTGCGTTCATTACATTTTATGCTTTAAAAACCTTTGGTTAATTTTCGATCTGTATGAAACCCCAGCTGCCTGTAAAATCAAGAAAAATAAAATATAATTGAGAATCCCAATCACAAACCGAAAACTTGTGAAGGTTTGAAGAACGGAAGGTTCTCTGAATTACTTTTAAATGTCAAGATTAGATACTGATCGTAGATTAGGTTTAGATGTTTTCACAATTGTATTTATAATGTACAAAAGTATCCATGAACTACTGATCTGAGTTTAATGTCAAATATTAAGTCTATTTAATGCGTTATGGTCTGATGGATTACAATCTAATGTATTTTTTATTAGGTTAACGGCTATGGCTTCGTATTCTCGGTACCGACCGTGTAATTTGCGATATGCCCTCAATGTCTAGCACGTTTTTCCTTGGAGAGCCACGGAAGGTGACGATGCTCTGAACAAAGCAATTTTCGACCGTGAAAGATCACTTCCGTTGTTTTATTGTGTCAGCAGTCTTGGCGTTGGCTATTCGGCCGGGTACTGGGAGAAAGTTAATGCCGATACAATGAGGTCTCATTACGGGACACTGAATAATAAATTTTGTACAAGAATTGCCTAAACACTAGTCGAATAATTTTACCATCCCTTTCTGTTTATTAGCAGTATTGTTTATGTTTTCTGGGAGAAGATTCCAGTTCAACTTAACCCCTCAGGCTTCAACCTTGTTTTATCACAAGGTCAAAATATTTCCAATTTACAATAAATTTCAAATAAATGGAATATTTCCGAACATATCCGAAAACTAAAAACTGTTTTTGAAAGGTGATAAAATAAGCTTACAAATTTTATAAGTCGAAATAAACATATAATTTTTTAAATATCAAAATTTTGAAAGCAACATATTTTTTTTTTTAAATGGCTCACCTTAGTTTTTTCTAACTACAATAATTAAAGGTAATAGAAAAGAAATAAAAACACATACAATTTTTTTAGCCAAATGCATCATAAACTTATCACCAACTCACTTTTTTCTCGTTTCGTGTTAATAAAAATTTCCCAAAGTGTCATAATTTGTTTTCAAATTGCGGTCGGAAACTTTGGTTTCATAAAGGTGTACATTTGAATTATTTTGTGGTTAATTTTTAGATTTCTTACATCGTTTAGATTATATTCCTAATGAGGAAACACAAAGGGAAACACAAAGATTTCTATGAGACCTTTATGAGTTTTTTCGTAAACAAATTAGCCTGAGGGATTAAGGACAAAGAATTGACCTTAACCTTAAAATTATTAACGACTTTTACGTTAACTGCGATTCCAGTTCTCTCGGATGACAGCAGGATTGTTCTTAACCTTAATCCAGTTGGATTAAGGACAAAGAATTGACCTTAACCTTAAAATTATTAACGACTTTTACGTTAACTGCGAATCCAGTTCTCTCGGATGACGGCAGAATTATCCTTAACCTAATAATTATTAACGACTTTTACGTTAACTCTAAATCAAGTTCTCTCAGATGACAGCAGAACTATTGCTCTTAATTCAGTAAATCAATTTTTTTAGAACATTATAGAAAAAGATTAAAAGGCTTTTGTGCCTGCGCTTCGCAAAATAAAATAAAACACCATTTGCGATTAAATCAGCACTGGCGGCTGGTGTTAAACGGGAATTTAAGCCTTATTGCCGTCTACATAAAGAGTGTTATTGTTGGCGGCCTGATTCTGAATTTTACATGACGTGGTGCATCACCGGTTAAACGTAGGTTAAATCGTAAATATACATTAACCCTTCAGACCACGACGATATTTTATCAGAGGGTCAAAATATGTCCGCTTTACAATAAAATCCATTTAAATGGAATATTTCTGAACGTATCCAAAAACTATAAACTGTTTGTGGTGATAAAATAGGCTTTCAAATTTTACAAATCGAAATAAACAAATAATTTTTGAAATATAAAAATTTTGCACGCAAACATAAAAGAGTTTTAAAAATGTAATTTTTTTTAACCTTACGTTTTTTCTAAGTAAAATTACTGATTAAAAAAACTAAATAAAAACAAATACACATTTTATCAGACAAATTAAAACTCATTGTCATCTCACTTTTGTTGGTAATTTTTAAATTTGGATATAAAGCGTGGTATTTTCTCTTTTTAACACCTTTTAAATCATATTTCTCACTGCGATGGTAAGCGAGATACAACGATTTCTATGAGACATAAATGAGTTGTTCCGAAAACCAATCACGTAGACCAGAGGAATATAAACGCTAGAAATATTTCGATTCTCGTGCTTCAAAATTTAAAATAAGCGTCTTCTTTGCACGAGAATGACAAAAAGTTAGAACATACAAAACCTCAAAAATAGTCTTAGCCATAAAGGGGTATTTAAAAAAAAATTGTTTCTTCATTAAGGGGGGGGTAAGGTTTTAAAACCCATTTTTTACTTCATTTTTTTTCTAAATGTACAACATGTCGAGAGTATTGTGTCAAAATTTCAAATAAATCGGAGCAAAACTAACGAAGATACACAGCGTTTCAGCGACCGGTCCTCTTGCTCAATTCAAGTATATTTCGAGTATAAAGAAACTTTAAATCGATTTTCTCGCAAATTTTTTAATTTAAGTCCGTGAACATCATAACTCAAAATTTTCTTAACCGATCCTTTTGAAATTTTGTACACTATTTGTACACACAAATCAACAGGTAGTGACGAAGAGGTTTTTTTAACTATTTTTTTTTTCCATTTTATAATAACGTATTCACCGAAAATTTTAGCAAAAATCAAATTTTTGACTTCAACATGCTGCAAAAAAAAAATCTGAAAAAAAACGCTTCGTCACAACCTAGAAAAACATATTACCTTTTCAAAACATTTTTATTTTATTGTAGAAAGCAATCACTTTGTGGTTTGACATATTTAATAAAATAAAATACTTTAATAAAATAAAATCTCGTGGTTTTAAACAAAAAAGTATTTTATTTTATTTTACATTTTTATTTTTTTGTTAAAAATGATTTGTTAACAAGTTATGATGTTCACCGCATTTTCGGGGTGCCTCAGGAGATTCGCTCTCACGGACTTATTTATTGATATTTTTAATTAATTTTTTTTTAAAGATACTTCAGATGTCATCCTATAACGTGTATATAAAATAAATAAACCAACATTTTTCATATCTCCAAAAAAAAATCATGAAAACATGCTTTTTTTAGCCTTTAAAACCTTACCCCCCCCCCCCCCTTAATTCATGCAAAAACATATTTTTTTTGTGGTTTACGCTTATATTTTTTGTTATTTAAATAATAATTTTATTGTAATTCCAATACCTAGAAAAGCTAGTGAAAGTTTCAATACATCCGTAGCATATTTTTTGATATTCATACTGTAAACCGATTCGTCATAAAGATAAATCTAAATAGTATCTAAATAGGATTTCACGTATAGCTTCATCTTAAAAATGTATATTGAAAATATACGTTATCCTAAGGATGAGCTATCAAGGAGATGGTGAAATAACCCCTAAAACTTAGGTTTAAAACTTTTTGCATTCGTTTTTGTCGCTTGAAATGGCACAAATTCTAATGGAAGATCTTCTAAGTTAGTAAAATACGTATGTGATTGATTATTACGACCCGGAACACATTATTTCGAATGCCTAGTATTGTTTATTAGTACTTCGTGGTCACCATTGTAGTAAGTAAAATAATATTGTTGCTATTTCAAGATACTGAGGCCGCCGATACTAAGTAGATAGTGTAGGTATTACTACTTGTTGATAATTTATGCAGACCCATTGTCACTTATGAGGTGTTGAAGACCATCCTAGGTTATGTGGTCCCAAGCATGAAGACATTGGACGTTACGCATTCCTGACACGTAAAGTCGCATACCAGATGTAATGCGTTATGTGACGGAGAAGTCGAAGACGTAAGAACTTTACTGTCTGGGTTTAGCTACGTAATACCTCCAGTTTGACACACTTTTAAAAAAAATATTGAACGAGAGATTAATCTATTGACAGTACAATTCATTTATTCACAATTTGAAAGGCGGGTATGGGTATAGCCGCCTCGGAACCTTTTATTGGATAATCAACACCTCTGCCATAGGTCACCCTGTTAGGAACTTTCTCAGAAGGGAGGAATTAGGAAGCGTAAAACTCACTGTACTGTTAATGTAGCAGGCTGGATTGATGGTGTCCTCATATGAATTCGCATTCCACATAAAATGTTCCAAACTGTGCATAGATTGTATGATCACCATAAGTTATTTGAAGTCTTTACGTACACAGGTAATTTGCACTTCGAAAATACGAACATAATATAACTTCATAATAATACACTGCTTGCTTGTTGAAGGTTGCCACTGCACTGATTTACATGTATAGGTAGAGGGAGGTAGGTAGGAATTTTGGGAAAGGACAGATATATCCCAAACACATTCTAAATGGTTCGCTACGTTTGGTAATTTATCAGGGGTGTCCGGATTCATGTGGTGAGGTTTGACCGGGTTTTAGCGGTGGATGCGGGCAAGGCTGAATCCGGAGAGATTGATTGAGGTAGACGTTTTGACCTCTTCAGTAGGACTCTCTCGAAACATCGTCTTGCACCGCAAACAGTGAAAGTTATGGATTGATACTTCCGTTACTAATGGAGACGCTGACCCCCAGATTCCTATCCCCCTTCATACATTTTCCTTCCCAGAACTTCCTCTCTTTCTTTTCCTCAAAAGACTCTCCACACAGCATCCACAAAGATGACATAAGCTCCGAGGGTAATTTACTTTCCTTAGGGCCTCCTGGGTGGAGCTAATGTAAAAAAATATATATCGAGTGCAGTTCACACGCGGTAGAAGTGAAACTTCACCCACACAAACTCATCATAATACAATATTATCTTATTATTATTGTTATCTTCTTCTTCAATGATATAGTACAATGATGGGAATAACCTTCAAAAGTTATAAAAAGAAAGTTTTTCTCAAAAAAATAATTAATATTTTCTCTCTTTTAAAAACGCTTTGAAATTTTCATTTTGTGGTGTTTATAAAATGAATATATTGAATTTAATTGAATTGAACATTGCATTGCACATCCTCTATGTCAAACTACGCTATGCTAGAATATCTGTTCTATCGCGTGGTATCTTGAACCAGTCGTGGTGATTATCTCTGCAGGCAGCCGTAAAGTGAACACGAACACAATAAGAACAAAGGTAGATATGGCATGGAAGTTTGCCGTCTATCGCCGAGCTACGTCCAAACTGCACGGACTATGCGTGCAAAGCGGCTGTGTATAGACAGTTAGGATACTTTTGCGCACACGGTATACAGCATTAATAGTATTTGACGGCACATCTGCATTGTGTCTATTGTCTTAGTTACGCTAATATTGACGAATGTCAGCTTTAAGAAGACGGTAAATATTTACTCAAAGACTTGGAAAATCTATAACTATTAAACTTTTGAAGAAAACGAAGCATTAAATCTGTACATATTTATTTTTGAACACCTAGAGAATAGTTATATTTTATTTAAAAAAACGCCATTGAAAATATATTTTCGCATTTTCCGCATTTACGTAAAGTTTTCAACGTAAATAAGGTTTAATCATTGAAGACAATATTAGCGAGTCTCAAACGAAGATTTGAAACAGAAAAAATAGGAAAAGATACATTTTTCGTGTAACTGGACCGCTCACGTGGAATAAACTTATCTCAGCTCTTACTAATATCCAGAACTTGGCTGAATTTAAACAGGCCGCAAAAACGAACTTATTTAAAAAATCATACCTTTCATGAATCTTAACTCCTTTTCAATATACTCTAATAAGCCAAGTTCCTTAAGTTTCCGGTAATTTTTTGCAGTTACCTGCTTACTGTACTTTTATGTTTAATGTGCACTCCGAATTTTTCTTATTTCTAAACATAAACTGCCTTCTTTTAGTTTTAATGATTCTTGTTTAATTGCACCGTTATTGTTTGTCATTATCTATTGTCCTGTGCCAAAACAGCACTGCTGTTGTTAATTTTGTTCTCATGACATTGCTTTGAATATACTGTATATTCTTTGTTTCATTTTATTAAATCAATTTTTATAAGGACTCGTAAGGAACACTATAGGATTACTTATAAGTTTATTATAGTTAAGCGCACTTGAAGTGAAATAACACAAAACTGCTCTATATAAATACTACGTTATTATTATTAGGAATTAAAACCAGGAGCTAATTCGACCCTATCCCCTTCCGGTCATATTTTATTATCTTCGACTAAGAATCACCAATTTCATTTTCTTAACGTATATTTTTATTGGCAGCTATATATGTGCAAGATTCTTCCCTATAACTTAATGCAATCTAGATAGTTTCTTGGTACATGAAAGAAATTTGCACGTACAACTAAAAAAATACGTGTTCATTGTTAATAGTTTATATTGGTTTATAAATTAGAGAAGTACATAAAGCAACGGAAAATAATAAACTTATAAACAGTAGGTAATATTTAAATAAAAGAAATACATAAAATCAATTCATCTTAATATTTTAAACAAACAGGCTAATATTTTATGCAAACATGCAATTCATCTTAATATTTTAAGCAAACAAGCAATTCATTTTATATTTGTAGGCACAACTTGAAAAAATTATATTTTTCTAAATTAATTAAACTGCCGCCATCTGTGAACGAGCACATTATTAATTATTTTAAGTTTACCCTTTAACTGTAGTGATATAGGCAGGTTCATTTTGAAACACCCTCTCTTCATTTCACTAGAGAGGAATTAATTTATTTCTTAATAACAAAATAAAATTTTCCTCGCAATATTTCCACGTTAATCATCAAATATCAGCCAGCCTAATAGACGTTTATTTTTCCATCTCAATCTGATAATCAGCAGATAGCGAACCGGTCTAATCGGTGTTATTTTTCCCCCACAATCTGAATTACCCCAAGCTCATCGAATATTGATATTAAATTATGGAGTGTTTCCAAAGCGTTTTTACAACTGTATTAATGTAGATAAGTTTAGTGTGGTTGTTACAACAACATTATTATGTTCCTGACCTCATTATGTCGATTTTCATTTACTTACACAGAATGTTATTGATTTAATCTTTTTTTTTTTTCAAGGTTTAATTTATTTATTATAAATACAAAGTAATACAATATGACATAAAATATTATACAGAAAAAAGAAAAGTCCCAATAAACTACTTTTTAGCAGTTTGTCGGTAGGTACTTTTACTTTGGAGATATATATAAACTTATTTTACAATTTTTGTGTTAGTCTAATACAAATTATTTCTTTCGGCAAGCCAATTTCTCAACAAAATATTTATTTTACCATTTGTACATTTTTTAATTTCGGCAGGTAACATATTTAAGCAATTAGGTATCATATAGTCCAGCGTTCTTTGTCCATTTTTGTTTAAATGCTAAGGTACAATTAGTCCTTCATTTAACGTAAAACGAGTATTGTAAGTGTGGTCCAGTTTATTTTTGTATATGGGGCTATTCATATGCGGAAATATAATTTTATACCACAGAATTGTTCTTACTGAGAGAATTTTGAGATTTTGGTAAAAGTACGGAACATTATGCCTTTGTTCATATAAACTTTTATGAGCTAATAATTTAACTAATGAATTTTGAACTGATTGAACACGATTTACATTTGTTTTACAGGAAAGTCCCCAAGCTGTAATTCCATATCTTATAATAGATTCAGCTAATGATAAATAAATTATTCGAATTGTGCAAATTGGAACATAAAATTTTAATTTATATAATCTGCTAACAACAGATCTGAGTCGTTCACAGACTTTATTTATTTGTAAATCCCATTTGAAAAAGCAATCAATAATTACACCTAAATAAACATATTCTTTAACTAGTTCAACATTTTCATCGTTTTCTATTGAAAAAAAACATGTGTTCCATGCACTGCATTTTGCATTATTTTTGATAGATACTCTCATTTTTTTAACGACAAATCAAGTAAAGTAAAAATACAATATAAGGTAAATTAAAAAATATGTGAAGTAGTTTGTTCTCAGTCCTCCTCACTAGGTATTCCAGTTCCGAGGCGGACTGTAGGTTGTTGTATGGGTGTTGGTCATAGATTCCTCCTCATCTAGTTTGTTTGTTTCCACAAAAAGTGTTTATGTTTTTTATCTGTAAGTTGCGTTGGTGTAACTTTATAATTTTTATGATTTCCTCATCTCCGTGTTTAGTTAACCATAATTTGATATCTTTTTTTTAACTTTAGTATCTCAATGGTGTTTTTAATTTCGATTGGAAGGGCATTATATAATTTTGTTACATGGAAATTATGATGTTTCTGACCAAAAGATGTATTTAATTTTGGAATGTTTAATAGATTTGAAGATTTTGTCCTTGTAGTATAGGTGTGTTGGTCATCAAGGTACTCTTTTTTTTTTCTTTAAATTTAAGTAGTGTATTTTTTGCGTACAGTTTTATAATGCTGAACACATTGATTTTTTTTAAATTATTGCCCCTGTTAGACCAACATTCAGATTGAACAAAATTGAATGGCGTAGTATAGATAGTTAAATGTAGTTTTGAGGTGTCTCAACAGATGTCAGAAAAGTTGTACTATATGAGAGAGTTTGTGTCTAATATCCGAACATTCTCCTACTTCAAATAAACATGGAGCATCCATTAGAACGGACATTGTTCAGTTAAATATTCATTTTAAACAAGAGGATAACAAACACCATTCGTAACCTGATGAACCGAGTATCATCTATCTATACTACGTATGTAATGATACTCGGTTCATCAGGTTACGAATGGTGTTTGTTATCCTCTTGTTTAAAATGAATATTTAACTGAACAATCTCCGTTCTAATGGATGCTCCATGGTTATCTGAAGTAGGAGAATGTTCGGATATTAGACACAAACTCTCTCATATAGTACAACTTTTCTGACATCTGTTGAGACACCTCAAAACTACATTTAACTATCCATACTACGTATGATAATACGAGCATCCGGAAAGTATTGTTCATCAGAGGATGAATAGGACACCACACTTACTAGATATTTGGGATACATTCGGTTTTTTTTATTATTTGGTTGGGTATTTTGGACAGGTGTTGTATTTTTTGGGTAAGTTGTTGGTATAAATCCAAGAACTTTTCTTTCTCTAAACGTGTTTTGAATTTATTTGTAATTTTATTGGTAATTACAAACGTTTTCAATCATGATGGTATTCAATAAATAATAACAAAGTAACTTTACTTCAAAATTATCACTTGTTAAGTCATTACACCGTCGAACACCGTGCATGATAAATTGTTAAATATAAATTATAAAATAAAACAATGGTTTGTTTGACCTAAACTATTGTCGTGACACTTATTGTAAATGTATTACCATTCCAGTGAAGTCGACAAGGTCTTACCATGTTTTAATGAAAGATAGGCAGGTACTTGTATAAGAAAAAACGAAATCTTCTAATAGGTTTTATTTATGTGGAACAGGTAACTGAACTACATTAAACGCATCACAAATAAACTTATCCTAAACATAAGAAACGTATATAAACTAGTATCAATTAAAACAATACATTTTGCACATTGTCAAACCATTATAGAGTATGGAATCATAGCATGGGGAGTTGCAACAAACTCAGCTATCCGTTATGTGGAAATCGCACAGAAAACCTTTTTAAAGATTTTTTTTATTTTTAATACAGATAAATTCGTGGTGATAATCCATTATACCAATATAAAAAAAACACATATAAAACTTATTTCTACTTAATTTATTTTTGACCATCACCGGTTTCAGCTTGTTAAAACCATCTTCAGATTGGTACAAACAATTCTTAATCTATAGTTTATATACATAACATATAGGGGAGAGGGAGGGGGGTAGTCCACAATGATTTTATTCAATTTATATGTTTTATCCGTATTTATTGCCATGTCGTCTCTGACCATTGGATTTTTAGTTATTTGGCTGTTAGCTACTTGGCTATTATATCTACTGCTTGTCTATTATTTGTCTATTAGCTATTTGGTTATTATGTCTACTGCTAATAGCCAAATAAGTATGATGTAAATAAGTTTTATAAGTGTTTTATACACTGTTTCTTAAAGGTAATACTTAAGAAACTTAGAATGAATGACACAGACCAAATATAAAAGACGTTTTAGCTGCTTTATTGTCATACCCTTTCTTTCTTTCTTTCTTTTTTCTCTTTCTCTGCAGGTCATGTATTATATTTGACACTATATTATTACTATTTGACACTGTTTTATATCTCATTTCGATTATCATTATTTCTGTTACCACTGCAAGCATTTCCGTCAAGTAACAACTAAAAATTGATATTTCATGCTGTGAACATTTCTAATTGGAGTGTTAATATCTATGTACATCCCAACGGCAATTCTATTATTGTAATAATTGTTAACACTCTGCAAATGTTTCAAACAATAAATAAATAAATGCTCAAACTATTTGAAGATTTCTTATAATAACCTCTTATAAGCAATCTATTAACATCAACCCAGCGCCAACAACAAAACGAAACAAATAATATGATCATATATTAAATTAGTTATATCTGAACACTAAATTTAATAGTGAGAAAGTTATCGATCGAACGATAAGAACAGCATAACATTATTACGCAACATACGTCCTTTGTATATTATGTCAACCGAAAACAGAGTTGAATTCCACAACAGTCTCAACGTTGCAATCAGATGAGTATCGCGAAATTTGTAAGCAGAAAACGAATAAGTTTCATGCGCCAAATTGGGTAGCATTGTTTAATTTCTGCTTCGGCCGCTTTGAAAACTTTCTTCGGTCGAGCCAACTTTCACAGTGCTTACAAAATAATAATTTGTTATTCACGATATGTTTCGCGAAATTGATTGAGCATATTCTTGACCTTCTAAAGAATGTTATGTAATGTTGGTTAGTATTCGTTAATGAATACTCTATTACTTTGTAATTTAACGTTAGAAATTTGCGGTTTGATGATTCGATGTGCTAATTACGTAACCTGTAGTCTTGACATTGCTTTTCATTTTTATGAATAATTAGTTTTAATATTAATAAAATATCGTTGGTGTTACAGACAATATGTTCTTTAGCTGGCTATATGACATCTTTAAGATGGAACTATACGTGAAATCCTATTTAGATACTATTTAGATTCATCTTTACGACGAATCGGCTTACAATATGAACATCAAATAATATGCTACGGATAAATTGAAGCTTTTACTAGCTTTTCTTTGTATTGGAATTACAATAAAATTTTTGTTTACATAACAAAAAATATAAGCGTAAACCATTGAAAAATATGTTTTTCGTGACTTAACTATGAAATAATATAAGAAACAATTTTTAAAAAATAACCTTTTATGGCAAAGACTATTTCTGAGGTTTTGTATGTTCTAACTTTTTTCATTCTTATAAAAGTATGCACAAAATAAATAAAAACCACTTTTTTGCTTACTTGCCTCGTGCAAATAAATAAACAGCGCGATTTTGAATTTTGTATGGCATGAAAATCGAAATATTTCTAGCGTTTATATTCCTCTTAACAATACCCTTCAGAAATACCGAATAGAAGTATCGCGTACGATCGAAAATTAATACAAGAGTGTGGAACGTACAGGGAGCATCTCCTATCCTTATCCTATTTTCCTCCTCCTCCTCACCTAAAATTAATTTTAAGTTATAATAAAACTCCATCTCGAAGTAACTCTATCATACGAGACCTTTGTAGGTTGACTTTATCTAACTTATATAACCCTTGTATCCATTGACCTATTGATTGATATACTTGGTCGAAGCTTGTATCTCTATATTTTTGTCTACCTATAAGCTGTTTGTCTCTTACAAATAAATAAATTATGTAAATATTAAGAAAAATTAACAAATTAAAAATTAAGTGTATAAATTATAAGGTGTTAAGTACTTTGAATTAGAATTAGAACACAGAAATCGATAGAAGCATATATTTGTATTAGAGTGAGAGTACTCTGTGATCGAGGGGTAAGGCTCTTGACTAGCAATCCGAAGGTCACGGGTCAAATTTCGGCGTGCGCAAAAAAATTATTTCATTAATTTGTGTTATTTCACAATTAATTCATTTAAAATAGTGTATCTACGGTACGTTCCAGGATGGAAGATTCTCTCAGTATCGCCTTCGTGTAAGACCACCAGAATTAAAACGTTGCCTGAAATGGCTTTAAGCTGTGTGTTTGATGGCCAAATAATAGCCAAATTCTTCCCCACCTTCTTCTTCTTCTCAATTTCCTTCCCCTCCCCTCTACCTTTAGCCTCACAACATACCCTGATTGGTAATGCCTGGCTCCTGGCTGTTGGTAGCAGTTGGGACTCTTGTGTGATATTCACAATTTTTAAAATATCCATTATTTTATTGCAAATGGGATTTTATTTATTGAGCATAAATTCCCACCAAATACAAGAGCTTTGTCTCTATATGACGGGAAACCTATCATGATTGTTCACTTAAAACTCACTGTTTACACCATGGGTCGGCAACCTTTTGTTGTAAAAGGGCCAAATATTTTACATTGAGATTAGTGCGCGCCGCACTTGGGTCACATGTCATTACAGTATACCTGCTTCAATTTGGGAGGCGGGTATGGGTACCGCCGCCCCGGGAACCATTTATTGGATAACCAACACCTCTGTCATAAGTTAGTACTCTGTCGAGAAGTTCGCTACGTTTGGTGAACAGGGGTGGTTAGCAGGGATGCCCGGGTTCTAGGGGTGAGGTTTTTCCAGGTCTTTCCGGTGAATGTGACTGCCCACCAACTGCATTGCAGGCCGGATCGGAGAGAATGTTTGAGGGAGTCCCTTTGACTTCTCCAACCATACTCTCTCGGAACATCGCCTTACACCGCAGTGGGAGGGATTGATTCATACGGACATTCATACTCCTGGACACACCGACCCCCAGAATCCTACACACTCCTAATACCCTTATTATTCCCAGAACTTCCTCTCCTTTTTTTCCTGAAGAGACCCTCCACATCCCATCCCCAAAGATGACATAGGATATTATTTTCCTCAGGGCCTCCTGTGTGAAGCTAATCTAAACCAAAAAACCTACAATATTTTTGTACAAATATCTTAGTTTTAAACTTAAAACGCTATTTATATATTTTTACTACATTTATAGTTAATAAAATCAATGAGATTTTTGTGGTTGCATTTTGGTTGCAAGTTTTTTTTTTTTATATTAGCTTTCATTTTTGAAGTAGAGCCGCGTAATATTGCGTCTAAATGTGAACCCGATAACCGAGAACAGTGTTTGTTTTTTCGATAATTCAGAATTGAAAAACTTTGCTCACAAATATGTAGTAAGTACCACCAAACCAAATAGTAATTATTTGCTGAGCAAACGTTTTTAACTCCTTGTAGTTTTCAAAAGGCAAATCTATAACGTTGATTGGTACATTATCGACATCCACTGCAAAGGGGTTTTCGAAAATCTCCATCGAGCGTGAGATCTTTTTAAAATCCGGTTTTCAAACTCAGTTTTGAAGTTGTAAAGCTACCCCTTCGCTTATTTTATCGCTCTCTTTCACTCTTTTGTGTATGATGTCGTCCGTCACATGCGTTGTGGCTAGAATCTTGCGGGCCGCAGGTTGCCGACCCATGGTTTACACTATAAAAATTTAATATTTAATAGAGTCATAAAAAAAAATCATTTCATTAATTCACGCCGGGGAATATTCGTAAAAGTTGGAGGAGTAATAATTATGTTTAAAAATATTATGTAGACATCTGTTATTTTGGGTTCCAGATCCGCCTACAATTGGCCCCCGGCATATATAATATGCAGTCGGTTTAGGAAAAATACGCTATACCTAATTACAAAAAATATAACTAAATGAACCAGAAGGGATGTGCAGAGAGGTTGTACCACCGAATAACAAAGTATAAAACATATTTTCTTTCAAATACATCATGGAAAATTTACTTTTCTATATGCTACATACATAAATATAAAAAAACGACGCTGTATGTTAATTCGTTTAATATTCATACCAACTTATTATTAAGGGTATTGTTGAAGTTGATCTTACATTTGAAATTGGTAAATTATGCACAAAAAATTTAAATGTTATAGTTAATTTCGGGGGGCTAATTGTAGGCCAAAAACACGCCAAACGCGCGCCCAACATATGTACACGGTTGACATTTGTCACATGAGAACGGGTCGTTTTTTCGACTCGTTCTTGAGTTCAACAGCTCGGCTATGGAACGATTTGCCGGCATCTGTGTTTCCTCCCTCCTACAACATGGGTCTCTTCAAGACCAATGTTCATTCCTTCCTCTCCTCAAAAAGACCCTCCACACAGCATCCCAGATGACATAGGCCCTGAGGGGAATTATTTTCCTCAAGGCCTCCTGTGTGGAGTTAATGTAAAAAAAAAAAAAAAAGGCGGATCAACTATCGGGTCAGCATTATTTTTAAATAATAAAAAAACGTTGAAAACTTTATTTGGAGTCGCTTAACCTAAAAAGCATATAATTTATTATCTGATGACGATGGTTTCCCATATAATGACTCCTAAAAGCATTCCTTCCTTTATCTCAAAACACCAAAAAACACTCACATTCCATACTTCTCTCCAGATTTAATCCAAATGTATTTAGACAACAATAATATTTACGCAGCAATTGCTAAAAAACATCAACATTTTTTTTAGAAAATAAAAACACAACATTTTATAATAGGCTCAATTCCTACAGCCACTACCTCGACCCTCCTCACTACAAGTGCTGGATTTGTCAATAGGCCGTATAGGCCGCGGCCTAGGGGCGGCAGCTTACAAGTGAGTGATTATGATAGGTGACAATTTATAAGAAGGAGAAAGGGGCGGCGCAAATGAGGTGAAAAACCGGGTGGCGATATAGTTCCCCTGTCTTTACACTATAATGTCTTGTGAGGTGTCACATAAAAAATTTAAAAAAATAAATGTTTTTGAACAATGTGCTTACATTTTCCGGTGTCAATGATATTTTCTTTGCGATGGTTTCGTAGATTTAACGTATATGGTTGTGTTAAGACTAGAAAAAGATCATATGCTAATTTCATGACACCAGAGCTTAGCAAATTCGGAGGCG
This sequence comes from Glyphotaelius pellucidus, assembly GCA_936435175.1. Lineage (NCBI taxonomy): Eukaryota > Metazoa > Arthropoda > Insecta > Trichoptera > Limnephilidae > Glyphotaelius > Glyphotaelius pellucidus. The sequence continues at coordinate 10,223,663 of OW386561.1, read as the reverse complement.
GGTATGGGTATCGCCGCCTGGTTAACCATTTGTTGGATTAGCAACACCTCTGCATTGGTCACCCCTAGTGGTTCACTACGTTTGGTGACTTAGCAAACTTATTTGGTTAATGGGGTGAGGTTTGTCTGGATCTTGGCGGCGGATACGTCTGCTCATCAACTGGCTGGCAACTGGAGGGAGACCTTTACCATCTTCGGAATATCACCTTGCACCGCAGTAGTCGGAATAGATTCAAACGTCCGTCACTCCTGGACTCACTGACCCACAGATTCCCCCCCCCCTCTCACACCTTTTTCCTTCCCAGAACTTCCTCGCCTTTCTTTTTAAAAGACCCTCCACACAGCATCCCCAAAGATGACTTAGACCCTGCGGCATCAGGCTATTTTGTGGAGCTAATGTTAAAAAATAAAAACAGAGTGTACAATTCACACGCGGTAGAAATGAAACCTTCAGAAAACTAAAGTAGACAAGAAGACTACGAAGCACCGCACAAAGAGGAGACCGATTATACTATATCATTCTCTCGCAGGCTAAATCTTATTAGATGTTTGCTCTTTTTAGTGTCGCTATTTTTCGTTTCAACGGGTTTCAAATCGGTGCTAAAGAAGTTTTCACTTTAAAAAAAACGTCCGAGAGGTTTTTTTCTGCTTCAAAAAACATTGAATAAAATTTTACGGATCGCAGCAGAATTTTAAGAAATATGTTCCTGATATTGAAATTTATGTTTAAATTATTCAAAAACCAAATCACCAGATAAAATCTTTTCTGTTTTCTCTTTCACGGTATCTACTCAAATAGGAAAAATAGTCTCAATGATAAAAATAATAATATTAAGCCAATTCTCGCTTAGATAAATTTCCATTGTCATACCACGTAAACCTCAAACACATTTTAAATAGTGTTTGCTCAATAGGTGCCTAATTAGTTCTCTAATTAGCCCACTAGACCTTTAGGTATCGTATCGACTCTTTAGAATACTAAGGTTTCATATGACGCAGCAGTGTTATGCGATAATGCACTCTAATGTATCTCCTTCTAGAACCCATTATCACATGACATTATGGAAACTTGTTGAACTCAATAAGGACAATTCGTTCCATTTTCGTAATTGACTCCCAATTGACCCCATCGAATTATAAAGCACGTGGTTCCTTTGTGACCGCCAAAATTACGTAAGAAGAAATTTGAATACAGAATTTATAAATAGAACGGGGTACCTACACAGTACATAATGTCTCTTTGGTTTACCGCCAACGTGACGCAATGTTCGAAATTTAAATTGTAGAATCCGGTATTTACAAAGACGAATACAAAAGATAGAATGGTGTGGCATGAAATAATGATTTTGTTTTCTGTTGAGGAAATTTTTCTGATGATGGATTCTTATCTATTTCTATGAGAATCTATGGACAATTTATATAACGAACGTTGAAGGGGGTTCAACTTTCGGTTTCAACTGATCTATTTCATAGGTTTTATGAATTTTATGGATTCTAGGTCCTTAAGGATGGTGGCGTGATCGGTAAAAGAAGACGAGGGCGCAGGAAAAAGGCATGGCATGACCAAGTGAATCAAATAAATGTTTCGGAATTCAATGGCGTAGTTATAATATTCACATAGTATCGGGTGACGGGTCCGCACCGAAGATTAGATGTGTGGGGTGGTGTTGGAAAATTTTTGGAAAGTTTTTGGGATCTCTACTCACTATTTATTTCGCCTGACTATATTTTTAATTGTATGAACTCGAATTTGAATTTAAGTGCCATTTTCAAACTAGGAACTGATAGGTTCAAGAATTCAGAAAAGCGATAAAGTGGGTACGTACCTAATAAAAAAATATTTTAACAGAAAATTGTTTTAGTGGTCATTTTCGAAATTGTTACTGACGTGTCAAGAATTCACACATAATTTGATATACCTTACATAATTGATCAAATAAAAATTTTTAAAAAATGTTATTAAAAAGTTGCTGTTCTAAATATATTTTTTGTTTTCAAATACACTATCAGCTTCACTAATCTTACAATTAAAACATCCAGTGATTATTCTATAACATATTTTAACTTAAGAGTTCGTCCAACAGGTTCTTTATGTGCTAGTACCTACATAAATCTGGTGAGTGCGCGGGTATTGTAAACTATCAGACTAATTTGTTCGCTTTTGGGAACAGCTCACATAGGTCTCATATAAACCGTTGTATCTTACTTATTGTCGTAGTGATAAATGTGATCTAAAAAGAAGAAAAAAACACCACGTTTAAAATCAAAGCTGGAAGTTTTTTTTTTTTTCAATTATTTCTGGCTTTCACCCATCAAGGGTGTTAACCACAGAAAAATTATAATGTGCACCTCTTTGAAACTCTAATAAAATATGCATGTGTTTTACATTATCAGTTATTTTACTTGAGTCATTTTCACAACTTTATTATGTTTGATTTTAAAAAAATGATATTTCAAACAACATAAAAGCTGATTTCTAATAATAGCATTTGAAAGCGTATTTTATCACCTTTCAAAAACTGTTCCATTTATTTTGATTTTATTGCTTAATTTCTGACATTCTGACAGGATATGCCCGAGGTCTGAAGGGTTACCTGAAAAATGTATTTTATAGAAGGCTGCATCTATCGATCTTTATATCATTACAATATTTAATATAATATATTATTAGAGAGATAATGTTGCTTCATCAGAGGTAGATACTGCTTTCATCTCGGACTCTATCATATCGATTCAACTCCACCAGCAAGCAGATTAGATAATAATGTGCTTTTCATATCCAAGAATGAATCATCGCGTTTTCTGCTTGATAAACTCTGGCGAATATAGCATATATTATTATTTTATATACTCCAAGATATCTTACATCTGTGGATACAGCTTCACGATGAATCATCGAAGAGTCCATTTCCTCTCCAACTCTTGCCTGAGATTAATACAGTAATTTCACATCGACAACACGGTTTCATGGCAAAAAGATCTACTCTTACTAATTTAATGAACTATCAGGAAAAATTATTCAATAATAACCACAATCGTCTTCAAACAGACACTGTATATACTGAGTTTGGTAAGGCTTTTGACAAATTTTTACACAAAATTCTTATGAACATAAATTAAGATACCTAGGAATAACGGGATAGCGGGGCATATTTTGAGATGGTTTGAAAGTTATCTACACAAAAGAAAAATATCAGTCTAACTAAATTCGCACTTTTTGAAATATTCACCGGATTTCCACAGGGGTCTCATCTGGGCCCAGTGTTGTTTTCCTTGTTTATCAACGACATATCTACCATCTTTGATTGAGTTATGATTTTTGTTTGCGGATGCGTTTTCCTGAAAATAGATTATTATTCCTCACTCCGGGTGAAATTTTAGATCAAGCTTTTTCAAATATTCAAAATTCTTTCTTGATCAGATAATCGATTTTGTTGACCTATATGTGGGATAGGATTCCATTATCTCTTTTTTTCTGAAATCTTTGTTCTTCTTGAGCAATTTTAACTATTTTATTCTAACTGCAACACTTTCTCAAAATAGGCAAGTTATTTCATCGCCTTTGGCCACCTACACATGCATAGCTACGATCAATACCGACACACATCCACACAGTCACACGGACCGCTGCGACCGTTGTAAAGCGAGTGAAAACTTTCTCCAAGTGTTTTGGAACAGGCAGACACCAGACACAAACAAATCTGATACCTTCAACAACTTGCGGAGCTCAAACCACGTAGTTACTTTAACAATAATAATGTTAATAAAGGCTCAAACTTTGTTAATATGTCGATCGTCCAGTTGATTAGTCAGACATCTCTAAATACTAAGTTTTGAAATAATGAGAAAAGCAACATTTAAATGCTCACTATAAATCGAATATTATTTTACACGTGTTTGTGTTTTATATAAACGGTCCGGTACTTTAGTATGACATTTTGTTTGACACAAGGTTTTCTGCGTAATAATTGATTTGGTGGTTTGTGATACTGTACCAGATGCAAGGTACAGTTTTATGTAAAATTGCGTATTCAACTCAAATTTTGATTTCGCAGATGTCTGACTAATCAACCAGATGATCGATACAGCGCAGAACGTGAAAATCGAGGGACAATCATAGTGGCGTTTTTGCGTGCTATCTTGTCGAAACGTATTCCAATAACCCGAGTAACAGTTTATGAGGACCCGATTCGGTAGTTTCCGGTCGTTCGGCGTTTGAGCTCTGGGGGTCAACTTATCTTACTAATATTATAAACGCGAAAGATTGTATGGATGTATGTGTGTTTGTTACTCTTTCACGCAAAAACTACAGAATGGATTTTAATGAAACTATACAATAATGTAGCTCATACATCAGAACAACATATAGGCTATATATAATGTGAGCTCTGGCGTTATTAAATTTGTATAAATGAAAATGTGTGTATTTCACATGTTTTATCGGCAGGGAAGAAAAGCAGGGGGAAGGGGAACGGGGGATGTGGGGTTTGCGGCGAGGGAGGGGGAAAGCGGGGAAGGTGGAAGGGAACCGGGATGCACGGGAAAGGACATGCAGGAAGAATCAATTTATTTCTTTGAATGGCATTGCAACGTATGCCGGGGACCAGCTAGTTGGAAATTAAAAATGTTGAAAAGATGAAAATGAAACTAAAATAGCACTTCACAGAGTGGAAGATACTGGAATAAAATCACAATTCAGAATTGAAACGTTGCTTGAAATGGCTTAGGCCATGTTTGGTTATCAGATCTTAATACCCAGATAATTCCCACCTTCCTCTTCATCTTCCCCATCTCCTTCCCCTCCCCACTTACCTTCAGCATCACAAGATACCTCAATCGCGGTTGCCATAGTCTTACGGCTCTAGGTGGTTGTGAACAGTCTCTTTTGCAATGTTCAAAAAAACCGCACAAATTTAAAAAAAGAGTTACAACCGAAATTTGTATTTTTAATTGAATTTTCTCAATCCGATTCACAGATATGCATCATTAAGTTTAATATGCTTTCAAAGTTATAATTTTAGTACTACACGGGGCAGAAAATTGCTTAAAACAGCATCAATTTTTATGACTAGAAATGGTTTGAAGTAATTTGAGTTTTTTCAAGCCAACTGCAAGAAGGAAATCGCTCTCGGTCAATGGACCAAACATAATTTATACTACTCTCTATTATTCGCAGTCTATTTTGCATAAATAAATTCCATAATCTACTTTCATTGTGCGTTTCATTCACTAGCAAAGTTTCAAATAATTGGATTCGTTAAAAGTTGAAATGACCAAAAATAATCTTTGGGTAAGAGAAAATTATTGGGTTTCTCGAAAATTTTGATCTTGCAATACTGGAGAACTTTGCTGGCAGAGGACTCGTAACGTCTGGATGGAAATCCGACGCATGTATCCACTCGGCTACCGGTCAATTTACCTCAATTACTATTTAAGTACTAATACATATTTTAATTATAAACAGTGCTGAAACAAAATGTATGTAAATAATTAAATCATAATATCATCGATCGTAATTATGGTTTAATAAACTCGTGTTTGTTTTGAAATACAGTTTATTTTCAAACTTGTAACTGATTGTGTCGAGAATTCAGACAAACAATAAAGTACCTACCTATAACATAAAATTTTAACTGCCATTTTCAAAATTGGGATTTCAAATTTGCAGGGGCCCTAAATGGGAACCTTGAGGTACACCCGAGGCAACCGTTATTATCTGTGATTTGTAAACTTCATTATAATATAGCAATGTTTTCTTGATCGTTCTGCAGAAATTGTTGTTGTTGTTGTTTTAAGAAAGACGTGACAAAACTTGTTTTGACATGTCTTTATTAAAATTTTCAGCTTCACAAATCATACAATTTTAATATCCTGTGATTTACGCTACATTATATTATAAAAATACGAAAAAGGGGATTATAGGGCGACCAGACATGAAACTAGGGACCTTGCAGACAAACTACGACGATAATACAAACCACTGAGCTATTGCGTCAACTATATTTACTGTGACTAAAATTGAACTTGACATATTTGCATTGTTTTTATTTAGGTTAGGTTAGGACACTGCGTTTAATAAAAACTTTACAAGAATCAAAATTTTGATAATTTAATTTTAAGAGTTTTCAACTTCTTCAAATTGATGATTATTTTATAAAGGTCATGGATGTTTCTAGAATGTTTGATTAAATCATTTGAGAACATTCTGGAATGATTTGGATAATTCAAAATCTTGAATAGTTAATAGAACTCTTACAGATATTTCGATTTAAAAAATAAATTTCACATGGAAATAATAATGATAACAAATAAAAATGGAAAGTTCATATATTTATTTTAAATAAGAATTAGATCCACACACAATCTTCTTTTTCAGCCATTGTAAGGTTAGCGCGTGGTTGGCGCCACCTTACATGGGTTAAAATGGAGCTGGATGTCCACTTTATGCTATACCTGTGGATCTCGATACAGTATGTTTCTGAAGCAAATAACAAAGGTAGGATCACAAGGGTACTCACGATAAGTTGGCGATCTTGCCCAGATTGAGGTCCCTCGTGGTCGGTATTTAGCTATTCTGCGTCTGGATGAACCACAGGTAGTCACGATGGTCAGTTTTGTAGCGATTAAGGGAAATACGGCGGTATTATCACCTTACGAGTTTCGATTTGTCACGATAAAGATGTTACGATGTTGACAATAGCGTTACGATCGGAAGACTGTCAAAACAACACTTTTTGGCTCCATGACGATGGCTGTCCGCGGGCACTTACCAGCCAATGTTAGCACCCAATATGCGAATCCAACCAATAAGTTTGAATTCTGGCCTTGCTATATGAAACAGAACAAACTCATCGAGATTAATTCAGCATTATGAAACAGCCATATTATACCGTTGACTTAAATTATTTTCACTTCAGTCTGTCAAACAAATTTAAAATTTGTCAAGTTATTACATCTGGTACCGACATAACGCCCCTCATTAGAATTTCCACCGATTTATAACATATTTGTTCTAAACAATGTAAGTTTTTAAACTTTTAAAAAAATATATTTTATTTCAAGATAATATCTACACATTGTATAAAATTCCCTAGATAGAAAAAATCGCAAAGTTTGCTCCGAAAATTGAAACACATTTTGTTCTGTTATTTAATATGTTATACTCGTAGTATGAAAAAAATCAGGGTGTTTCCTTGAATGCACTTTACAAATTTGTCGAGAGATTTTTGCGCTTTAATTATAATAGTTTTTTTTGTCATTCTCTTTCTAACATTCGTATTTACATATCTCCCTTTCAAAACATCTTCTTCTTCTTTTTAAACGCTTGCTATGGAGCGTCCCTGAAATAATATGAATTTCAAATGATGGTTTATTGTGACTGAAACATCAACGAATGGACAAGATACAAACCTTTTCTCTGCCTCAAAACTTTCAACATTAACTGTTTTAAAATGTGGAGATACTGTGTGCTCGCCACATCATATTAAAGTGAAAGTTATTACATATAGCAAGTAAGTAACTTTATCGTTAACAAAACGTCGCCCTAGTTCGCATTTGTCCAACAGACCATTCGAAAAATTTACAGGAGGAGAAGGTTTTCTTTCATAATTTCAATGAAACATTATGAAAGGTGTTTAAGATAAAGCTATTTCCGTAAAGGTAAAGGTCTCATTAGCTAAAATAAATCTTAGTTAAGTAATTAACTTTACTTTTTTATACTTACCCTATTTTTAACTTTAAAATTGAACAAAAACTAAAATGGTCTGTTGGACAAATAAGAACTGAGGCAACGAAAAGTATACTTCCAGAAACTATCACTGCTGGAAGCACTAATGAGGACTGTAACACTAACCAAGAACTTTGCGATGATAATGGCCGCCATACAAAGACCCTTGGAAAGAGCCATGCATACACTTGGCATTATATCGTCACCGCAGTTGCATAAGGTTCTAACATATTTTTCAAAAATTACATTTGAATGCAAAATCGTTTCTTTTGTTCATTTCTATGACCAAAATAATTTCAAGAATCGTCTGTGTTGCATTTCTGTACACACTTGTATATTATGACGAAGTTATAACATCAAGTTTTTAAAGTTTCCGTTTGTTTTAAAGGTTTTAACTTCACTTTGAGTTTTAGCCGTTCGGTATAAATAACTTTCCCATCATTTCCTTCCCATCCCCACTACCTTCAGCCTTACAACATACCCTAGTTGGTGACGCCTTAGTTTCACTGGGTGACCGGACAACTCGGAATGAAACCAATTCAGAACCATCTCAGATAAGTCATTTAATTGGTTAAATAGGTTAAGTTAGGTTAAGGTTAGCGGCTAACTTAAAATATTTTCTTTCATAGCTTTTAATGACTTTTCAAGGAGGTGTTGAGTTGACTTTATTCTCAGTTGGCATGCAACCAGTTTCACTGACTCCAGACGGTTGGGAGCAGCTGGGACTTTTTGCGGTAATCAAATTTTAAAAAAAAATGTTTTGATCTTTGTGCTGCATCCCATTTAAATAATACTAAGTGACAAATGAGCAACCAATGATTAATTATGGTGTACTATTTCCAAATAGACTATACAATGTGCCATTGAATTCACAGACAAAGGAAACTTGCATACCTATGATGAAGCTGTATTAAAATATAATAATACATTATACTAGATTTTACGTGTTTTGAAGAATAGGAAGTTGGACCTTCGGCCGTTTAAGACGGCACAATACCCTAAAATATATTCAGAATCTTAACGACGTAAGTAAAGAAGCCGTGTATACAAATTGCAACTCGCGACCCGTGTATTGGACGGACCTACTGTCGAATTTGCCCTATCAAAGAAAAGAATCTTAACAACGTAAGTGAAGAAAGCCTGTTAAGGTGATCCCATAGTCCTTGAAAAATTCGAAATCGTCTGTTTTGCGAGGGATTATAAAATACTTGAGAAAACTTGACAACCAATAATAGACGAGAGGCGTCAGGCTCATAAATCCCGAGTTCCGCCCTCAAATACACTGTGGTAAAAATTGTGAAAAATATGAACATAATAATTATATTAAATACTTATTTATGATTATCAAAATACATGGTAAAATTAACATATTATGGGCCTAATTTGTAGAACAAGTAACTTTCATTTATCAAATTTTACAGGAGGCAGTAAAGACTGTTTTTTAAACTCATGAACCAAGATGAACCGCTCTCCTTCGCACGGAATAGACTAGGTTTATAAAACATTTGAACGTACTTAAGATTTGTATAGTTTATTAATAAAAAAATGTTTTATAATTTTGAATTTTTAAATTATTTTTTATAATATAACTTTATAGGTAGTTATTAATATGCAATTTACAGTTATTTTATCATACGATTTATTTAACTCTTCTATACACTCTTGCAGTTCACATTTCTTTAGAATTCTATTGAAAAGTTTTTATTTTCAAGCAACCAGTTGGGCAGCGTTGTGGGGCGGCTTAAAGAGGATCTGTAAGAAGGGATGTATTAACGCGAATTTTAAAGATGACGGAATATATGAAGGAATCATTTGCTCTGTGTGGAGGAGGGTACATTAATGCAAACATTTAGTTTACAGTTAAGTAATTGACTGAGAGTGGTGAACTCCAAATTTTAAGTGGATAAAAAAAAATCTTCATTCTTGGGAATCTGTTTTATATAATACCGACTAAACTTTAATTGACAGTTAACAAAATTATGGCGTTGTTTCTATCAAGAAAATTTATCTTATTTTCTAGTGCCTTTTTTATTTTTTTTTTATGTGAATACCACACAAGAATCTCAACTACTGCTATTTGGAGTCAGTGAGACTATGGCATCCCCAATTGGGGTATGTTGTGAGGCTGAAGGTAGAGAGGAAGCGAAAGAGATGGGGAAGAGGAAGGTGGGGAAGTACCTGACTATTCAGATCTGGTCACTAAGCAACGTTTAAATTTCGAATTTTGGTCTTACACCAGGGCGATACTGAGAGTATCTTCCATTCCGGAACATGCCACAAATATACCATAATAAATTATATTTAATTATTTGAACCCGCGACCATCGGATCGACTTTCCCCCCAAACACGGAGGCCGTCAAATACATTTGACCAGGAGGCCTACAATTATATTTGAACTGCTAATAAATTAGATTGTTTAAAATTCTTTTGGACAATTTGCATTTATTTAAAATAAAAATATTGGAAATAACAATTTTCAACAAAAATATTCACCAACAGCTTGGCGGTTAACAACTGAAAGGTAAAGCTTCGGACTGTAATTTAGGTATTAATAAACAAAAAAAATATATTTAATCATTCCCCAAAAGTAAGAACTTGGCAATAAAAGTTAATTAATTAAAGCTAATACGTTTCTCTTCTACGGAGATTTGATGTGCATAGTTAGATTTATGCCAGTGTTAACAACGTAAAAATAATTAAGTTCATTAATGTTACGGCGGAATTTAAAAAATCGTGTTTTTTTAAATAAAAATAATATAACTTTTTCAAAATGTGAATCGAGTACTTCAAGGAAGTCGCTTTATACGGAAAATGAAACGAATTTATAAATATTAAATTGTTAACGATATATTGAAATTTGCTCACTGTGCGGTACTGTTGTCACTGTTTAATACTCAAAAGCGCGCCAGATTTAAAATTGTAAATGTCAAATCATTGGCAAAGTTATTGCCTACTTCAAACGACATTTGGCAACAGAATTATATATTTTTTTTCAAATACGAGTATTATTATATAAATAAAGTAAATTATAAAGTGGTTAACCGGTATATTCAAACATCTACGTATATAACTAGGAAATTTTAAAATCGATAGTACGTAAACTCGAATAACATTTTACGGCGCAGAGAGTCACGGACGTCGAGGACGTCCGTCCACCACAACTGTTGGGTGGAGAATGCGACAAAAAGGCGGTGACGATTGTGTGGTCCTTACGTCCATGGCATAAGGTTCACTTTGAAATAACATTTTCGTCGAATGCCGGCGGTCTTGATTGATGTCAAAAATAACAACGCGAAAATGCACATTTTATTTTATTTCGGGAAGTTCATGCATAAATATCGACTTTTTTCGCGATTATCATAAAAGAAACAAAATTTGCCACATTATGCAATAAAATTAAATACGAAGAGGGGTTTACAAGTAGGAGAGTTTGCACTTGAAAGTGTTTTTTTATAGACCTTATACTTTATTTTTTTCTAGGCTTATTAAAAGACTTATAAAAAAAATGACCGATATTTTTAAGGGCAAAGATATGTTCTACACGCAGTATTTAATTGAAGCATCTAAAATACTTTTAAGCAATTAAATTTTCAAAACAAAAATACACGATTTTGTATGATTTTGCATTATGTCGCAAGGCATCATCTTAACAGATATACGCTCGCGGCACGGCGTATCGGACGGACGTACGGCCGAATTCGCCCTAGCAGGTATGCAGATTCGACCTTTCCGCCGGGTTCATTTTAATTAATTCTGAAGATCGTGTTACTAATCTCTAAGATGTTTCTTAACAAATCCCTTTCGAATTTATTCATTCATAGTCTAAAAAAATAAAATCTGGTGCTCACCGCTAAACTTATAGTTATATAAGGGAAATAAAATTTTCAAACCGTTCTACATAAAATATATTAATGGTGAGGTATTGTTTTTATTAATCTTAAATATAAATAACTTACATCCCGGGTCGTGGTTTGAAAAAAAAAGTTATTATATTTACGAATTCGTCGGAATTTATTAAAATGTGAGCCTTGAGCAAATCCCCAATATTATGGTGTTATATCGACCGCCTACTGTGCCGGGTGTGCGCCGGTGCACACGCCAAAAAAAATTTTTTTTTTTGAATGCTATATTAAGCCTTATGTATAAATAAAACGTATGAAGAACAAGGTCAGAATCGCTTGGTGCATTCTTGTTTTTAAGGATAAAATACCGTGAACATACCTAGCCACTCGGAATAATTTGTATTAAATTCTCTATGGCGTCCGGCTGTCATTTTTCCCGGTATTTGAGCTGTAAAATTGGCTAGCGTCTAGTCGCGTTTTCAAATTTACAACACATAGGATTTTTTTTTTCTTCCGTTCATATTCTCTCTATTCACAGAGCCTTAAGTACGAATATGTTGTGGAAGCCTACTTTTTTCGGTACCTACTCTAGATTTTTATTTTTGTCCCACCCTAAATCAAAACCTGGCTACGCCCTTGGTTATAACGCCTGTCTTTGGCTCCGAGAGACGCGAAATAATGTAGAATAACGTGGACCGATTGAGCGCTTTTATTGTAATATTTTATGTGTAAACTTTGTGCGATATTCACAATACAAAAACCTAAATAAAAATAAATAATTGCTCGGAAAATTAGTCGTAAATGGGTCTGGAAATTGTACAAAAATTTTAACAGAAATTCCAAGTTTTGTAAATTTTCTTTCCAACATTTTCTACTGTACTGTACTGTATTAAAATAATTATATCTACTTTCAGACGGTTCATGGCCAGTCTCTCTTGTTTCTATTATGTATGGTCGTGTTACTGTTGTCCTAACATTACTAATTAAATAAGACATTAAAATTCTAACCGCGAAGCAATCTTGAAATGTATTATGATTTTAGCTTGAAGTAGGTAAGTACACATATCATACAGCACACGCATCATTAATTAGGATCTCGGTTCTTATTTATTTCTGACCTCGACCATCAACTGTCAATAGCACGCCAGGATATTAACAATAGAAAATAAATTGTCTTAATAGCTTACAAAAATTGAGGAAGCGTCCATTAAAGTAAAATAAGCAAAAATTTTGGTTCAGGGTGGATTTCTATGGCAGCCAGTATTTTTTAAACTTTATATCTGTATTTAAAAATCACGGCAAGTTTTTGGTAACGTTTCAAAAATGAGCCAGTAGCTATGATCTATATGACTTTTCAAAGGGAAGTTGAATTTGCACGGTTCTCAGGTGTTATGGTACCATAAATGATGATCGGCAACTTCAATACCTCGTTTATGTATGTATGTGTTTTCACTTTAAAAAATATTAAATATAATGTACCCAAATCATATAATTGTGTTTTGTAAAAAAATATATTTATTTACATATATACTGCACAACATGTGCCATTAAGGAGGGGTAGGGTTTTAAAAGCCATTTTTAACATTATTTTTTTTCTAAATGTACAACATGTTGAGAGTATTGTGTCAAAATTTCAAGTAAATCGGAGCAAAACTAACGAAGATACAGCGTTTCAAGCGACCGGTCCTCTTGCTCAATTCAAGTATATTTCAAGTATAAAAAAACTTTAAATCGATTTTCTCGCAATTTTTTTTAAAAAGTTCGTGAACATTATAACTCAAAATCTACTTGACCGATCCTTATGAAATTTTGTACACTATTTGTTCACATAAATCAACAGGTAGTGATGAAGAGTTTTATTTTACTATTTTTTTTCCATTTTATAATAACGTATTTACCGAAAATTTTAGCAAAAATCACATTTTTGACTTCAACATGCTGCAAAAAAAAAAGAATAAAAAAAACGCTTCGTCACAACCTAGAAAAACATACCACCTTTTCAAAACATTTTGATTTTTTTGTTTAAAATTATTTGTTAACGAGTTATGATGTTCACCGCATTTTCAGGGTTCCTCGGGAGATTCGCTCTCACGGACTTATTTATTGATATTTTTTATGAAAAAAATTTTTTAAAGGTAAATCAAATGTCATACTATAACGTGTATATAAAATAAATAAACCAACATTATTCATATCTCCAAAAAAAATGGTGAAAACATGCTTTTTTTAGTCTTTAAAACCCTACCCACCCCCCCCCCCCCCCCCCCTTAACATAATTGACATAAAATATAAATATTACAACAACATGAAAAATACAGTATAAATGTAAGTTAAATCTAAAAAAAGTAAGGAGTAAGAAGGGTAATAAATAGTAAGTAAAGGGAAATGTATAAAGTGCAAAATATAAACTATAAAGTACAAAATATAAAGTATTAGTGAAAAATAAAAAGTTAAAAGTAGAAATGTAAGATATCGTTAAAAGATACAAAGATTTAAATATAAAATGTAAAGAGTAATAAATCCTCATAGGAGCAAAAGAAAATATAATAAAAAATATATAATAATTAAGAGGTAGGTATTATGTCAAGCGATATGATAAATTTTACAATTACCTATGATTTCTAATGCATTGAGGTATATTACAAGATTAGATGAGGTGCCTAAATATCTCAAATGCCACTTGACTTCCGTAGTCTAATAGTATATTCTATGTAGATTAATATTATAACTGCACGCTACGCTTTCGCAACCCACAATTTAACAGTGCAGGAACTTTCCTGTCCATTACACAACCGTCACTTTCGCAAAGCCTAAATATTACATTCATTGTAGAGTATCGACTGTTATCGCCTGGGGCCAGAACACGTCGGATCACTGACACGAGTTATTGATAAAAGATTTTCAATCTGTTGTGACACAATATTCCAGTTGATCAAATCACGAAAATACAGTTTGTCAAATAAGAGTAGAAAACGTAGGAGGGCGCCACTGTTGTCAAATGGCAATACTAAACATATAACTCACGGTGTTAATGTAAAGCTGTGTAATCTAAATTTTTATAAAAAAATAAAAAGACATAAAGATGAAAAAAAAATTCATTGCAATACAGATACCCACTTATCTCAAAATTAGAATTGCATATAGGTTAAAGGTACAAAATTAAAATCAACCGTGAAGATGAAGTTGTACGTGAAATCCTATTTAGATACTATTTAGATTAATATTTACGACGAATCGGTTTACATTATGAACATCAAAAAATATACTACGGATAAATTGAAGCTTTTACTAGCTTTTCTATGTATTGGAATTACAATAAATTTATTAATTACATAACAAAAAATATAAGCGTATACCCCTAAAAAAATAGTTTTTGCAAAGGCTAAGCCTATTTTTTAAGTTTTGTATGTTCTAACTTTTTTCATTCTTATAAAATTATGCATAAAATAAATAAAAAAAACCCTTTTTCGCTTACTTGCCTCTTGCAAATTAGACGCTCAATTTTAAATTTTGAAGGCATGAGAATCGAAATATTTTTAGCGTTTATATTCCTCTGAACTCTAAAATCCAATTGGGCGAGAGAATATCGTAAGATTCTGTAGGTCAGAAAGGGCTGGACAAGATGAAAGATAAACAGATGACAGGACATCAACAATGATGACCAAGTGAATGGCCCAATGGAAGTGACTCACAGTCAGACGAAAAAAGACTTGGATAGACTTTGTGGAGGATTGGAGCAAGACGGGAAGGACTGATGACTAAAAGCGAAAGGTATTGGGGTCATCAAAAGATTAGATATCATATATTTCGATAACTTGTGTTCGTGTTTGATTGAACTTCTTTTTAAAGTGCACTTGTTGCAAAATTTCCGATTCAATATCCGATCTAGTTTCGAATGCCAAAAGTGTTACAACATGGCGCCGATATGATCGCCATCAATATTAGTAGGGAAGTTAGGTAATTTATCGTCAGATGGCAGGTTATGTCATATTATGACTCAACTATCGACAAAATATAGTTACTATTCGATTTTCGAACTCTAGTCCAATAAACATAGTAAATACTGTACATTTTGTTATAAATACAGTAAATACGAACATATCGAAATATAATATGTATCTTTTTATAACAAATAAAAAATAAAAATTAAATTAAAAAATAGATATAACTTGATTTATTACATATTTTCCATAAACACTTTAAATTTTGATGCTCTTAAAAAAAGTTATTTTTGAAGATAATATCTAGACATTCACCACGCCGAAACGCAAATTATTGAAATTCCCTCGATAGAATAAAATCGCGAAGTATGCTCCGAAAATTATTATAAACACGTTTTTTCACTTATTTTAGAAGTTGTATGTATGAAAAAGTGTTTCTTTAAATACTATTTTAGATGTTCCCCACGAGATTTTCGCTCTATTTTAAACGAGTCGTGTTTTATTAAATTATTCCCAATTTTCGCTTTAATTTTATAGTTTAAAAATTAGCGCACTCTCTCCAACATTCGTAATTACATATCTTCCATCTTCTTCTTTTGAGCGGATATTCGGCGCCCTAACGCGCATCTCTTGTCATGTTCCGCATTGAGACTGTTTCTGGCTTTTGTTTTTAAAGTTACTAGCCCGTTGAATGGCCGACCATATTTGTCCCAGCTCACACAATATGTCTCATATAAATCGCTGTAACTCCATTACTATCAGAGTAAAATATATATTCTAAACGATGTTAGAAAGGCAAAACACCACGCTTTAATGTCAAATCTAAAAAAAACACCAAAAATGTAAAGTGTACCTTTATAAAACCAAAGTTTTGAATCGCAAATTGAAAAAAATAATTGAAAAGACAAAAAGTGAGGTACCAATAACGTTTATAATATATTTTTCTAATAAAATATGTACGTGTTTATATTTCAGTAATCAGTAATTTTAGTTATAAGAAACTTGAGGTGAGCCATTTATAAAAACTTTTTATGTTTGCAGGCAAATTTTTTGTATTTCAAAACGTGTATGTTTGTTTTGAATTATAAAATTTGAAAGCTCATTTTATCACCTTTCAAAAACAGTTTTTAATTTTGGAATATTTCCAGAAATTTTCCATTTATTTGCATTTTGTTATAAAGCGGAAATATTTTAACCATCTGAAAAATACGCTAAATTTCTAGAGATTCTAGAGTTGAAAAATCAATCATTCCAAAAATGACCAGCATTATTACCCCCGCGGAATAACTGTTTTACCCCCGTAGGGGTAATTAATAATTACTCCTAAGTTCAGAGCCTACGAGATAAAGGGTACACTTTTACATATAACTACATACTCAACTCAAATATCGATTTTTCGGAGATGTCTGACTAATCAAGTGGACGATCGAAATAATAATAATAATAATATTGCAAAACGAGGTTTCTACTGTTTTAGCTCACCGATAAAATGTTTGCCAATAGAAATGATTAGAAAATTTATACATAATGAATTAATTATGTAACCTATTGAATTATGTCATAATTAATCCAAATTATTTCAACGTGCCAGTTCGCGAGAGAAATACAAATTTTCCAGTCGTGATAACAATTTGAAAGAAATTTGATGAATTTTGATTAAATAGGTCCGGTTTATATACATTGAACAGATTAATTAAGGAAAAGTATGATTATGATGTGGGCGTGTTGGTGTGCCTAAATTAGGCTCAATATTTTTTCTTACTTCTGAAGAAATTGTATTTTATTTATTACTAGCAGACCCGGCCACACGTTGCTGTGGCTAACGAAGCACAACGCCATTACCCAACTTTTGTAACCAACGCCATCTGTTAATTTTCATACATGTCAAATCCACACCGCCCGCTTCCTGAGTTGAATCATTGATTTCTCGGCTTTTCTCTATTATAATATGCATGTATTATGCATACAAGCCTTCCTTTGGAATCACTCTATCTATTGGTGAAAACCGCATGAAAATCCGTTGCGTAGTTTAAAAGATCTAAGCGTACAGATAGCGGGAGCGACTTTGTTTTATACTATGTAACGATTAGTTTTACTGGTAGGCTTTCACATGAAATTTGACATTTGGTTGCAGTATGTAAGTATAACGTATAACACGATGAATATAGTTGTAGTACAAAAAAAACAAGGTAAGTACTTCTTACCTATAATTAAATTTTGTGCAAATGGTAAACTTTCGAAATCGGTGTTTATCTACATTTGGTGACTTAGCAGGGGTTCCTGGGTTCATGGGGTAAGATTTGTCAAGGTCTTGGCGGCCGATGTATCTGCCTACCTTCTGCGTGGCGGGCCGGATCGAGAGAGACTGGTTGAGGAGGTCTTTTGACCTCTCCAGCCAGAATCCCTCAACCCATCGCCTTGCACTGCAGTTGAAGGTATGGAATCATAATCCGTCACTGCTGGACACTCGGACCCCCAGATTCCTATCCACCCCTCATACGTATTTCCTCCTAGAAATTCCTCTTCCCAAATCTTCATTTCCTTAAAAAATACCCTCCACACCATCCCCTAAGATGACATAGGCCCCGAGAGAAATTATGATCCTCACGACATCCTGTGCTAATGTAAAAAAAACAACAAAAATACGATATTTTAGTTTATGTGATTTTTTTTCACAATCAAAACTATCAAAAGAAGATATAAATAAATTTACCTATTACAATTCTCATTTTTATTAATTAGGTTTTCAGATAAATTTTAAGATAAAATAAACATGAAATTAGTATTTAAAAAAGCTCTCTGTGCCTATTTACATAAATCACATATCTTTCCGTAAATAAACCTTGAAAGGTAAAGAACATACCTGCAGTAAAATTCGCTCTTATAAAAAAATAATGAGGTATGAATTAACCAAAGAAAAGTGATAAATATTCAATAAGAAATCTATGAAAAATGCAGTAGTTACTTACCAGCTAAAACGAGCAGAGAAAAGTTTCTCAAAAGATGCACAACTTTATCCGAATATTTTCACTTTTCACGTTGTAGTTTGTACTTTCGAGTTGTAATCGAATAATCAAGGTCTCGCTCGTATTCAGCAGAAGTAAAATGAAAGGAGAAAGGTAGTAGGACAATATTTACGAAAAATAAATTGTCGATTGAAACTTGTAGTTCCCGCCTAAAACGAACCGATCTGCTCGAAATTCACGCGGCGACTGAAAAGCGGAGAAAGAAAACAAGCTACGATCGCGGGCGGCTCGAATCGAATGTCAGGTGTTTGGCGGGAGGTGGGATGAGAGAATTCGAATTTCAAAATAATGAGTGGCCAGTTTTCGTGCAAGTTTGGTAGTTGGCGTCCTACTTACAATAAATAATTGAAGAGGTTCTACTAGTGTAGGAGTCCACCTTCCTCGGTTCTTTGTTAAATTGAACTTTCTGCAAAAATTGACATTTATGTAATTAAAACTTCTAAAATCGCCACTGCGTACAATTTAAGTAATAATTTTTACATGATTTGAGAAGGACACGTCCCATTATAGATATTGAAAGCATAATAAAATGTACATCTAATAAATATTAAGCCGCCGCTATCCGAATTTCGACCGATTTCTAACATATCTCCCTTCAACATTTGAAGTTTTTAAGCTCTTAAAAAAATATATGTTATTTTTTAATATAATATCTAGATTCGTTCCACGCCAAAACGCAAATTATATGAAATTCCCTCGATAGAAAAAAATCGCAAAATATGCTCCGAAAATTATTTAAAACAAGTGTATTTCTATTATTTTACAGGTTATATTAGTGAAAAAATTCACAATGTTTCTTTAAATGATACTTAAGATACATTCCACGAGATTTTTTGCTCTATTTTAAACGAGTCATGTTTTATTAAGCATTTTCGCAATTTTCGCTTCATTTTTATCATGTAAAATATAAGCGCGCTCTGTCCAACATTCGTAATTACATATCTCTCCATCTTCTTCTTTTTGGGCCGGGAAGCGCCGCCTTAAGTAAAAAATGTAAAACAAACAAAAATCATTTATGTAGGAAGTGGTCTTGAGTGAGCTCAGGCCCAGCGCTCACTCAGGAGTGGCGTTTGGTGCTGGAAGGCTGCGGTCACAGGTGTTTTCGGAGGCCGTTAGCCACATCCTGGCTCGATTGACCCGGTGTCTCATCAAACCGGTAAATCCATTCAGGCCTAATTCCGTTGACTTGTCGATGCGCTGCTGTATTCAAATATAATTCTGCAAGCATTATTATATTGGATCTGGAGTCGTTCCGTGGAGCTGATTCGGTGGTGACACCTTGAGTCACACGTATGCAGGCAAGTACAAAAAGCACAGAACAATATATAAATCCAATTAATGGGACCCGGTGGTCTAGCCCCCATAAATTCGACGAGTTTTTAGGTTTTTTTTTTACAAACAGTAAACAATGCCATTCAAACTTTATAGATATATTAAATGATTTTGATAGTATATAAAAATATTGTTATAAAAATTCTAAGTAGTTAAGGAACTGCGCTGAAGTTGCCCTCCTCATAAATACGGACTTTGGTGGTGGGTTCAGTTTTGGCTCTTTCACTTATCCGTAAACAAAAACAAACAAAAAAATCTGATCAGTATGAGTGTAGTTATTGCAGGAACTAGAATAAAAAATACATAAAAAACAGACTGTTTTTTCATCATATTTTAAATGTAAAACATAAGAAGTATTCAAAGTAAAAACTTTGTTTTAGTTCATGCGGTAGGTACTGGTGTACGGAATAACATAGTAAAATTTGAGACGAATCGGCCGAGTATTTTTTTTTTTGCCTCACACCGTGCAGAAAAAAATAGTTTTGAAACAAATGAGTTTGAAGTTTCGCCCGGCCCTTTTACCTGCTTCTGCGCTGACTGAACTTTAAATATCGTCAATACCATTACAAAAAATTTACGGTATATTCTAAAAGGATTATACTTTCGAAGTATTGGAAAACAAAAAAAAATTGTAGACCACCGGGTCTCCTTAAGTTTAAATAAAATGTTTCATTACCATGGAAACACCGACTAGGTACCTAACGCTGATTTCGGAACAAATATAATTATTTCAGATCATTGTTGTCCAAATAAATAATTCAATTCTCCCTATCCAGGCACAGATAAGATTCCTTGGGGTAATTTTAGACTCTAAGTTAACATGGAACCCGTATGTTAATTTTATAATTAACAAATGTCAAGCTGGCCTCAACACTTTACGTGCCGTTTCAAGGGTCTGGTGGGGAAGTCACCCATTCACCCAAAAACTTTTTTATAATGCATATGTTAGGAGTCATTTGGATTACGCGTCATTCCTCATCGAACCCACTTCTAAAAAGAACCTCGCGAGGTTGGACCGTATCCAATTTCAAAGCTTAAGATTGATTATCGGAGCAATGCGTTCTTCCCCAATTAACGCTTTACAAGTGGAGGCTGTGGAGGCTCCTCTTCATTTCAGAAGACAGTTCTTGGCTGACAAGTTTTTATTTAAATGCTTTAGGCTCTCCAATCACCCATTGATGGACAAAATTACCTCACTCTCTGCTCAAGTGCAATCACTTCCATATTGGAGGAACAAATCAATCCCTCTTCTTGTTAAAAGTCTCCATACGTACAGTGCATATAAACCCCTCTTAAATCCATCTGATAGACTTCCTTTATATGCTAACCCCTTTCGTATTAATTTACGTAAACCAAATATTCTTCTTTCTCTCGGCATAACTAACAACCACGAAGCTCCAAGAAAGCTTATCCAAATTTTAAATTCGAAATATTCCGACTGGAAAATTATTTACACAGATGGTTCCAAATCTCACTTATCAAACCATGTGGGAGCGGCATTCCATTGTCCATCAGATCAAGTCAATAAAAAAATTAAACTTCCAAAAGAGGCTTCCGTTTTCACTGCTGAATGTATAGCCATTTTTGAATCCCTCAAATACATTGACGATGATCACATAGGAAACTTCTTAATTCTCTCCGATTCCCTAAGTGCACTTCAAAAATTAAACTCTTCACCCTTCCATTACCCAGAAGACGATCTTTGTGTTGGAATCCGCACCTTAATTAATAAATTAACCGACTCTGGCAAAGAAACCGTGTTGGCTTGGATACCTAGTCACTGCGGTATCCCTGGAAATGAAAAGGCCGATTCATTGGCGAAAGATGCTATTATTTCCGGTGATATTTTATATAAATTTTTAAACCCCGATGATGTTCTCATAAAATTAAAAGAAAACATGATTTCCACATGGCAGAATCATTGGGTTGAATCTAGTAAAACAAAAGGGTACAACTTTTTCACAATACAGCCAACGATTCCTTCAAAACCGTGGTTTTCTAGACTCTCTTTAAACAAATCCTCTACATCCTCCATTTGCCGCATGCGGTTAGGGCATTGCTGCCACAATGTTCACCTGACAAAAATTCATGTTAAGAATTCTGCGATGTGTGAATGTCGTCTTGGTGAAGAGGACCTCAATCATATTTTTTTCAGTTGCCCTTTAAATAATTCATACAAAAATTTCATCCCTCACCTAATCAGTTCAGGCATATTGCCCCCCTATAACATTGCATGTCTGTTATCTTCTGTAAATAAACGCGTTTATAAAGTCTTGGCTAATTTCCTGAATATTAACAGCATCAATTTGTAACTGTAAGTTTAGTTCCATGTATTTATTTATTTAATTTTTTATCCATAATAAATTATATCAACATACTTATCAATTTCCTGTTGCTTCCACTTGTTAAATGTAATTATAATCATCTCGTATTGTAAGAATTTAGCGTATTATTATTATTTGTATAGTATTATTATATAATGTAGATAGGTTCTTGTTATTGAAACTAAATTTGTAAATATTAACCCAAAATTACACTCACAAAATTACACTCATAAAATCATTCACTTGACACTGGCCAGAACACTCCATTGGGGTGAAAAGCCATGAAAAAAAAAAAAAAAAAGATCATTGTTTTCTCAGAGTTTTTTTTTCTATTAGCTTTATAACATTTTTATTACATTTATTTGGGAAACGAATAGTTATAGGTATGACATGATGTGAAATTAATATAATAAAACGAATTGGCAGTTGATGCAAACTACTACATTACTATTTTCTATGTAGAATTTTGTGAGAATCCAGACTTCAGCAATTCTTGCATGAAACGCTTCAATCGCGGTGTCGCCAGTAAACAGGTACCATGCACTGTCGGGAAAAACCGATAGAAGTTTATTCGTGTGCCCGAAGGCTCAATTTTTCCCAACTTCTGGTGAAATTAATCGAACATTATCAAAAATTCAAATTTTTTCTTGAATAGATTAACAATTTTATTGAAAACTGTCAAAGGGTCCCACGTAAAATGGTGTGAAATTTGTTTTCCCGGTTTATAATGTATATTTATTTATTTTTTTGAACATGGGATTGCATGCCATGTTTAAAGAAATAAATTAATGTTGTAAAACGGTAGAAATTCGGAATGCCGCGGCCTAAAGTCATCATTACATTGTCATTTCTTACCATTCCTTTATCCCTAGTACCACTATGGTTTACAAACATTGTTTGTTATCAAGTTCATAAGTTCAAACAAACAAATTTATTTATTTATTTCTGTACAGTGTTCATCATTTTACACAGGCAATTACATAATATATATTTTTAAGAATAACGGTGCTCTGCATGGCATTTTATAATTGTAAAAAATCACGCGATTAAAAATCAAATAAAATTTAAATTGAAAATATTAATTCTTTATTTAAGATATATAAAAATCAATTGCTGTTCGTTTGTCTCGCTAAAACTCTAGAACGGCTGGGCCGAATTAGCTGATTTTGGTATTGAAATGTTTGTCGTAGTCCAGGAAAGGTTTGAACAGTGAGAAAATATGGAAAAATTGCGAGGAATATAGGAAAAACAACAATTTTTCCAATATTAGTATAAAAACTGAATTTACCGAGGTTGAATGTATGGAATGCGTGAGTGGTGAGGGGGGAAGGGTGAGGGGGAGGGTAACTCGGGTAGGGGCTCGCGGGAGGGGGGGGGGGGGAACCAGCGAGGGAAATTTGGGAGGGGGAGGGAAGGGAACTCGGGAGAGGGGTTCGTGGGACGGGGGAAGGGAAGGTGGAGGAGACGGAGTAGGAACGCGAGAGGGGAAGGAGATGTGGGAGGTGAAAGGGAGACGGAAGGGGTACGGGACGAATGGGAAAGGACACGCAGGGAGAAACCTTTTTTTTTTAAATGACATATCAACGCATGCCGGGTACCAGCTAGTTTAAGAAATAAATTGATATTGCCGAGAATCGAACTCCGATCAACTACTAGGAAGGCAATTTTGCTGATACACGCATACTGGCGGCATAAATTTACATTTAAATAGAGACTAAAAAATTAAATTGTAAAGATTGTGGATTATTTTTATAGATCAAACTTTGAGGAACTTTGAAATTAAGATAAAGGAGCGTACATGAGGTGTTGTATTCCTTTTGTTTGTTTTTGACAGGTGTCGAAGTTTTTTATGTTTACTAACGGTGTCCATTCGAAGGGTAAATTTATATTTCTCAAAAAATTGACAATTTTGGCTTTTGATAGGCAATGATTCTGAAACAAATATTTTGTAATAAATATTTTCGCTTCACAAATCCTACAATTTTAATATCCCATAATTTTTCACGGGTGTGTAGACGACCTACTAAAAAGTAGATCAATAAAAACTAAATTCATTTCTGGTATGAACTTGGGATCAAATGGGAGTTTTAAGTTTTATCAATTTGGGTTTTCAATTTGTGCTTTCAAGTTTCATCAATTTGGGAGGCGAGAATTTGGTACCGCCGCCCGAGAACCTTTATTGGACAACCAACACCTTTGCCATAGGTCACCCCAAGTGGTTCGCTACGTTTGGCGACTTAGCAGAGGTGCCCGGGTTCATGGGGTGAAGTTTGTCTAGGTCTTGGAGGCGGACGACCAGGACACACTGAACCCCAGATTCCCACCGACCCCTTAAACCATTTTCCTTCCCAGAACTCTCCTCTCCTTTCTTTCCTTAAAAAAAAACCCTCCACACAGCATCCCCAAAGATGACATAGGCCCTGAGATAACTTATTAAAAAAAATTAAGTCGACGTGCAAAAATAATTACAGTTATTTCTTGTTTTTTTTTTCTTTAATAAACACAGTTTGGACAATAATGTCAGTGAACGTTGCAAGAGTGAGAAACAATTGTGGAATATGGGACTCACTGACCCGTGTCTTAAAAATACCTTCCATTGTTATTCACAATAATCGTAAATGTCGAAAATTTGTTATGCAAAGTGCATGATTATTTTAATATTACTGTGAAGCTGAGAGGCCATTGCTTTTCCATATAAATCTTTATTTTAAAACAAATATTTTTCTCAAACTACAATATATAAGGAAACCCACATAGAAAATGATTTTATGTTGAGATTACATTTAGATGGGTGATATTTACGATCTTTTGCGATCATCTTATAAATAAATATATTCATCCATAACTAGCATTCACTCTTTTGTAAAAACCCATGGAAATTCGCTGTATTCAAACACTAACCTAAAACTTGTTTTAACGTTGTGTTCGCACACACACACACGCCATACAGGAGGCTTTGAAGAAAACAATTTCCCTCGGGGCCAATGTCATCTTTGGGGATGCTGTGTTTTTAGGGAAAGGAAGGAGAGGAAGATCTGGGTAGGAAAAAGGTATGAGGGGTGGGTAGGGAATCCATCCCTCCCACTGCGGTATAAGGCGACACGAAAGAGTCCGACTGGAGAGTCGGACTCTAACCTCAACCAATCTCTCCCGATCAAAACGCTTGTGCCGCCAAGACCTAGACAAACCTCACCCCATGAACGGTAACTCCTTCTAAGTCACCAAACGTAGCCAATCACTTGGGGTAACCCTTCACCTCACGCGTTCCCAATCAGCCTTCCCTCTGCCCCCTTCCTAGTTCCCACCCCCCTCCAGCTTTCCGTACATTCAGTCCCGGTACATTCAGTTTTCAAACAGCTCACGTGCCACCTATTGCATTTGTTTATACAAATTTCATAACGCCAGAGCTCACTAGTATACACAGAAACCATTGCTAGCACACATGCACACATCAAATCCCCAAAGTTTCATCGCAATCGGATGAACTGTTAGCAACGCATAATTTCATGATGCCAGAACTCACTATTGTATATAGTAAGAATCGCAGGCATGCGCACATCAAATCCCCAAAATTTCATCGTAATCGGATGAATGGTTTAGCAATGCATAGCATACATATATACATAGACAGAAGCAAACATATTTTAATTTTTATGTATAATAGATATCTAATAATAACAGGGGTTTACTTTATTTCAATAGACAGGTTTCCAGAAACCATAGAAAAAAAACTGTGAAAAATGACACCACGACATTATATAAAAAATTGCACCAACAATAAACCATTTTGTGTTCTGGAAATTGGCGAAAGTCGAATAAAACCACTAAATGCCACTAGCAGCAGACAACTTTTTCAATACATTTTTTAATAAAAGAGTCATTGAAAATTCAGAACGGCGACACTCGGTCAACACACAATACAAAATTCTGTTTTATTTATATTTTTTCTATTTGATCTCTTTTAGCATCCACTTAATTGGTTTCTGGTCCGCTCCGTATTTATAAGAACGTTCATTTAAAAGTGAAAGTAAACTTCAAAACTAATGTAAGAACACTCTTCGCTGTCGCTAGGCGGCATGTTATGGCTTCCACAATTCTTTAGTTTTATTAACCGTGAAAATGTTTATATCAATCATAAATAATCGGGAAGATCCAATCCTTGTACTATTGTGCCGCCCATTGTAAAATGTTGCTTTTGCTTTCCCAAACACGTTCATTGTAGAGCATTTAAGGCGGCGCTTCCCAGCCCAAAAAGAAGAAGATGGATAGATATGTAATTACTAATGTTGGACAGAGCGCGCTAATATTTTAAGTGATGAAATTGAAGCGAAAATGCTCAATAAAACGTGACTCGTTTAAAATAGAGCAAAAATCACGTGGAAGGTATCTTAAGTATCATTTAAAGAAACATTGTGAATTTTTTCACTAATATAACTTGTAAAATAATAGAAATAGACTTGTTTTAAATAATTTTCGGAGCATACTTTGCAATTTTTTTCTATCGAGGGAATTTCATATAATTTGCGTTTCGGCGTGGAACGTATCTAGATATTATCTTCAAAAATAACATGTATTTTTTTAAGAGCTTAAAAACTTGTTAAAGGGAGATATATAAGAAATCGGTCGAAATTCGAATAGTGGACCCTTAATATGTAAACCAGAATTAAATAATAGCACTTCGAATAAAATATGGTCCCAATTAAAGTCTACATTCGAGAGTTCGAGTCTCAGTTGCGACAATTATCTTTTTCTATTTTTCTGTGTCTTGTTCTCTTTCATATTTTCGTTTAGACTATTAGTGTTATTTTCTTCTTCAATGATTTTTTTTTACGTGATAACGTCTTATAAATCGATGAACGCCGGCAGCACTCACAATGACTCATTGTCACGTTGTCACGTTCCGCCTGAGCCGAGCCTGCAAGCGAGATTGCGAAACAAGCGATAGAGAAGCACGATCGGCCTAAGCGTTCGGCTTGTGACTGTAAAATTCTATGTAAAAGTTTTCTTATGACGTTATCACGTAAAATTGTCCGTAAACCGACTTTACAGACAACCATTTTTTTATTATTTTAGTTTATTAGGGAAACAAACAGTTAGTCATATTTCATTAAAGTAAATAGGTACCTACATGTTGAATGGTTGCACGAAACAGTGAAGTTTCTGCATAAAATTCAAATCCATGATTGAATAAATACAGAATTTTAAAAAGTAAAAAGATTGTGGAGTTTATAACGATTTAAATATATAATGTTCATCTAATGAACGTGATCTCTTGATGAATGTGTGTGTGACTTGAGGTGTATTTTCTCGAAAATGGTCGCGTGGCTGACCACACGTTTCTGCTCTATTAACCAACATTAAAATACCAAAATCTTATTCTGAACGTGGTGTTAACGATTATAGGTCACGCAGTTTGAACAACGCACACTTCTTATTATGTGTATTGGTGCGCAAGTGTAATCAGGGCTGGGCAGTATTTGAATTACTTGTAATTGAAATACGTATTTGAAATACAAATACTTATTTTGTATTTGTATTTCAATTACTTCCTAAAAATGTAATTGGTATTTCAATTACCTGATGCTGAGGTATTTTGTAATTTGTATTTCAAATACTTATGGCTTCAAAATACATTTTCAAATACATTTAGCGATCTTAATAATGATAATGAAAAATGAACTGATATAGATAATACATAGACTAAAAACGCTAGAATCCAGAGCAATATATGTTAATATTTAGAGTTATCAACACTGTAAGTCAAAGCAAAGTATCTTGTCAATTGTCGTTTTCATTGTTTTGCGGTATTTATTCATGAAGACGTGAGTTAATTGATAATTGATAATAGATGATCAAATTCCGTCAAAACCACAAAACTTTACAAGTGGAGCGGAAATGAGATGTGTCTTTTGAGCAATATGATATGTCAATTTTTGCACGTCTCTGTTTCACTCTGCTCAGCTGTGCTTCTATTGAAACGCACCCTTAGTTAAGGGCACTTACGACAATTTATTGCAACCAAAGGTTCTACCAAAACCTAATGTATTTTATTTTTTGTAATTTATTTGGGAGGCGGGAATGGGTACCGCCGTCTCGGGAACCTTTATTGGATAACCAGCACCTCTGCCATCTCACCTCACCCAAATGGTTCGCTACGTTTGGTGATTTAGCAGGGGTGCCCGGGTTCATGGGGTGAGGTTTGTCTAGGTCTTGGAGGCGGATGAGCTGGACACACTGAACCCCAGATTCCTACCCACCCCTTAATCCCTTTTGCTTCCAAGAACCCTCCTCCCCTTCCTTTGAAAAATTGTATTTTGTATTTGAAATTAAAAAATTGCTTAAAATACTGTATATTTTTTTTATTTTTTATTAGTATTTATAGCAAAATTTGTACATAATGTATTTATAAATTGTATTATATTAAGGTATTATAAAGTTTTTTTTTTCACAGTCCTCCTCACTAGGGTTCCCTGTTCTGAGGCGGCCTGTAGTTTTTCCACATTTGTATTTAGTATCCAGTTGTCTTTACATGGTCTTCAGTATGTTTGATAGTTCATTTTCACTTTGTTCTCTCAACCATATTTTATTTATTTATTGTATTTTGTACTTCAAATACACGACTTGAAAGTGTTTTGTATTTCGTATTTTAAATACATGCGAAAAAGTATTTTGTAATTTGTATTTTAATTACAGCAAAGCATGTATTTTGCCCAGCCCTGGGTGTAATAGTGTGATGTATTTAATTTAGAAGGTCGTTTTGGGTACCGCCGCCCCCGGGAACGTTTTATTGAATAACCAACACTCCTGCCGTAGGTCACCCCAAGAGGTTGGCCAGGTACAAGAGGTGAGGTTTGTCTAGGTCTTGACGGCGAATGCGTTTGCCCTCTTACTACTTGGGAGGCCGGATCGGAAGTCTAGTTGAGGGAGACCAACCTAGATCTCCCCAGCCGGACTCTTTCGAGCCTTCGCCTTGCACCGTAGTGGGAGGGATGGTTCCATACGTCCATCACTCCTGGATTGACCCCAGATTCCCCCCTCATTATTTTTCCTTCACAGAACAAGTGGTTCGCTATGTTTGGTGACTTAGCAGAGGTGCCTGGGTTCATGGAGTGAGTTTTATCTAGGTCTTGACGGCGGATGCGTTTGCCTACCTACTGCATGGCGGGCTGAATCGGGAGAGACTGGTTGAGGTAGTCCTTTTGACCTCTCCAGCCGGACTCTGCCCATCGTCTTGCACCGCAGTGAGATGGATTCATATCTACCCCACGTACTTTTCCTTTCCAGAATTTCCTCTCCTTCCTTTCCCTAAAAAGACCCTCCACACAGCAACCTTAAAAATGACATAGGCTCAGAGGGTTTTTTTTTTGTGGAACTAATGTAAAACAGAAACAAAAAATAGTGTCTAACAGAAACAAATATCGTGCCTTGTCTTCCTCGGGCGTCCCTGACATCTTCTACCATTCACATTCCCGTCATATTATATTATACTAGCGGCCACGCGTTGCTGTGGCTAACGAAACAAGACGCTACCTGTTAATTTGCATGCAAATCAAATCCACACCGCTCGCTTGCCAGCCCGCTCACAGACATTATTATATATTTCAACCAATTTACACAAAACCTTGACAAATTATATACCTAAACCTTCCTCATTAATCACTCTACCTTTTGGTGAAAACCGCATAAAAATCCGTTCTGTAGTTTTTGAGTTTATCGCGAACAGACAGATAGACGCGCCGAAGGACTTTAATTTATAATACGAGTATGTAGAAATTTTTCTCCTTGCACTCCTTTGTTATAATATTAATACCATAATGGAAGTTTAAAGCTTAAAAACTTTTTTAATTTAAAAAACAATACTCTTGTGCAATGTGAAAAAAATTTATTTATTTATTACTTGCTCAGGCTTAAGTTCACAATATATACATTCGCACCCTCTGTGCGAAATGAGTTACGTAAACATGTATTATTTATTATTTGGACAGTACGTTCGCTTTGTTGTTTTATCTGCAACACTTAATATTATTGGCAAACATTAATATTTCTTCTTTGATTGTTTATAATGCCTATTCTACCTATCTACCTTGAAAGAGTCGTTCCAGGAAACACCAATGGTAGTGTGTAAGTGAACATTTATTATTTGTTTCTACTTACTGTGAATACAAATAAATATATGTTTAGGGCGACCTAGAGGTCTTTAGAAAATCAACATCTCAACCCCTCAGGCTCATCTGTTCGCTTTTGTGAACAATTCATTTAGGTCTTATAGCTAATCACAGGAGACCCAAGTTGTCCCAAAACATCATTTGCCGTTATAATAACAGGAGACCCAGATTGTCCCAGAGCGACCGTGCATTATTAAAAGTTAGATATCTCTCTTCCTGTCGTTCAAACATTTGTAATTTCTTTTATGTTATAAAGCGAAAGAAATGATGCTTCTTATTGCTATAAGAATATACGAGCTATGTTGGTTAGATATTTTACAAACCCGATCGTAAGTGACGATTTTATTTTGTGCCAATTTGTGACTTAGCAAACATTTAATTTTAAAATAAAATTGTATGAATGTCATAAAAAGTGAGGTGACAGTTTTATTACAAATTTTCTTAAAAAAATTAATCTATTTAAACTTTATTTAAAATTTACAGTTTATTTTATTTTACGTACTTTTTTAAGGAATCTCCAGAAACGTATTTTTAAGCAAATTTACATTTTCAATATCAAAATTTTAATATTTAAAAACAAAAATTTTGATTTCTAATAAACACATCGAAAAGATTATTTTATCCAGATTGTAGAACAATTTTCGTTTTTGCAAAATAAATAAAAAATAACCAATAAAAAGGAACATTTAAAATGCACGGGAAGAACCGGAAATTTTGCGCGCAAATCTTGACAGGCAAAAGTTCATAGATATTATTTTCTCATTATTCGAAGAATAGTTCAATTTTATGATTTCCGACAGCAATTTGACAAAAACTTATGAAACTTTGTGATTTTTTTATCATTTATTTTTATCATTTACTTTTATCAGTTTCGCTCGCATGGTATTAGCGGGAAATTACGCTTGCGCTTATTACGGGAGCGCTTGCACTTATCAATTATCCCCCCCCCCCCTCTCACCCCCTACCTCTCCCCACTCCCCTTCCCGCATTCCATACATTCATTCCCGGTACGTTCAGTTTTCAAACAGCTCGCGTACGTTCGGTTTTCAAACAGCTCGCCACCTAAATTTCATAATGCCAGAGCTCATCAGTATTAAAAAAAAAGAATTATCCAATTTGGGGCAGTCGTTCGGAAGTTACGCGCGTACAAACATTTCGGAGATTCATTTTTATTTTTATAGATAGATAGATATTAACTACGATTTTCCGCAAATATATCAACATCACTTCAACGGCAACGATTTTTTTTCCGCAAATATATCAACATCACTTCAACGGCAACGATTTTTTTCTGACGACGTTAGCAATTACTCGCTTTTGTTAGAAAACGTATAATAAATATAATATATTAATATTTATTATATCATAACGCAATAGCTTACCATTATATACAGCCTATATTACCCGCAAATAATGTAGCTTTCTATTGATGAAATATATTTTTAAATCGGTTTATTGGTTTATGCGTGAAAGTGTAACAAACAAACACACGCAGTTTAGCATTTATAATATTAGTATAGATGAAACAAGAAAAAAAATAAGGTGGCGATAACAATACATTTGTTTAATAAAATGTGCGAATTTTTGATTTTTCGTTACTAGTAATTTTAGATGGAAAAAAATTAAGATGAGCCACTTTTAAAACCCTTTAAAAACGTTAAAAAATTAATCATCATCCTTCAAAAATAGTTTTTAGTTTTCGGATACGTTCAGAAATATTTCATTTATTAGTTTTATTTGCAAAGCACTCTTCAGGGAGGAGTAAATCTCCATTATTTTCTACTATTTTTTGTTTTATTTTTCATTAACCCCACACAGGGGGCTCTGACGAAAATAACTCCCCTCGGGGCTTTGAGGATGCTGTGTAGAGGGTCTTTTTATAAAATAAAGAAGAGGAAGTTCTCGAAACGAAAAAGATACGAGGGGCGGGTAGGAATCTGGGGGTTAATGTATCCAGGAGTGACGGACTTTTGAATTCTTCACTCTCACTGCGATTTAAGGAAATGTTTCGAGGGAGTCCTGCTGGAGAGGTCAAAATGTCTCCCTCAACCAACCTCTCCTGATTCGACCTAAAACGCAGTTAGTGGGCAGACATATCCGCCGCCAAGATCCGGATCAACCTCACCCCATGAACCCGGGCACACCTGCTAAGTCACCAAACATAGCTGGCCAATTGGGATGACCTATAGCTGAGGTCACCTCAAGTGTATCCAATAAATGGTTCCCGGAGCGACGGTACCCATATCCGCCTCCCAAACTCTTTACCTGTAAATGGAAAAAACATACACATTCGAATACGTTATTAGCGTTGAACTAATAGATAATAATTACATGTCCAAAATTAACAACTTTTAAACTGTCTAAAATGAACCCTGAAGAAGTGAGCCAAGCTCACTTCTTCAGGGTTTACTGATTTATAGTAAACCCTGGGTTCTCAGGGTTTATATTAAACCCTAGTGGTAAAAACTAAGTTTATTATTTATTTTCAACTATTTTTTTTTTTAATATTGTTTAAACGTTTTCAAAACCAGTTTCTGATCTCAGTATACATGGCAGGGTTTTTCAAGGACCCAGCGCACTGGATGCTCTTCCTCAAACTTAGCAACATTCAACCATAAATATTACATTTAAATTACCGGTTTTTCAAACATTATTTTTTAAGTTAATAATGGATATTAACATATTTTATTTTAGCTAAACAGAGCGGTGAGTCCGCCAAATAAAAGCTTACATTTAAGTAAAATACATAATTTGAAATTTAATATAAAATAAAATGGTAAACATATTAGGACTTGGAACTACCCTGGCTTGAGGGAAATTCTCCATCTGTGGTATAGAGGCG
This sequence comes from Glyphotaelius pellucidus, assembly GCA_936435175.1. Classification (NCBI taxonomy): domain Eukaryota; kingdom Metazoa; phylum Arthropoda; class Insecta; order Trichoptera; family Limnephilidae; genus Glyphotaelius; species Glyphotaelius pellucidus. Next base: position 10,190,465 of record OW386561.1, on the reverse strand, counting down.
CGCCCCGCCACTGACGAGAGTTTTCCGATCTCCGCTAGCGCTGACTCGTCCCGGCTTCCCTGAAGCACATCAATGCAGCGAACCCATGCACCCTTCCCCATGGGGGGGTTCAATCAGTAGATTGATGTGTAAATATTCAATACAAACAATGTTTTTTTAAATATTCATATTATTATTTTTATGTATCGACTGCAGTTTGGTAAAACCCATCAAGCCAAAAATGAAAACTTTACAGGAAAAACAAATAATATTTACAAATTCTTAAAACTAATTAAAAATCGTGGAATTTATATGAAAGTGTTTGTTTTTCAAAATTTTGCAATTCTATTTATAATAGTGAAGGATTTGAGGGTTTAGTGATTTCATTTAAGTTTTTTTTCGAAAATGTATGCATAAATTTAGTTTTTGGTACTAAAAATGCATCAGCTAACTACGTACTAACATACTAAGAAAAATCAGCAAAAATCATTTTACCATGTTGTACTTCGAAGACTAATCTACTAGTAGGTATATGAAACCATTGAAAAGTAACATTCCTAAAAAATGTGGCTTCAAGTGTTTTACCAAAACACAGTCGATATGTGTTTTTTTGGGCAAAATTCCGTTTTGCAAACCCTACTGGCTTTCGTTGGGAGTGCTAAAGTGGGTAGGTACCTACTCCTAACCGTACTAGTTCCCCCTCCCTAGAAAGTCTCTGGTTTTTCTGCTTTGAAGTGAAGAGGCGGCTCGAGTAGGGAACGTAACAAGCCAACCTCTTTACAAGGTGTGCTTTAGGTAGGAACCTTTACTAGTACTTAACTACACAGGATTAATAGTTTTTTTTCTGTATCCAGAAAAACCATGACCCAATTGAGGTATGCTGTGAGGCTGAAGGTAGAGGACAGTGGAAGCAGGTGAGGAAGAAGAAGATGGGGAAGTACCTGACTATTCAGGTCCGGTCATCAAACATGTCTAAAGCCACTTCAAGCAACATAGTTTCGATTCTGATACATATACGTATACATTTTTAATATTACGGAATCAGATTTCCGTAATATTTAAAATGTATACTGAAAATTTAAAATCATTGAATAAATCTGGGAATTTTGTGAGCGCAGGCTGTGTGCAGACATTTTCAGAAAAATATTGAATACAGAGTTCAACTTGGGTTTTCATTTACTAAAAAGGGACAAGTGTTCTTTAGGTGAGAAATTTAAAAATATGTCTGGTGACGAGAGACTTCAGCAAACTGAAATGGATACTTACAAACGTCATCTCAGCGAAAAGGAAAAATGCAAAGAGATTTATTTATTTTATGAGGTTTTCCATAAAACAGTTATATACCAGAATATTATGGAGAAGATTACAAAATTTAAATAAAAAAAGTGTATGGGGGTTGTTTCACTATCTTGTGACGTATATCAGAAGATAGTTACTGAACTCTCTGTAGGTGGCATTGAAGATGTCGATGCTCAATACAGATTCATTTAGCAGTTGAATTGCTCTGTTTAATGGTGCATTCTGATAGGAAGAAGTTCTCACTTTCGGAGCATAAAAAAGTGCGTGGGATCTCCCACGAGTGTACGCATATAGGGACATATAAGTTAATCTACTTCAACATGGGCGGATTCAGTATAACGCCGGAGATTAGCTTAAAAAAGTGTTTACCTAAAAATGTTTTTCGGCGGGCTTCTAATATATTAAGATCGAGCATGCCTGGTAAGAACAACGATGGATACAGAAATGGGTAGTATGTATATTCCCTCATATACAAGAAACGCATAAATCTTTTTGAAACTCTTTCTATTTCTAGGATGTGGTTTTGTTCAGAGGGGGCCCAAATAATGGAGCTACATTCCAGGATGCTGCGGACATTTGTTTCATATGTTCTCCGTATTGCAATTCCATTAGTAAATGATCTCGCATTACGAAGAACAAATCCAAACATTTTGTTGGCGCCGGAGACAATGTTCAGCAAGATAATAAAAAATATTATTTGAAAAGCTAGCACAATTTTACGTTTTTCTATTAAACACGTCCCTTTGTAAAACTTTTTGTTACAAAAACTTATGTATTTGTTTTTATAGTTAGTTATTTGTGTTATTTTATTTACCTATCATGGTTGAGTGACAAATAATTCAAAAAACGCCGTTCTGACGATTATGGGCCGATATTGCTATATCAATAAATTGATTTAGATGTAGGTATATTACGAAGAACTTCAAAAATCGATATATATTCGAACATAGATTTTACTGTAAAAGCTACACTGGCGCTGTCACAGACTGCAAAGTTAAGAATATTTATCTTGTAGTTTGGACTTTTTTAAATTCATAAGCTTAATTATAATAGGAAGACTCTTTAATTCTTAAACCATATTTTTATAATAGTTTTAGACATCAATACTTTTGTGATTATGCCGAAGAACCCATAGCCTCTATAAAATATTTGCAAACTTCTATCATAAATAAACCAAATCACTTACGCTTCTATATTTCATTTACCTCTAGTCTTCTGGCATAGAAATTATACCAGCTGTGTCATGAGCGTCACAAAATATGTTTTAATTCCATTAGTATTAAGGACTTATTTGATAACCTTTTTTTATGGCGAACAGCATTACAATTAATAAAAACACATTTAACCGACTGGTATCACCACGAATCGCCGACAGGGTGAGTGGACAAAATTGCAAATTCATTCTATTGCTTACATTCTATGATTCTAAGGCTTCGGCCGTTATAAATTTCCTCCAGGGTGCTTTAACCGCGACAAATCTTAATTTTGTACGAAGTTTATTGTAAATAAATGTGACTGAATAAATCCGGATTATTATTAACAAATATCTCCTTAAGCACGATTGCGGCTACAGTGATCGGAAAGGGCTAGCTTTCAATCTACGGCAGGGTTAACATACAATTCACCAATAAAAACCACTTTTCCTAAACTATCGACATTCTATATTCATTTTTCTTATTATCCTGATACATGTGACTAGGGATTGAAATTAATTTTAAATTAACCATACAAAAAATCTGATTTAATCCGGACTTGGCGTTGAAAGTTTCGATTACATTGAGCGAGTTTACAAGCTGCTAACCTTCGAATTCACTATCTACTAGTAAACTTGTTCAGTGTAAAATCTGCTAGTTAGCTAGTATATACGATTACACTGAACGAGTTTACTAGCAGATACTGAATTCGCTGGCTTGTAGCTCAATGTAATCGAGGATTAAGAAATCGGATTTTCATTTTCTCCTGCGACCTTCTATAATTTCATATTTCTGGGTACCTACCTATAAAATATTTAAAATGTTGTCTTATTACTTTTTGCTTTGGCCTATCATGTTTTACAGCCACTCGTATTCGAAATATTTCTATTTTCTATGCAAAATCGTTCCGAAAATGTAATCTGTCAAAATTGTTTCTATGGTCGGGAAAAATGGCTGGCGCAAAGCTTCCGATCGCCGGATTGCGTACTCACGCACAACAAGTTTGTACTTTGTACAAAGAAGCGCTTCGTAATATAGAAAGCTGGGCATCCCATAGGTAAATTTAGGTTTAATTAATATCCATTACAAAAATCACTTTTTTCTAACCTACCATAAAGTTTCTAGGAGCGTTACATAATTGAGCTGTCAAAATCCAAGTGTTTATAAAAATATTATTAGCTCTCGATTTCTTGTCTTAAATAATGAAGTTTCTGTAATTTAATTTACAATTTACGTTTTGTGTCCATATAGTATGGTGTTTTCTTTGAACATTTAATATTTCGGTAGGTCTATTTTAATGATTCGTTTTTGAAAAATGGCCTATGGATTGTCATTATTTTCACGGTAATAACTAGTAGGCGGATGGCGGAGGCAAAAACATTGGGAATGTATGGCGAGCGACATGCTGAAATAGGCCAAAATCAAATGATATTTTATAGCTAACCCTGTTGGCCCCATAAAACAAATTAGACTGGTCAAATAACGGTGGTTTAATTGTTTTGCATTTAATAATTGGTAAAATTTGGATATTGGTGGCCACGGCTATTACGAATAATTTTTAGAAAAAAACTTTAGATTTGCCTTAATCACTATAAAAGGAAACTTATTGCATTACGGCTGGCGGAAAATAATGCATTTTAATTTTCAATATCGTTAAATAAAATTTCACTTCGCCAATCGATCTACGACAGCCCGCCATTTTGTCATTGTTGGTATCCCTGACCTCACAACTAAATACGATTGTAGGCAACTTCGCGTGATACATGATGGGCGCGTAATTATGAAAAATGTGTGTAATAATGATTGTAATAAATATTGTGTAGCGGGCTTGTGTATGTTATCTTTACTTTAAAAAACAGCCGACGTTTTTGAATGGTTTGTTTGGCTACGCAGGGTTTGTGTAGCGGGCTTGTGTATGCTATATTTACTTTAAAAAACAGCCTACGTTTTTGAATGGTTTATTTGGCTACGCAGGGTTTGTGTAGCGGGCTTGTGTATATTATCATTATTTTAAAAAACATCCCAGGATTTGAATGGTTTGTCTCCATTCCAGTACCTACGCGCTTCCAGTACCTACGCGCCTTATTATTTATCCCGCGAAGTCGACTACAATCGTTTGTGTGAAGTCAAGGATACCAACAACACAACAGTTGACAGAATGGCGAGCGGCAGCGGGCGGGCTGTCGTAGATCGATTCGCGAAGTGAAATTTTATTTAACGATATTGAAAATTAAAATGCATTATTTTCCGCCAGCCGTGATGCAATAAGTTTCCTTTTATAGTGATTAAGGCAAATCTAAAGTTTTTTTCTAAAAATTATTCGTAATAGCCGTGGCCACCAATATCCAAAAATTACCTAATAATTTTTGAATTTTCGTTTTGCCTCCGCATTCCGCCTCCTAGTAATAACTCTTGAAAACTTTGAGTTATAGGATAATGATTAAATCATGAATTGAATAGAATTTATCCCTGAATTTTAATCGATAAGACATCCATCTATAATTATGCTCTTGTAATGGACTACAACAACTATTTGGTAGTTTTTGAAACCATACTAATTTATTTTTTAGTTGATATTCTCTCCAATGAGTACAATTTATGATTGAAACGTTTTGTTGCTTTTTTTTTTTTATATGCAACTTGTGATGACAATTCTTAGTGCCTCCGTACATTACGCTATTTACAAACTACTCGAGCCTCAAGCGCGTAAACATGCGCGCCGCTCGAGAGTATCCCCCATACGATTTTGGTAGTGTTCGTACACGGCGCTATGCAGCACCTGTCGGTTTGAAGTCAGATTCACGCTACTGTGTCGCATCATTCGTGTCTGCTACTTTTCGTTTGAAGTTTGACAGAAATGGCGTCGGAACATGAAAGTAATGTTGGATTTGTTCTGGAAGTGGAAAAAATGCATGTTTATATAACTTTACTATACGTAAGAAAGGATTTATTGGAAAATGCATGGATTGATGTTGGAAAAAAAGTCGTTTGACATTACACGTTTTGACAATACATTGTGTTAACTCCACGGCTGCACGTGAAAAATGATCAAGTTCAGTATATTTGGGGTAGCGCCGTGTACGGATCACATATTTTGTTTTTAATATGTTCATATAGGCCAATAAACGCTGATTCTGAATACATAAGTTTTATTAAATAATATTAAACGTAGAGTTTTAAAAAAATTATTAAAAGTCCATTTTAAAATGTGTCATTAAAACACCCAGTCAAGTTGGTATTATTGGATTGTTAATGGTGACGTCACCGCGTCCATAATTCCCCAGACACCTGGTCATATTGTACAGAAATTTTAACAAGCCATTCAACATTCCGTGTTATTGGTTTATAGAGGCTTAGACATGAACGGAGGACCTTAGAGTTCTTTAGCATTTTCGATAGTAACATTACACTTCTGACAATCCAATGCCATTCAGACTCGTTTTCCTGTAAGACAACTCGAATCTAAAGCTAGAGCTTTACTGGCGTCTTGCTTTCCTATTTTGTTTAATTCATTCGGAAACTTTCGAAATCACTGGACACGCTAATATGAATATTTTTTTGAAAAACCTTTAGATTCACCTTCATTACTATAAAAGACAACTTTTTGCATTCAGGGCAATGTGAAATACTGCATTCAAAACTTCAGTTTACGTAATTGAAATTTTGAATGCAGTATTTTACATCGCTCCGAATGCAAAAAGTTTCATTAATTTGTTTCAAATTGCGGTGGGAAACTTTGGTTTCATAAAGATGTACATTTTAATTATTCTGTGGTTAAATTTTAGATTTCCAAATAAAACATGGTGTTCTCTCTTCCTAACACTATTTAGATCATATTTCTCACCATGATAAGTAAGGGAGACAACGATTTCTACGAGACCTATGAGTTGTTCCCAAAAGTGAACAAATTAACTTGAGGGGTTAACCATTTTTACAACGCGATTGACGTATTTGTGATCCTGTACGCGGATTCGTATAATATTTGATCCATGAAGTTTCACGAAAACATAATTCATACATTGTGTCATAATGTGCTTGCATGAAGGAACAGATAGCATTGTAAAGGGCGTGACAAGCAATATTCTCTATTTCCAGGGATGTGATGCGCTACAAATGCGTGCTGCTGCGCGAACGGTTCGATAAGAACAAGGACATCAAAGACATGGTGGAAGCGCGACGCCTTCTGGCTGAAGGGAACGAGGAACTCTTCCAAGAAATGCATTACCAACCAAAGAAATGTAAGTTATTGTGTACATTTATTTAAGAAATTAAACAACTTTTTTAATGTATTTAGACCAACAGCCCCAAAACCAGTGGAAGTAAGGAATTCCCAATAGGAGTAAGCTGTGAGGCTGAAGGGAATGTTGGAAATTACCTAGATATTCAGATCTGGTCATCAAAAATGGCTGATGTAATTTCCTGTTAATATGTGATCATTTCTTGTCAAGCATAATAATCTTTTTTTTTTTCATTAGCTCCAAACAAGAAACCCCGAGGAAAATAATTATCCTCTGGTCATCTTTGGGGATGCTGTGTGGAGGGTCTTTTTAAGAATAGAATGTAGAGGAGATTCTGAGAGAGAAGGAGAACGGTATGTAGGTAGGAATCTGGGGATCAGTGTGTTTGTATGAATTAATCCCTCCCACGTGAAGAGAGTCCAGCTGGAGAGGTAAAAGCGTCTCCCTCAATCGCCCTCTCCCGATCCGGTCCACCACGCAGCTGGTGTGCTCAGCAATTCACCGCCAAGGCCTGGACAAACATCATCCTACGAACCCGGACACCCCTGATAAATTACCTAACATATACCACCTGGAAGACCTATGGCAAAGTTGTTGGTTATCCAGTGAATGGTTTCTGGAGCAGTGGTGCCCATCCCTCCTCCCAGACTGCATCTTATCATTCGATCACAATTCAATCAACAGCTGAAACAGACCACGATCCGCGTTTAACGGGGACCGTTCCTTTCCAACCTTTGTAGTTCATTGACAGAGCAGAACAACTTTACTGATTTTTGGGTTGCACCATGTTGCGCATCCTCCTATCATTTCAAACAGCCTTGCAGTGTCCACTATCAGGACAGATGTATAGAAAGAAACTGGTAACCGGATAAAAACAGAACTTGAGAGAACAATATGTTTGCTTGTTTGTTTTCTCTTTATTTTTCTTCAATGTTCGGCTCCGTAGAAACTTTATCGATTGATCTGTTTCTGCTTGTCCTTAGTCCCCCACTCGCCAGGCGGCGCGGCCTACCAGCGCGATGTGTTCGCCCCCGACTGGGTGCTGGACTACTGGCACCCCCTGGAGAAGGCCATGTACCCCGAGTATTTTGCGCGCCGTGAACTGCGCAAGAAGGAATATGTCGAGTGGTGGGAACGCCAGTACGGCAAGCCCAAGCCCGGAGAGTATGATGGACACCATTGAATCTTTGGAAATTTGTTATAATATCTCTGCAATTTAATTAAATGTAAATATTTCATAGTTTGTGTGTGTTTTTATTTGTTTGTTATGCTCCCATCCAGATATCCAGTGAATCCTTTAAACCTATTTTGTTTCGATAGTCTAGATTTCAATCTATTTTATTATTTATCATTATTTTATTGTTATTTACTCTATTAACCTCTTAAAGCTGGTTCACATTACGCTATAAATCTGCGAGCAGATATCTGTTGATTCGCGAGCGCTTATCTTTTGTCCTTTCACATGAGGCTATCAAATATTTCTTCCTGTGGTAGGAGAGGGGGTCAGTCGAATTAGGGAGCGGCAACGGAACGCATATTTTTGTACTGAAATCTGACAACTTGACATCTGTCATCCACGGGTCTAGGCAGCTCCGTAATTACAATGACCCCCTCTCCCGTTTTAGTCGGAGAAGGGGAGAGTTATCTTCTGGGATATCGCGTCTGGAGCGGTTACGTCTGAGATGTGTATTGTCTATGATTGATCTGCGCTTAAAAACGCTTAGGTGTGAACGGTCTGAAGGGATTGTATGGAGAGCGTTATTTGGCGTGGTATGATCTTTTATATTTGATAGCGTAATGTGAACCAGCTTTTAACGTCACAGAGTATTCAAATCGATACATTTAAAAAATCATTTCCCTGAATACAACTACATAGCTATTCTGGGGAAACTACCTACGGTAAGTTATGTACTATTTTTATAAATATACAGGGTGTAACAGCATGCACCCAAAAGAACTTAACCATTCAAGCATTCCTGAGCATATTTGGAGTAAAAAATATAGATGTCATTTTGCTGTCCAGTGATATTTTTTTAATATTAAAAACTAAAAGACGGGTTTGAGCAATATGCATGCTGTTCAGTATGTTACCGTGCTGCTAGAACGAGACGCAACACTTATCAAGTGACTTGTTGGTCTACAAACTCTATGCTAGTCTCCATCTACTCAGTTGTGACGTGTGATGGGAAAATATTTTCAATTTTTTTTTTACATTAGCCCCATGGAGGCCGTGAGGAAAATAATCCCCTCAGGACCTATGTCATCTTTGGGGATTCTGTGTGGAGGGTCTTTTTAGGAAAGAAAATTCTGGGAAGGAAAAGGGTAACAGTCTGGGGGTCAGTGTCTTCAGGAGTGACGGACATATGAATCCATCCCTCCCGCTGTGGTGCAAGGCGATGTTCCGAGAGAGAACAGCTGGAAAGGTCAAAAGGCCTCCCTCAACCAGTCTCTCGATCCAGCCCGACACGCAGCAGCCGGGCAGACGCATCTGCCGCCAAGACCTTACCCCATGAACCCGGGCGCCCGTGCTAAGTCATCAAACACAGCAAACCACTGCGACCGTGTATAAAAACAAGATTTTAAATTAACAGGCTTTATTCACATCCATGCCTACATTCAACATGGCTTCTAAAAAAAAAGAACAAAAATATTTACCAAACAATTATTATCGATTTTATTACAATATGTATTCGTGAAGTACATTGTTTTGATAGAATATTTTTCATAAATGGTTATTCATTTATCGTACATTCAAGTCTTAGGACATTATTATATATAAGTAACAATTCAATAGAAAATGAGATAAAATTAAAACAACATAAAATACCTAACTAAACTAAAATTCTTAAAAGTTTACTCAAAATATATTATTTTTCCGGCACCAAATGTATTTTTTACAACAATAATTTTGGAACTGGTGCCTACTTTCAGTTTAAAAGATCTAACAACCATAGTTAATCACCTCTTACAAAAATTTTATGGAAATCTTACGACTTGAATCCTTGTTCCCCAGACCCATATCATTATTATTAATATTAATAATCCTAGAAAGTTCATTCACAGAAAAAATACAACTTCACATTTCAACGATTTAGTAATATGGGGGTAAAAAACGTGCAAATTTGTAATGCACTGAGTTACACAAGAAAACTGTTTGGACATTCCAAATTTGCCCCATCAGAAAAAAAAACTTTTTAAGAACTTTTCTTAAATTTATAAAACGGCAACACCACAAAGATGGCGTTTTCAAACACTATTATTTAAAAGCAAAAAAGTGACCACCATACGACTGTTTGTTAAAAACATGTTTCAGCTTAAATGTTTTAAAAATCTAAGGACCACAAACTGTTTTTAAAGATCTGGTTAACAATCATTCGACAGAAACTTAACGTAACTTGGCAGGTATTATGTTGTTTGTAAATAAATGTTACATAGCTATATATTTGATAATGTCTATTTAGTATGGTTGTAGGTATACCTGATACGTTAAACTTCTGGATTCAAACTGAACACATATAAGAACACAAAATTTATACATATTAACCGTGTCCGGTAATTTCTGAATATTTACCGTAATTCTTTTACATTGTCTTAAGCCGAACGAGTTCAGTTTGTTATTTTTCTGTTCCATTAATAGCATGATGGTTAGTTAGTTAAATTTTTTTTGCAATCCTTCAATTTTGGTAGTACGGTGAAGACAGCTTAGAACAGGTGGTTGTTTCGAGACGGTGGTTGTCTAGTTGCCCAGCTGCTGGCCACGGCCCCACTGGTGTCCGCGGAACAGGCCGCCCATGCCCCCGCCGCCACCCGCGGCACCTGGCTGCGGGGCTGCTGCCCTCGACTGCGGTGGGACACCGAACCCACCCATTCCTCCGCGCGCTTCGGGGAACCATCTCTTGCTGCACGTAAAACAACATTTATATTAGTGGTAAAATAAAAAATTAAAAAAACATCATAAGGATACACGCCTTATTGATTTGGTACCAAAATCATAAGAAATGATTCATCTTTACTTTCACACCAGCAAAATGAATATTTTTCAAAGGCTTTTGTCAGGTTTTTTCCAGAATGTCCTGTATGTAAAATTCTTTGTAAAATATATTGTAACTTGCCATAAGTAAATAAATAAATACTCACAGAATGGAAGGAGTGCTGATAAGGGCAGGTCCTCCAATGTCTTGGGGGTACTTGAACATCAGGAAGAAGTACAGATGGCCGATCAGAATACCAACCAGCTCCAAGATTCCACTAAAACAAAACAACCATTTATTTCAATGCAATTATAAGACAATTAATTTGTATCGCAACTTCTTATTTTTCTTTCTATTTTTTTAAATTCCTTATGAACAACTAGTATAGTAAAGATCCTCACCCTCCCGAGATGACCAGGTTGAACGCAAACAGCACCCATGGAAGGTACATTGCTTTGAATCTAGTGCCAAACCAGAAGGATACTATAGTGTCCTTGTTCAATTGGCACCAGATGTACAGCACTGAGAGCACCATCGGATCCATCAGCACCTGAAACAGATATAAAGAACTAATTAAGTATTCAAAAATTATTATTAACTAGCTGGGTTACCCGGCTTCGCTCAGGACAACGTTCTGAAATGTTCCACAATGATGTTTCCGATTCCCTATTCCCGAACATTCCACGACATACTCCGCCACTCCTTGCGGAACTTTCTAGAGTTCTTATGGAACCTTCTAGAATTTTCTGGAAGACTGTTCTAGAAATTTCAAGAGGGCGAAACTTCCAGCCCTTATATCATCAAAAGCATGCCCTTTAGATAAAAACGGGAACCATCATCCTGGGGGGGATAGAGATCTACCACACCATATAACTCCCTTGATCATACCGGGACTCGTTTTTGCGAGCCGCACGTTTTTTTTGACATTCTTTTATAATATATATTGATTATTGCACTTTTTTCGGTGGCCATTATAAATATTGAATCAACGTTTGTACAAGTACGACGAATCCAACGTGAAATCTAAAATGCAATACAGATACATAGGGCCTGGCATATTAACGACTCAGGCCTCGACAATATTTTGTCAGAGGATCAAATTTTTCAGTTTCCCAATAAAATCAAAATAAATGGAAAATTTCTGAAATATCCGAAAACTAAAAACTGTTTTGAAAAGTTTATGAAATAAGCATTCAATTTTTATAATTGAAATAAACACATGATATTAGAAATATAAAAATTTTCCATGCAAACATAAAAAAGTTTTAAAAATGGCTCACATAAAGTTTTTTCCAACTAAAATTACTGATAACGTAAAAAAAATAATAACATGTACACATTTTAATAGTCAAATGTATTATATCCGTTATCATCAACTCAATTTTTCCTTGTTTCAAGTAAAAATAATTAATAAAAAATTCCTAAAGTTTGATAATTTTTTTTCAAATGCGGACTGTAACTTTGGATTCATAAAGGTGTACATTTTAATTATTTCGCGGTTAACTTTTAGATTTAAATATAAAGCATGGCGTTTTCGCTTTCTAACACCGTTTAAATCATATTTCTAACCATGATAGTGAGGGAGACACAATAATTTCTATGAGACCTACATGATTTGTTCTGAAAACCGAACAATAGACCTGACTGATTGATACTATGAGATGTACTACATTAATAGTTCTGTGAACAAGTCCTCGCGTCCAAAAAGGTATGTTCCTAATATTTTCTTATTTTAAATCAAAACCAAAATTTTGGGTTTGGATGTTCCTGGTCCCACAGCCTAGTTCTAACGTGATACTAACATGAATTTCTCCAATGAGCCCCACGATGATGCAGAGCAGCCAGTTGAAGATCAGCATGAAGAAGTAGTCTGCCGGCCGTCCGGCAAACAGCCCCGTCTCCAGCCGCAACGAGTAATTGTACAGGAAGTAGCAGTTGATGAGGAAGTGGAAACCAGTCTGGGGCGTGATGGGATAGTAGAACACGGCCGTTAAAACTCTCCATAACTGAAAAATAAATAAAAACACGTTACAACTTACTAGTAGTTCTGTGAACGGCAGATCTCACATCAAAAAAGAATGCTTCTAATTTTGTCTTATTTAATAAAAAATCAAACATTTCTCTGAAATCATAAGTTTTGTAAGTAGGTAATAATAGCAAAGCTCAATCGAAATCTGAAAAGAGCAAAATCAGAAAAAGGTACGGTCACATCTAGGATTCGAACCCAGGACCTACGCCTTGCCTACCAACTAAGCTAATGTGTCCCTATCCGATTCGGTCATATTTAACTGTATCATACTTCGACTAAGAACTACCAACTACAATATTTTTTAATGGCTGCTATCTTCATGTATGATTGCAAGATTCAAACACGAACTAAATGCTAACTAGATAGTGTTTTGGATAAATTTTTATTTTTAATGTGCGACATCTATTGACTTTTCTGCAAGTCTAGAATGAATTTTTATTTTTAACTTAATGATTAAAACCTCAAATTGCAATATTTAATTAATGAAGACAATATTAGCGAAACTCAATCGAAAATGTGAAAACAGAAAAATCAGAAAAACGCCTTGCCGGGGAGGAGCTCTACCATCTCAGCTAATGTGCTCCTATTCGATTCGGTCATATTTAAATACCTACCTCCTTAATAATAAAACTTAAATTTTTTGTGACATTTTTTTTTATTTCAAAAAGGCTTAAACATTTTGTCCAAAGAAAGGTCGCTATCTTGGTGACAATTCTTTTTTCAAATTGTCTTCAGGCATGTAGGCACAATATTGAAAAAATGCAAATAAGAAAGTCGAGGTTTTAACATTTAAAAATAGAATCTCTACTGAACCATTAAAAGGGCTACCATCTTGAAATGGAAACGGAGAGTACAAACAAATTTACAGACAGTCCCAAAAATGAAACGCAAAATGGTTGAGTTCAGTAAGCTCAGTCAATAATGACAAGAATTCTTCAAATGTTTTTAGGTTTAATATATTGTTGGATAACATTCTCTCAACTAACATCTGTTACCCATTTAATCATCTCATCTTCTTCCCCTTGGCCTATTCAAAATGGGGGACCCATAGCATCGACTAGGTGCTTCCGGGATACTTCAGTGACCTCCATCCATTGCAGGCCCAGCCTCTCGCACAATCTATGGAGGTGCTTTCACCGAATTCGACTGAGGCATTTATTATTGGGAATATTCTATGAATCTTATGTACTTTGTACAGATGTTGTTGTGCTTTATTGCTGTGGTTTAACCTTCCTCGGTTCTTCGGGTCATTATGGCAACAAATTTAACTGATCATAAAAGTCATAATTATTAATATAATTTATAACAACTTGATGACAATATTAATTATCCATTCACTTATTATCAGTATTGTAAAATTATGGATAAGTCTCTTATGTTAAGAAAATTAAGTTTTTTCTATCTTAGGTTCCTCGGGTCAATAATACCCGAGTATGAAAAAGGTCCATTCAATTCAAAGATGGTTCTTGTCTCATACATTCCGAAAAAAAAAAACAAAAATGTCATTTTGTTGAGCATAAACCACAACAAAATCAAAATACATACATGATAAGTATGTTTCGCCAATCATATCCACCAAATTGTGAACAAAGCCATGAAAACACTAGGCTTCGTTTTAAGAACAACTAAAAACTTTAATTCCATACAAGCCATTAAACTATTATATGTGTCTCTAGTTAGAAGCCTAATTGAATATAACTCGGCAGTTTGGTCTCCATCTTACAAAATTCACATTAATCATTGAGCGAATACAAAAAACGAATATAAATGTGAATATTTTCAGTATAAGTCTATCATTTGGTTTGCTTCTAGAACTTTTAAGAAACAGAATGTTTTTCTTGCGCCGAAGCGTTATGAGAAGGCCTATGTAGTATCCTTGATTCCGGAAAATAATATTAACATTGAATTTCTGGTGACCCGACAGTTGGCCCCCCGAAATGATATCTTAATATATATTTCTTCTGTCCGTGTGTATGTCACTGAACTCCTCCTAAACGGCTGGACCAATTTTGATGAAATTCTTTGTGTGGGTTCAAGGGGATTCGAGAATGGTTTAGATTCACAATTTGGTCCACTGGAAAATGTTCTTTTAATTATTTTTTTTTTATTTCTAAGGAGTTGTTGATTTTGGAATGTTTTACATTGGATCCGGCAGACTGCGCTACCATTGCAGTATCAAATATTCAATATTATTCTATTTTAATTTTAGTTTGTCCCGACAGTTGTGTACAGTACAACATCTGTCGGGTCCGCTATAAATAAATAAAATAAATTGTGGAACATTCCAGAACACTCTCGAATGTTGTCCTGAGCGAAGCCGGGTAACCCAGCTATTTACTATAAAATTATAATTTTTAGTGCATTATTCACCAATTTCAAACATAAAATCGACCTCAAAAATACTTCTAATAATAGGTAAGTTGGTATGAATATCGAACAAATTTATAGTGTTGATTTTTTTTACATATGCGGTAATATACACAGCAAATAGAGAAGCAGGTTTTTTTCTCGATGTATTTTAATGAAAATATGTTTTATACTTTTAATATTCGGCAGCACATCCTCTCTACAGATCCCTTCGGGGTCGCTTAGTTATATTTTGTAATTAGGTATGCCGTATTTTCCCTACTGACTGCACATTGCGTATAAGTACGACAGGGAGCCAATTGTCGACGTATCAACTTTCATGGAACCGAATTTCCATAGCGCAGATTCGAGATATTTCACCTCAAGATGCATAGCATATATTCAGATTTAAAACGGCTCCAGACCGTGGATTGCTACCAAACTCAAAAATAGGGCGCACTTGTGACTTATACAGGGTCAGCAGATGTGTGTTATTATTCTTACTTCTTTGAATAATAATTTTAATCATGATACCGTTTCTAATCTAATAACTGGCATATTTTAGGGACCCGATAATTTGGATCCTAAAAAAACACAGAAATATTGGTTTACTATGATGAAATAATTCAATAGTGCTATACCATACCTGACATTCTTTGAAAAGGGGCTCAAAAAAGAGCATCATATAGTACGGTTTTATCAGACCGAATCTCCCTAATAAACTGAAACCAATTGTCAAACTCAACCACCATTTCGTAAAGAACGGAAGGCCGTTAAACCAATCCTTAAAGTCAGCCATGATTAGCAGATTTTTGATAACTCAAACTAGTATTTTAATCACTGAGAATAATCATATGGTATGTTTATTTTGCCTAAACGTCAGGCAGTGGCACTATCGTTTGGGAGCGAAGTCCAGACGAAATTTACACAACTTCTGGAAGTTAAAACTCCGAGATATTATAATGATGTCGGCACCAACTTGTTAACTATCCCGGCTTTATAATACGGGTTTAAAGGGACATCAGGGTGGGCGAATGGTACACGTGTACCCTTCGAATTTGTCAAAAAATCATGAAAATTGAGATTTGTGTTGTTATCACTGAAGTTAGCAACAAACCAAAACGATACGTCACTTCTTTTTAAAATGAAGCAGTGTATGCACAAACTGCGTTAAATTTATCTGCAGGCATCAGTAGCTACCCGGCCGATAAATATTTTTTTTTAAATATTGGAATAGGTACCCTAGAGATACAAAATTCTCAACTGCCAGGAGCTAGCGTGACTTATGTCATCTGTGAAGCTGAAGGGAGTGGGTGTGGATAAAAGGAAGATTAGAAAATACCTGGTTCTTCATGAATATCACTGAATAATTGCAATTACATTTAAGAATATTTAATAAATTATTGCCAATCTTCCTCTTCTCCATTTCCCACCCTAACTACTCGGGTGCAATATTTTTACTGGCTCTATTTCAAACAACTTATCGATTCCGATTGGTGGTCTTCCAACATTGATTGTTAGTCCTTCTATCACTCAATTGATAATGCAATGAACAAGAACAAGCAATTAAATTAAATCTAACATATCAATTAATACTTATTATTCGTTTGTGAGTAAGCCATTGAAATATATTTAATTTCTTATTTTTTGCCTTTTAACTTCTTAGTTTAACTTTTTACATTATATTTGATTTTTCACCTGTACTTTTTACTTTTATTTTATACATCTTACTTACTACATTACCTTAACTCTTTTTTTTTTACCTTTTGTTTATAGATTTAACTTTACTTGTATATTGTTACTTTCGTTATGTTATTGACATTGTATTATTATATATAAATATAATTACGTTAATGGCACATGTTGTGCCGTATATTTTGAAATAAATATTTCAATAAATTTTGAATGCACGCCTAAAACCATAACATTTTTTTTCATATATTAAATGGTCGCGAACATGCATCGATGCGACACACATGTTTTGTGAAAAAAAAGTCTGGCAATTCTTTTCTCAAATTTCAAATACTTGCGAAAATTCGTTTCATCATTATTATACTTTTTTCATGTTGATCAAATAGAATGGCGATAGACTAATAAAATGGCGATGTTAGACAGTGTGAGATAGAGCCGGTGTAAAATGGGCTTATACCAAAAGGTACTAAGACAGTGGCGACATCGGTTTCATTCAAATCTACATGGAAGGCCAAATGTCATAGTGTGCATTTTCAAGGGTCGCAAAACAAATATTTTCCTGAATGATTAGTAGTTCTTGTATTAGAAAAATAGGAGATTTATTTATTATTTTACATTATTTTTAAACTTCAATATAAAGATATAAACACTCGAATATTTATTTTTAAACTTAAATACATTCAAGACATTTCATTATTATTAACTTGCAGTACCTTTTGTTAGAGTAAATAATTTGGTTGGTGAGGGTAAATGTACTAATGTCCATTGTCATTTTAAATATATAAGTTTTTATGAGAGCCAAAAGCAGCATCAATTTACGCAATTATCAGTATTGCAATAAATTTGGAGAAAACCTAATTAGATATAGGCAAAATAACGTTATACAATTATTAGAGGTTATCTTTTTAAGCTCCAAAAATTTAAGAACCTCGCAGTTGTGGAAAAAATGTAATTTTATTCATAATGGATATTTTTATTCCAAAATTCTCTTGATTACTTGCATTTCTTAATTTTGAATTTCTGACTGATATTTCTGTATGCAGCCATTTATTATTTTATTACAGCAGTAGTATTTGTGCAGCCATTTATTATTTTATTACAAATACACCGTGTTGCGTACTTCAGTACCTGTAAATAAATATTTACTTTTTGTTACGCGCTACAATGAATGTACGTGAATTTAGTGTTATAAATAATTATTATAGTTTGTAAAGACAGAATTAATGCTAACTACTTATTTTTGAAAATTGTTGTTTTTGTTTCTAATAAATGTAATACTCAAAAATCTTTTTTATACTTACATATATGGTATATGTTTTGTTTTTTTAATAGACAGTGAATTTGGTACTTTCGTGAATGGCCATCTTTGCAATTTCAAATATGCCCCGTTTTGACGCACAGAAATAAAGAATTTATTGTTTATTTTCAACGCTGACATCACCGATCGTCTCTCTTTTTCCGGTGTGTCAGGTAAACGTAACCTATGTTTTCGAAACTTCCATCTAAAATCCTTAAATTATACAATAATCGTAAAGTTATTTGAAGTTAAATTGTTCCAACAATCTTTTAAAAATGTTTCTTAACCAGCGTATATCTTTCTTTCAGCTCAGACGCCATTCGCAAACATGTCCGACGTTGAAGTGTGAGTAGATTTCATGCCTCCTTGTAAAATGTCAAATGCTCGTGTAGTTCGCTAAACAGTTAAAATATTAGTGTAATTGATTTATTTCAAGTGAATTTATAAAATAAATTAAGTGTTCATTTATAATGTCAAGAAGTGCCTATTTCGAGATGATAAACATTGATCTGACATGACAACAGGCTCACTCATCTGATTGAACCGAACATAACCCTAATTAACTCTGTCTGGTTGTAATTAATTAAGTGCCGATGATTCCTGTGTTTTGCGTGAATTACTAAGGGTTTTTATCATGTTTTTAGTGAAGCTCCCCCCGCGCCAGTTCTGGGTGGAGGACCCCTTGACGTGAACACAGCCCTCCAAGAAGTCTTGAAGACAGCTCTGATCCACGATGGACTAGTCCATGGACTTCACCAGGCCGCCAAGGTTCTTGACAAGTAAGTAACCAGTCAGATTGCATTCTGTACATTACAATTGTGATAATTCAAAACATTTTTAGGTTAGTTCTTAGTGAAAGTGGTGGAAAATAACTATCTTGCTATAAATTACGAATCAACAGAAGAAATATCAGTTTCAATTATTCAGATTTAGTAACGCACAGTGGCAAATAACTTTATAATATGTAAGTACCTATTGTTGTTTTCTTTTTACTTAGCTTGTTTCAAGCTTGCTCAAATAGCTAATCAAAAGCATTTTGCTAAATACAGCTAGTGAGATGTGAAACAATTGTAATTTATGAAAAATTTTATAATAATTTATCTTGGTAGTGTAAAATTACTGTGGATCAAGATTTCGAGTCAAACCTTTCTAATCCAATAACATCTGAAATCCTGATCACTGATACCATCAACATCATCGTAAAACTGTCTTATAAGTGTGGCAATGAATATAAAACAATATTTGCTTTGATCTGACCTGTTCTAGGTTGGATCATTGCAGAAATACCATCCGGTGCCTTGTAGCCGGGTGGTGTAGCTTTATTGCCAACATCAATGCACGTGTCATAGTACCAACTGATCACGAGTTGATCAACTGGTCTCCCATTAGTGCTACATTCATCTTTTCATTTCAGCCTGCGCTTATACAAATAAATTAACCGCTTTTAGATTGCAATTTCTAGATCAAGGCGCTACCATTTGCTCAACCTTTTGTTGTTTTGGACTGTTCCTGACAAATTAATGAAACCCCTAATATGACATTGTGGCATGAATATAAAAACATAATATGTATTACTCCAAACTTACTAGAAGTAATAGACTATAAATTTAGTCGAAAACTTCATGGTTTAAAATTGTGACTTAGCTTTAAGCCAGTTATTTCTTAAAAGTATAAAACAGGAATGCTCTTTGTTTGTCAAAATTGATGATTTCGCCTCCGGAAGTCTGCACAGCGTTTTGTTTAGAATTTCATGATCAGCACATCTTTTTTCTGCCGGCAATGTAATTTGTGTCGTGAGATACGGAGCCTTGAAATATCCATACTGCAAAAAAAAATATAAAATGTTAAATATTTTTAAATTGTCAAGGAAAATATTAAAACTTGGGCCAAGCCTACAAGTAACTTCTAGTAACGCATAACTGAATATTAGATTCTTCCTTAAACAATCCAATTTGATAGAATAGCGTGAAATCTTGGTAACATTTCGACTAAACTAATATTTTTCTAACTAAATAGTCTAACAAAACATAACATTTTGGAGACAAGCCCAAATTTTTGTTTACCCGATTTGGGATTTGTAGTTGAAGTTTTTTTACGCAGCCATCAATTAGCACGCCATTGTAAAAAGGACCAGTAATTCGTAAGCAGATTTCGTTTTCAAGGACTGAATAGTGATTCTTGCAACGCAAGATGCCTGTATACCGTCATATTAATTTATTAACAAATCACAGAAAGAGGGGCGGTCACGCCAATTGCAATTTGGTTTGTTTCGCTTCCCTGATTGGCTGATGTATTAATTTCAATGTCAACGAATTCTCCTCAAAAACTTTGCCCTGATAAGATAAATTCAGATTTACAGTAAAACAGTAGATAAAAAGAAGCAAAGGAAGATATGGCATGGAAGTGTGCCGACCGTCGCTGAGCCACGACCAAACTGCACAGACTATCAAAGTGGCTATGCAAATAAGTTATGCTTTGGTGTTTAGGTAGAAACAAAGGCAGTGTGTGGATTTGATTTGCAGTAGAATGGGTGAACAATATCAGTGACACTTATGCACGATTAATATTAATAATGGTTCATGACTAATTTCTCTTTTGTTTTTTATATTAATATGATGTATTAATAAATATTTGTTTTGTGTTGTTTCCAGGAGGCAAGCCGTGCTTGCCGTTCTCGCCGAGAACTGCGATGAGCCCATGTACAAGAAGCTGGTTCAGGCCCTGTGCAACGAACACCAGATTCCTCTTATCAAGGTGAACAAACATTCTGCCTAATGTAGTATTAGAGTTGTCTTGACGTTGTCTTCCTAACTCCTCACAGGCACTTAAATGAATAAAACTAGCTAGAACCAGCGAGGATGGTGAGGGAGAGGAAGGATGAGAGTACCTAACTTTTCAGATTTGTCCACCAAACATGTCATTTCAAGCTAACTTTTGATTCTGAATTATGTCCAGATCTTTCTGAAGAGCTATTCTCTATCTTTTGTGAGAACGAGATCGTTCCCGCGAGATGTCCTGTCAGATTTGTGTGATTTTCTACGGCTGTTATTTATTTGCTTTTTCTATCGGCCGATGTCAAAATTTCAGCTGTGAGCTGTCATGTATTTTAGTTTGAGTCGTTTTAAACACGAATTCCTGAAAGTATGCATGATTATTTAATCATTTAACAGCTGTAGAAAATCACACAAATCTGACGGGACATCTCGCAGAAGAACGATCTCGTTCTCTCAAAAGATAGAGAATAGCTCTTCTGGTCTAATATCCCCTGAAAATTAGCCATTGTAAGTGACACTTCTCACTGATTGTAAAAATGAATAAAATAAAACTAACTACTGTAACTATCATCATGCCGTATCTCCGCGGGGGCAAGCAAAGAAGATGGACCGCCAAGCAACTTGGTCTTGGCACACGCATTCCTTGATTCATTCACTTTAATTCATCGTCTCATATATACCCCGCTGTTATTCTGATTCTTGACATGGCTTGACTCATGCATTTGGTTCACAAGATGCCACGTCTTCCTCGGGCGTCCCTGACTTCTTCTACAAGTGGAACTAATTCTTGTATTCACCTAAATGTTATGATTTCTTTATTGTATTATTTGAACTGATGGCAATGAATATTAAACAATATTTGCTTTGATCTGACCTGTTCTAGGTTGGATCATTGCAGAAATATCATCCGGTGCCTTTTAGCCGGGTGGTCTAGCTTTATTGCCCAAATCAATGCACGTGTCATAGTACCAACTGATCACGAGTTGATCAACTGGTCTCCCATTAGTGCTACATTTATAAATTTTAATTTATCAGAGCTTCTGGTTAGTTTTGTGTGTTTTGATTGGACAGATGGTCGATAATAAAGTGTAATGTTTGTTTTCAGGTTGACAACAACAAGAAGTTAGGAGAATGGGCAGGACTCTGCAAGATCGACAAAGACGGCAAAGCCAGGAAGATCGTAGGATGCTCATGCGTTGTCATCAAGGTAATTATAACCATATCTTTAGTCTTTTCCTCATTGCTAAAGATCGT
The DNA here is from genome assembly GCA_936435175.1 of Glyphotaelius pellucidus. NCBI lineage: Eukaryota > Metazoa > Arthropoda > Insecta > Trichoptera > Limnephilidae > Glyphotaelius > Glyphotaelius pellucidus. The sequence goes on along the minus strand of OW386561.1, from coordinate 10,168,393 downwards.
GGCCCCCGCTCCAATTTCCATGGTGAGCAAGGCTCCTCCACTCCTCGCGGTACTGTGCGGAGAGGTGCAAACACTAACATTCCGGATACCTCCATTGCTTGGACAAAACGCCTCCAGGCTTCCCTGTCCTGAACTACTTTGCTTGCTTTTATTGTATTATGAACCTTCAAGAATGCTCCTAGCGTACTAAAATTAATTTTGTTCGCTTGGCGAGGAAATAATGTATCTTCATATTCTTCGAGCTTGTAGTTTCGGCACTTGCAAACATAAATTTTTTATCTGTGAGAAAATCGTGTCATAAATTCTGTGTCAAATAATGTCATAATTTCATTTTCAAAAATCATACAGCACTTATTTATTTACAGGAAAGCCTCATATAGTTTATTTATAAACAAATTCTGCTGTGTACGCAACATAACTTGTTTATAAATAAAATACAACCTGTTTTAATTGTGAAGAATGTTTATTTAGCGGGAAAATATAATTACACTCTTCTTTGAATATAAGTAGTTATCCTAGGGAAAACATAGGATAGACATATACGATTTTTATAAATAACTAGCTGTTACCCGGCATGTGTTGCAATGCCATATTCAAAGGAATAAATTATTTCTCCCTGCATGTCCTTTCCCGTGCATACCCGTTCCGTTCTCCTCCCGTGTTTCCCCTCCCTCGTCACCCCTCCCACCTTCGTTATCCTCCCCCTCCTTCGTTATCCTCGCATTCCCTCTCTGCCGCTAAAATAAATGAAATATGCACATTTTCATTTTAAAAAAATTCATAACGCCAGCTTACCATTATATATGTATATAGAAACACTCTTCTGCTAAAATGCAATGTTCTGTAAAAATTTTGAATCAATCTTGATTACTTTGCGAGATTTGCGGACCCAAACATACGGAACCAAAATTTTTATATATATAGATAAATAAATATATACAATAAATAAATTTTTAAGTGATCACTCTTTAGCACCGTTGTGATTTGAAACTCGATGAAATGAAAAAGCGACACTAAAAAGAGACAAATACGTACATCTATAGGATTTAACTTGTGAGAGAATGAGATAGAATAATCGGTCTCCTCTTTGTGCGGTGCTTTGCTACTTTAGTTTTGTCCTTGTTTACTTTAGTTTTCTGAGGGTTTCACTTCGACCGCATATGAACTGCACACTTGTAATTTTTATAAATAATAAAATGGTAACACAGTCTAATTTACAGAATATCATTTTTTTATTTTGTAAATAAACATAATTTTGCTAAAACAAGTTATTACGAAAATAGTGACTGTTGGTATAATGTGTGGTGGGTTGCTTGGCATATTAACTGGCACTGAAGGTTAATGTTTAACTAGCTCATGTGCCAAATGCCTCGCAGCATCTGGACGAAGCTTATACAATTTTACCCTTTTGCGTTTTGTTAATGAAAATTGTCCAATGATATATTTTTTTTGCAGGACTTTGGTGAGGAGACTCCAGCCCTGGATGTCCTCAAGGACTACCTCAAGTCATCCAGCTAGGCTTTACGTTTAGATTTATTTCTATTTACCAACAAAATAAACCAAAAAAAATGATAAAACACCATGGCATTTTATTTATTTACACTGTTGTCGACTTTACCCTGTAAACCACCGTACAATGAAATGCTGAAAAACTGTTTTTTTCTTTATGAAAATACCTCAGATTTCATAATCAAACAGTTGTATTTTAGTTCATAGTGAGAATTGATTAACCCATTGGCCACAGAATTAATGAGTTAAAAAATTGGCCTTCACCACTGAATTAATCTTGTACCAAAAATTGAAAACCTGCCTTGATGTACTAAATCCATTGTAACTTTTGAACTATTTATACAAATGAATTAATTTCTTTAAATTTGTTTTTATTTTAGAATAAGATAAAAGAAAAACATAAAAATAAAAATTTTAAAAATACTAAAATCATGCAAATAAGGATACAAATATAACCTTGTCTATTTTTGAAGGTTTTTTTCACATTTTTATTCGTAAAGTTACAAATGAATATTAATAATTTTTGGTTTTTACTTACATGTATACTAATTACTAATAAAATAATTTGGTATGATAGTCCCCAAAGCAATCAGGGACGTGCAGGGTCACTGCCAAAAGCCTAGAACCACTCGCAATTTTGAAGAAATTAAATGGCGGCTGGCTGCATACAAAACTTGGAACACAAATATCAGGGAAAAAACATAAGACACATTATTGCCTATTCAACGAAATGAGTGATAAATTACCTACAGAGCGTTCGGCATTTAAATTTTTTTTTCAAAAAAGTTACTGTCGTGCTGGTTTATTGTTTTTTGGCGGACCTACTCTAGGCCGGCGGCTCGCTGGGGTTTGTGGTTAAGTACCTGAGTTGCACACCCGGCGAGCTGCCGGGGTTTGTGGCCAATGGGTTAAAAAAATTATATCGAGACCCATAATGATTATTAGGAGGCGGCCACACGGCGGCTATTACAGTGCTGTACTCTAGAGAAAACACAACTTAATTTTAAACACGTAAAAAAGCGTAGGTACCTAATTTATTAGTATTAATACTTTTTTTAAATAGGCAGCCAGAGGTGCCTTTATCCAATATGTGCCAATATCTTTTTCTGATTTTTCTGTCTCCAGTTTTTCGATTGAGTTTCGCTAATATTGTCTTCATTTTATTAAATATGTATTCCAATTTGAGGTTTTGACGTTAAAAATAAAAATAAATATTTTTTTATGTGAATACCGCACAAGAGTCCCAATTGCTTCCAGCCGTCTTGTGAGTAGATGACATCTCAATCGGGGTGTGTTGTGAGGCTAAAGGTGGCGGGGAGGGGAAGGAGATGGGTAAGAGGAAGGTTGGGAATCACCTGGCCATTCAGATCCGGTCATCAAACACGACCAAAGTCATTTCAAGCAACGTTTGAATTCTGAATGGTGGTCTCACAGCAGGCTGATACTGAGAGTTTCTTCCACTCTGGAACGCACCGAAAAAATACTACATTATTATCTTATACAGGGTGTCCGGGGGTTAAGTGCATTAACTTCGGGAGGTGATTCTACATGATAGTATAAGTAAAAAAGATGAATAACTTTTTTCGAAATTCCAACTTTTAGGGGTAATTTTTTGGTAAAAAGATAAAATTAGTCCGGCGGGTGCGACTAGCATTATTATTCTCCGTTGTTACGATACGGGCAAATGGCAACCATACAACGTTGCCACAATCGCGCCCGGCAAGCTAACAGCAACTTTATCGAGTAAGTTTTACCTTACAGTAAGGATTTTTAGTAGGTATGTCTTTTTGTATGGAAAAAAAAGTAGTTTTTATGGAATTTCGGAAAAAGTTTTTGATCTTTTTTACTCATACTATAATGTAGAATCACATCCCAAAGTTAATGCACTTTACCCTCCGACATCGTATATAAATAACACCCTGTATAAAAATAAATATTTTTGTTTTATTTGTTCTATTTTATGCGCTGCCATACCGTTCATCCAATTACGATGAAACTTTAGTGATAGATGTGCTATGCGCACGCCCGTATAGGCTTTATGTAATGGTAAGCTCTGGCGTTATGAAATTTGTATAAATGAAAATTTGTTTATTTTAGCGGCAGGGAAAAAAAAGCAGTAAGCGGAGGGAACGGGAGAGGTGGGGTTCGCGGGAGGGGTGACAAGGGAGGGGGAAATCGGAAAAGGTGGAAGGGGAACACGGGATAGGGAGGGGGACTAGGACGGGAAAGAACAAGCAGGCAGAATCAATTTATGTCTTTCATTGCAACGCACGCCGGGTACCAGCTAGTTTTTAATAATTTTAAAATTTACGCGTCTGACATTTGTCACATGAGAATGGGTCATTCCTACGACTCGTTCTTGAGTTCAACAGTTCGGCTCTGGAAGAAGAAGAAGAAGAAGAACCTATGTCATCTTTATACGTCGGGATTTGAACCCGTGACCACCAGATTGCTAGTCAAGATTCTTACCCCTCGATAGCACAGGCCGTAGATTTTTTTTTCAATAGCTCCATACAGGAGGCCCTGAGGAAAATATTTTCCCTCAGAGCCTATGTCATCTTTAGAGATGCTTTGTGGAAGGTCTTTTAAAGGAAAAGAAGAAAATGAAGTTCTGGGAAGGATAAGGTATGAGGGGTGGGTAGGAATCTGGGGTAAGTGAGTCTAGGAGTGACGGACGTGTGAAACCATCCCTCTCAATGCGGTGCAAGGTGATGGCTCGAGAGCGCTCTGTTGAAAAGGCCAAATGGTATCCCTCAACCAGTCTCTCCCGATCCGGCCTGCCACGCTGTAGTGGGCAGAAGCGTCCGCCGCCAAGAACCAGACAAACCTCACTCGGGCCCCGAGCACCCCTGCCACCCCAGGACACCTCTGCTAAGCACCAAACGTAGCGAACCACTTGGGGTGACCTATGGCAAGAGGTGTTGGTTATTCAATAAACGGTTCCTGGGGCGACGGTACCCATACCCGTATAATTTGGAAGACGGGTATGGGTACCGCCATCCCGCGAACCATTTATTATGGATAAGAGATTTCTTAAAAATACTGCCAACATATTACAATAATAAATAAATTGAAATTATTTTTCAATACTAATTCGTATTGGGTTAAAACTACGAAAACCCTTCCGGTTGCTCGTGTATTTCGTAAAGCATTGTTTTTATAGAAAAGAAACAGATAATAAGTATCTTTTCTTTTCCGTATGTTTTGTATTGAAGAGAAAGAGATGTAAATAACATTATATTCACATTTTATAATATTGCAAATAATGGTATCATGTTTCGTGTTATCTTTTAAGAACTGCAGCTACCAAAACGAGTTAAGTAATTTTTGGCACCAAAAAAACAGAGTGGAGTATACGATGTAATGTTATTTTAGTTTAATTGGTTTATCCCTTTCCATTTCAACTCAACTTTTATTTATATCGTAAATCTTTTTTATGTCGAATTTGTCCCGTTAAACAACGAAAAAAACGAATTTGTCCCGTTAAATAACGAAAGTTTAATTGTTTTGCCTTTAAGGCTAGGGACTCACGGAGCGATTTTTACCCGCGCCCGCCGCGGTTGCGGGCCCGCAGCCTTTGTAGAATGCAGATATTTATGTAAAAAATTAAAGCACATTTCACGACGCGTTTTACGCCCGCGGCGTGTGCGATTGTTTGCGGGTCCCGCTGCACCGGCGGTCATCCTGTACCGGCGGGCGCGGGCGCGGTCCCGCAACCGCGGCGGGTTGTTCCCGCGCGCTCTGCGATCGGTTGGCGGGCGACCGCAGTGGGCAGCGGGGAGGGGTGTAGAGAAATCCCGACGCATTTTGCAGTGACCAGTGGCAGTGACTTGTTATTAGTCGTTGCGTGGTGATGCGTTTGTGCACGTTTATCAACAAAATGGATATTGGTCTTGCAACCGCCCGTCTTGCGGTAATCAACCGCCAAGATTGCGATCGATAACCGCAACCGCGGCGGCTACGGGCCCGCAAAAAACTCCGGTCTCGTGAGTTTTGAAAATAAAACTCCATCCCGCAACCGCGGCGGGCGCGGGTAAAAATCGCTCCGTGAGTCCTTAGCCTAAAGCGGCTCTGGAATTTTGTGTCATATAATATAATCATTATGGTGCTGGCCGCACCATGATTATATACCCTTGGTATTTTTCTTGGGACACCTTTACAAAGGACGAATTCGTAATTTGTTATTATTTTTTTTTGTGGATAGTAGAATCAAATGTTAATTGTTTTTAACCTAAATTACACAATAAATTTGGAATTAGCAGGCAAATAATTTTTAAATTGATAGATTTTTGTCGAGTAGGTACTGACCACTGCAAAGATATGTATTTTGTTGGACCTGTAAGTACATTTTCCTAGTGAACTTTTATATTGAACTCAAAAGAAAAGATTGTCTTGGTACTGAACAAATGGTCAAGTTTAATTTATACATAACATGAAAGAACAGATCTTGGGCATCAGAATTTACATAATTGATCGATTTTGCCAGAAGAGAAAATTGAGCTTTAGGTGACTGGACATGCCAACCGCGAGTGCCTCGGCGACCAGCAGTGCTGGTAACAATTATTTCGGAATAATCTTCAACGGATGTGGCGTGCCAATAGAACGAGAATGAACTAATTAACTTATTTTTAAGTAAAATGGCCCCTTTCAGAAGATTTACAAATCTCTGCAGACAACTAAAAGCGGAACGAATGAACTATTTAATTTGCGAAACTCAATCGAAAATCTGGAAACAGAAAAATCAGAAAAAAGATATTGGCACCTCTGGGACTCGAACCCAGAACTCCTGGGTTCGAGTCCCAGAGGTGCCAATATCTTTTTCTGATTTTTCTGTTTCCAGATTTTCGATTGAGTTTCGCTCATAATGTCTTCATTTAATTAAATATTACAGTTTGAGGTTTTACTCATAAAGTTAAAATAATAAATAATAATATTTAATTTGCATTGGCGACCTCATTAGTGATGCTTCTAACTGTAAGATATTGTGGTCAACCTTTGAGACGCTGAGCTCCCACAACCTAATATTTCCGTAGTGTGTGTGTGTAAAAATCCCACAAACAAAAATAAATTGTACAATACTAAAAAACAGTCATCGTCGTATTCAAACACAATAAGGAGCCACAAAATATTCCACCAATCTGGCTAGAAGGTAATGCGCTGCTTGTTGGATCGATTTTTTGTTAGCAGCGGGGTGTGGAATGGATGCTCTATGGGGATACTTTGAAAAGTAATTATGACAGCATTAAGATATTTCGAGTGCAAGTACTGCCCCAAGTCAATTCAAATTTAGAAAGAACAGCGAGAAACTAGAAAAAGAAGGGTTTAATCTTTGCTCAATAAAAGTAGTTAAAATATTTTAAAAAATAAACTTTTCATTTACTAATAATATTATCTACTAATCAAGAAAAAAATCAATGTTAAAAAATCATAAAAATTTATTGTGTTTTATAGTCCTTCGAATTGAATACTGGCATTATATGACAAGATTCTAGCTTGTTTTGTATCCACCCTTCACGTCTTTCAGGGCCGCAAACAGCAGAGCATGATGCCATTACCACTTTGATGCATCTTTCCGTGGCTTGACAGGGCATCAATCTGAACTTACACAAAATGTTGGATTTGATAATTTCGTGGTCTGCAATGGCATCAATTATTATCTCGCTAGATCAGTTTTGTAAGAGGTGGTTCTGATGGTTTTTCCCAGTAGATCAAGTCAATATAGTCTGCTGGGTATAGGTAATGGAAATTAAAAGAAGGTAGCTTAAATACTCTTATTGGAGAAAACCCTGACGTACGTTCTCGGATACTTAGAATCCGTCTCAGAGCCAACTCTCTAATTTGTCTTCGTTCATCGTTTAGCATACTAATAAGTATATTTTCGCTGTGGCCAAAATACCCGTTGCGTTGAATTACGGGATCTACCACCTTTTTCAAATGCTCTGGAAGGTAACGAGACAATTTTATGGTTTCGTGGAGGTGTCTCGCCCCGTAAACACACGAAGGTTGTCTTTTTATTTTAAACCACATCGGAGCATACGCTCTTAGCACAAATTCAGTCAATATCACCTGATTTTCTGTCGGATTCTTGGTTGAAATGTAAAGTCGGAGAAAAGTACTGGCTGTTGTTAACCAACGCGAATGACAGATTTTACCCGGGTTTCTTTTCGCTAAGTTTTTGTTACATTGTCCTTCGGCGATTGCTCGGCACATTTCCAATAAATAAAGCTGGTCTGTGCTAAGGTCGTCACGGGATTTTGTAATGTCCGGTAAGTTGCATTCTATTGCTTGAAATTCTATCACAGGAAGATGTTCACAGTTCTTGAGTAACTTTCCTAGTTGGCCGCTAAAGCTTCTAGGACCTGTTGTCGTTCCATCAAGGTATTCGAAAAGGTGTCTCAAACTTAACTCGTTAGCATGTAACTGACAGACCAACCACTGAAGTGGACGATGGAGCTTTCCTTCCTGCTGTTCCGTCACATCCGATAGCCACGATGCACGCTAAATCAATGGATTTTGCCACAAAATATGCAAACAATTTGTGAGCTATTGTTTTAGCATCACCGAACTTAACGCCTATGTGGCCAATGTATTATGAGCCAGGTTCTTTCAAAAGACTGATATGTTCTACCACAACTTTTCTGCGTCCATCCTCCATGATTAATGTTTTATCCTTTCGACCGTCAAACGATATTCAAATGCACGAATCAAAATGGGGCTGATTGATGGCAGTCAGTGTGGTCCTAGTTTTGGCACGAGCACGAATCTTATTACGATCGATCACGTTTGTTAGATTATCTGTTGTCACTAATCCAATATCTTGCAATGTAGCGCAGACGATGGCAGCACCTGCCCGATCAGAAATACTGTATCGATCCAATATTCTGGATACAACAGATAGTCCACTCTCTGTTGGATTTTGGATTTATTACATAAGAAGAAGTAGATGAAGCAAAGTATTGTTGGTCAGTTGGAATATCAACGTTAGTAAAACTTGAAACTGTACTGCGAGATGTGGACGGTTGATCTAAAGATGTTTGTTGTGTTTCTTGGTATTGCGCTTTAATTTTCTTAACATATTGCTCTCATTTTGCTTAGTAGTTTTTCTATCTGAAGAACCAATCATCATTTTTCTGTCGCCTCTTTGAACTATCAAAAAATGTCTTTCTTTAATGGGTACTTTTCGATCTTGCGCACAAAAACAATTTTCGAACGAAGTACATTTGCAAGCAGCGATATCAAATAACGTCTGGCTGCGTCTTTTGAAATCATCCAGTTTTTTAAGGTAACTCACTGTGCTTTCTACCTTTGTATGGTTTAAGAATCGCCCGATATTTTTCACGGTAATCCTTTATTCGTGCCAAAATTGTGCGATATTTCACGATCGGTAGAGACGCTCGTTTCCAAATATTTTCTATTTTAGTAGCCACAATTTCACTAGTATCTCTTACCAAATCCTGGAATTGTTTTTCTGTACTTTGCGAGACGTGAATAAAATATTTCATCAAGTCTTCATAACTTGGTAACACACTAGCTGGTAATTCCGCACCACAACCAATCAAAGGGCAGTTTTTGTCACGGCTGCGTAAACTCATTGTTATTTTGTTTAACTCAAGTTATGATTATTTAGCGATGAAGTCAGGAAACTTCTTCTTAAAACATACTGAACTGCCCCGTACATATCTGATCTGTAGACCCGATACCCAGTAGTGAAATGGGAGAAGCTGAGGATGTGCTACAATAATTCGTAAAAGCAACTTTTAATGTTCTGCAGTGCCTCCACAAAGGGAGGATGCACTCATTCCCCGCCCTACTTCGCTATCGACCAGCCAGCTTCTGGGGCAGGGCTTGAAAGTCAACCAATGTCATTGTCCTGATTGCATCCAAGTGGTTCAACTCTCCACTAAATGGGCAAAAGATGCAGATGATGATGAGGTGACCTCTCTAATGGATGAACCTTTTACATTTATTTTAATTTCACTTATTTAAATGACGATTTAATTTTATGTTGTCATTAGGTACCTCCCAATTATTTTTTAATTTTTGTTTTGTTTTTATTATAATTTTTTCTCTTTATTATCTCAGGTACGCCTCAGTCATTACATATTATGTCTCACCGTGTTGTAGGTAGCTTGAAAGCAAGCTAATAAATAATATAATAGTGGTTCCTGTATATCTCATGTAATATGGCAGACCGGGATTGTACTATCCTCCCATGCATGCCGTATTAAAAACTTAAATAAAAAAAATCAGAGTGTGCAATTCACACGCGGTACAAGTGAAACCTTCAGAATTAAACAAAAGTGGGGAGACTACAAAGCACCACATAAAGAGGAGACCGATTATACTTCATTCTCTCGCAGGCTAAATCCTATAGATTATGTGATTGTCTCTTTTTAGTGACGCTATTTTTCGTTTCATCGAATTTCAGGTGAAGTTTTCACTTCAAAAATTAAAAAGTATGTTTGTCAGAATTTTATATGGAAACGTCTACATTAAGCCGGCAAAAAAGCGAAAAAAGTGTTAAGAAAGTTCAATATTTCGTTTACGGCTGTCTATTCAGATTAGTTGGTAAAGTTATTATTTTTAAGGATTTTTAATTAGGAATAAATAAATAGAATTTTTAGATAAAGATTTTATTCCACCGTGATTGTGATGTTTTATGTACCATAAATAATTTCACAATATTTTTAAACTAGTGGCAACATTCTATGTTTATGGTTTGATAGCTAGCTAAATTTCCTTTTCCGCAATTTCCGCATGTCATAAAACTTTTTTGCGCTGCGGCATGCGCTGCGGTGTGTGCAGGGGCGGCGATTGCTTTATTCAATTTCACAAGCGGGATGGACACTTCGCTGCACCCCCGTCGCAGGACTTTGATGTCCTCAACAATGATGATCTTTGGATATAATGGGTAAAGTTTATCGATAAATATACTAATTGCAATCACGGAAGTTTCCCGATATTTTCCATGAGCCACGTGGTAAAAGCCGGTATGCAATGGTTCAACTTATGAACCGTAAAAGTGAAATCAACTGGCACTATTCCTTCCTTACGTAACGAGCTATTTTTGTGGATTATTATTTTATAAATGTATTAAAAATCTACCCCGTTTTAATGATGATTACATAGTTCAGCTGAATTTTGTATTGATGACAACTCGACAATGTCTTTCGTCCCTATCTGATCAATAATATCCATGTGTCCATGTTTAATGAGGTCTCATTATTATCTGTTACTAATACGGCACCCCTGTCTTTATTTATAGGAGTCTCCACAATTCATGAGAGAGCAACGCATCGCCCTGAAGACAAATAATTGTGCAACGTAAGTAATAACAATATGAAATGATATTTAAACAAAAAAAATACTTGGCAAACTAAAGAATGCGCTTTGCCCTTCGCATACTGCACAGCTCTGCCCAAGTTATTCAGGAAACCAGAATAGCTATTTTTCCCGTTGAATCTGACTTGTCCTCAAAATCTACCACTAGGCGCATTCTCTTGTTTGCCGGGTTACACGTTCTCCCTTTTTATGATGATTACATAGTTCAGCTGAATTTTGTATTGATGACAACTCGACAATGTCTTTCGTCCCTATCTGATTAATAACTTAATTTTCCTGCCTCCATTCTCTTTAATTTCCACTAATCAAAATTATTTATTTACAGGATTTGATTCTGGAAAATGTGACCAATGCCCGTTGTGTAAGTTTCTCCTTATCTATTAATTTTATGACCTTAATGTTATATTTGTTGCAAGCAGAAGTAGATAAGGTCTAATGCTAGTTATATTTGCGAAAGAGTAGATAAGATAACAAATGCATAATTTTCTGGCTAGCGAATAATAATAATACTTTGCTTATTTTTACCACTTCATGTGTGCAACAAAGATAGAAAATAACTACTATAAATGGCTAAAATTATTATAAAGTCAAACACTATTTAGATTTTTGTTGTTTAAAAGTTTAAAAATAAAGATATTAGAGAGTTAGGCCTAGCTATGTAAACTAGGTTTGCAATTCCATTTATGGATGTGACTTTTTAGTCTTCAATCTGTATGAATATATACAATCATTTTAATTAAGGACGGGTTGTTTCAAAAAATTTGATGGATTCATCAAATATTTGATGTTGATTTTCACGTTCTGTGTAAGTTCTATTCAAGTTATGTGATTATTTCAGTTTTGTGAAGCAGCTGTTCTATCACGATATAATAACAGAACTTGAATAGAACCTACACAGAACGTGAAAATCAACTTAAAATATTTCATGAATCCATCAAATTTTTTGAAACAACCCATCCTTAGTGTAGCTTTTGGTTAAAATCTTCCATTATTGACAAAGCTAACTTTGTAGTTTCACACTTTAAAACAAGAGATGCCTCACATCTCTTCTGAATTAATGTTACTGACATTCCGCGAACCGAAATGGTTGAAATATTCTTTTTTTACAAATCATTGATCACGTGTTTACATATTAAAAAAAGAACATTTGAATTTAAATTTATATCTGTGATTATCAAATAGGCCATAGACAACATGCAGAAGTCATAATATTTAATATTGCTCCATGTTGGTACCACAAATTGCAATTTTAGTAAAAAATATGCAGAATTTGCGCATTTATAAATTGTAACGATTTTTTTTTATGAATCCTAGAAAATATAGAGCATTCAATGGTTCTCTAACACTAAGCAGTTTATATATCTCCGGATAAAATTCAGAGGTATGATTTTTTGAATGAGGGTGGAAAATTTCCAAACAACTGAACACTTAAAATTTTACAGCTCAAAGCTGAAATTGAATATATAGCAGAGCTCTCCAGAGGTTAAAAACAATAATTTATGACTTAAATGATGATTACATAGTTCAGCTGAATTTTGTATTGATGACAACACGACAATGTCTTTCGTCCCTATCTGATAAAGTCACAAATTAACGTTTAAAGATTATTTCTTCTTGACATTAAATACATTTTCTACAGCGTTGTTTATTTATTTTCAGATGGCCAAATGATTTCTGCTTCAACACGGGAAGAATTTGACCAACTGGACAAAGTGCCTGAACTGATATTATGTGAGTGTAAAATCTTAAATAGATTTATTTATGTGGTTATTTAGTGGCATTCTACACTGCTGAACCAAATCTTTCATAGAATGTTACAATTTAAAATATTCAATCTATGTTATAAATTTTAAAAATGATCAACAATGCACCCCTGCAGCAATCTTGCTACCCTAAAATACATAAATGTGTTTTCATCTTGATTTCATGTTTTAATTTAAGGGGGTATTTCACCATCCTCATAGATTATTCATACGGTAACATACATACATTTAGATTAATTATACAGGATTTATTTATTCAAAAAGTCATGAGTTTGCTATTCAGTACTTGAATCTAAGAATAATGGCTACATATAGGATAAGTTAGCCGAGTTTTTTTTTACCAGTTGCAAGTATTTATTTGTTTTTTTATTAATATTGTTATGTGTATGGATAGGCTATGAGGAGCATGGTGAAATACCCCCTAAATATCGTATAATTAGCAGCCTATCATTTCCAGGCTACTTACGGAATTAAGTGGTTCATTATATTTAGTGAACATTAAACATCCGGGCCTCTACAAAATAATATGTCTTCAAATATTCCCGCTTGACATTAAATTTCGATTTGCTGTTTTTTTTTTTTTTTTTAATCATGTATTTCAAAATTAAAACTCTGTTTATGAAAGCAGATGAAAGACTTTCACATTCTAGTTTTACAAATGGACATAATATATAATTTCAAATATTTAAAAAAAATTTAAGTCGCTTACTGAAACTGTAATTACACAAAACTAAAAAAACATTTAATTCAACAAGGTTTTATAAAAATTATGACTTAGTCTTGTCAAGCTGAGAGAAATATCTCCAAAAAAGATTCTTGGGGAATTAGAAATTAAAACATTGGAGTCAATAGAAAAACACATTTATACATATTAGGATTAATTATCAAGCATTTGGTTTATGCAGAGGGTTGTTAATGAAAATGAAAAGTTTAAAACCAAAATGATGATTAGAAAAGTAGTGGACCGAACAAATGAATGTTGGACGAAAAATATCTGATACAAAAAATTACAATTTGTTTTGTAAAAAAACAATTAAGATATGATTATAACAGTGATTTTTGTGTTATTTCCAGAGGGCTGCAGGCTGAGGACTGTTTCATGCTGATCAAGTGACGAATGGCAAACAACTATGAAGAGGTAATATAATTATTTTTTTTCTTTTGATTAACTGATAGATTTTCTATATTCATCGCAGCAAAACAGTTGGTAGTTTTATAATCAAACAATATCAGAAATTTGGTGTGAATTTAATGATGATATATAACAGGCTCCCTCATCCGATAGAACCCAAATAATACATTTGTGACGATGATACCTGGTTATGTCTGATTTATATTCTGTTTGCAACCAATTAAATTCTTTTAACTGTCTTCTAACTATTCGCAATTCTTCCACAGACATTGGAGATGTTCGGAATGTTTTAGAAGTTAACTCCACTGTAAGTAAAATCATTATTTATTTTGCAGAACAATTTCATATAGCTGGATAACTTCAACCAGGTCTTTTATTCTATGCTGACTTTGTACACTCACCCTATGGGTGATTTTATTGAAAGTTTAGTTTTTACGCCATGCCGAGTGACAGGGATAGTGGATCTATTCATTATCTCACTCTGCAAGTCCAAGCGTATCTATTTGGTGGTAATAAGTGGATGGCGTACCATCATTATTGTAATCTAAATTGTAATCACTGCAGATCATATCGTAAATAAAATAAACAATGGAGATGAAAATTGTGCCACCCACACTACTGCAAATCGCTTTTATGCATAGTGGTGCCCCGTCTTTGTTTCTACCTGCACATCAAATGCACAAATATTAATGGATTGCTGCCTTGATTGTTCATTTAGTTTGCAGCTTGATACAGTCAGCACACTTCCACGGCATATCTCTCTTTGTTTCTATTATCTTATCTATGACTAAAATTTATTGCTGTTTACAGCTTAACAAAGTTAACTTTACATTTGGGTGGCATTGCTGATGTAGATTTTGTGGATACAAAAATAAATAATTTGTTCCTCCTTTGGCTGCCTTTAAAGTTAACCGCGTCAAGCTGATATCTACAATAAGTGTCTCCGTAGTGATATGTCATACAAACCATGCTACAAAACAAACAATTATCTAATATTTTGTATTTTGTGCAGGTCCCAACAACGGTGCTGTTTTACAAGAGGAACTCGTGAAAACAATGTTTATTTTTTAATGTAAAAAGGGATCAAATAAAGATTACACACATACCATAATTTGTTTTATTTTTAATATTTAACAAACCAGTATTACCATGTTGGTATAAATCTTAAACCTGCTTTCACACAGGTGCTGTAAGAAAGTGAGACGCTGAAAGTACTCTGTTTAATATATTTCTATCGGCATCTGTCTCATACTGATTCTTGAGGGGGCAGGCTTAATATTTTGTGCTGGAAAGCGGTACCCAACATTAAAAAAGTTTATTGAACTTAGAACAAAATTACAGGATTAAGTCAATAATGATTGGGCCTTTTTGTTGTGATATTGGCAGGTTGCAGAAGGCCTGGGAAGACAGACAAATAATTTTTCCCATCTCTTTGGCGCCAAGGAGTTGAGCATGTCTCAAATGAACTAGATTATA